>CAJNDT010000882.1:0-120329 GCA_905221615.1 Symbiodinium sp. CCMP2592
TATTCCCTTTATCATCAGGCTATATACCCCTTTTCCTACTACTCGGTTTTAATAAGGGGACCCTAAAGAAGCACGGCACACGGGTACTGCTCAGGAATCTAATGTTAGTGTCTGTTGTTTTCTGAAACTCCCGTATGGCTCCGGGTGTTTCAGGTCTGCTTTCAGGGATCCGATCACCGTGCCCAATTTGGAGGTTCATGAGTAGTTATAAGTGGAGTCATAGGGTTTCTTGAAGGGCTCTGCAGGGTTTAGGGGTGAGGCGGTTTGGGGGTTAGGGCTTCCCTTGTCGTTGTCGTCCCGGAGCTTCTGCAATTCATCGACTTGGATCTGGTTCTACAGAACTCGGTTTAGGGTTTAGGGCTTTAGGGGTTTAGGGTTTAGGGTTTTGGGTCACCACGACACCTTCCGGATGTACAATATCACAGCCAACACTATGCTTAATTCATTTCTTAACAAGAACCAAGACTCGGGTTGGGCCCCTAAACCCCTGAAGCCCTAACCCCTAAGTAAAGATACTTGGTATTGAAAGCCAAGCGATCTGATGCAAGACATCCTAGGCCATTTCTAAACCCTAAGCCCTAAATCCTGAAAAAGAACCCAAAGGCTCCATGTACCTTAATAGTAGATACTTAAGCCTTAAAGAGGTCCCTATATAGGCACTTTAAGGCCTAAATACCTACTATATGGGTGCATGAAGCCTCAGGGGAAAGACTCAAGCTCTAAACACGCCCCGGTCACCAAACCCAACGCATCCCAAGAACCTTAACTCGACAACCCTCAAATGCACACCCCATAGCCGCTCCTAACCTATACCCTATACTATAAACTCTCAACACCAGAAACCGTAACCCTACTTGGAGGTTCATGGGTAGCTATAAGCAGTGTTATAGGTCCCTAAATATGAGTTATAAGTATAGTTACCCTACTTATATCCCTACTTATATCTACCCTAAACCCTAAACCCTACTTATAACCCTACTTATATCTACCCTAAACCCTAAACCGAACCTCCGAGTAAAGCACCCAAAGCAAGAAACCCGCAGAGTGCCTGCCCCGGCGCTGCTGCTGGCTGCGCTCCCTGCTGGGACTGGTTGCGGCGGGCACCGTAGCCTCAGAAGCACAGGGAGGCCTCGGGTCCCAAAAAGGGATCCTTTAAGGGATCCCCTAAAGAGATCCTCTCAGGGATCATAGATGTGAGGTGGGTCTTAGGGTTGATGGGCCATAGGGCTTCAAGGCTTCTAGGGTTCTAGGGTCTAAGGTTGTAGGGTTGTAGGGTTGTAGGGTTGATGATATAAACCCTTCATATGGAATAGACCCTTCTTCCCATAGTTGAGGGTCCTTATTCCTTAATGCAGGGTCTATATCATCAACTCGGGGGTTCTTCGGGTTTAGGCTTTACCCAGAGGCCCCATAGTAGTTCCTTTTTGGGATTACCTTATAGGATTCTACATACCAACCCCCCAAAAAAGGAACTACTTTAGGGCCTTTGGGTAGGTCCTTCAGGGCTCCTGGAGACTAATCTGCGTCAAAGGGCTTGGGGCTATGGGCTGAGAATTTATATGGGTGGTTGTCAAAATTAGGGTCCCTTTTTGGGTCCTATGATAGTACGGCACCTAATATGTAGGGTATCCAAAAAGGGACCATACTTTTGACAACTACCCATATAGGGCTGACACTCTGGGATTTCTGTAGGAACTAAAGTCGGGTGCAGAGTTTAGACTGGACATGTGCGCACCACAGTCCTCATATATCTGCACGACCAAGCCATTTAGTGGGCCTCCCCTGAAACCCTGAACTCTATAGAACAGTCTTCAGACAGGTATCTATACCTTTCTCCCTAAACCATAAACCCTAAAACCTAACCCTAAACCCTAGACCTTACAAAACCTTAAACCCTAAAACCTAGCCTTAAAGCGCCAACCTTAAACTCTAAAACCTAAACCTTAAAACCTGGAACTGAAACCTTGGATCCAAAGTTAGAAGTATGGGCCCCTAATCTGGACCCCTAGGCCTTTTTGAGGGAGTTCTAGGTACCCTTAAGAGTCTATATAGGGTATATACTAGGTACGTAAGGATCCCGGGGAAAAGGGCCCATACTAGGGGTCCATGGTTTCAACTGTTGATTCCACCCAAAATGTTTGGTTCAATGGTCTGGGCCTCCGCGACCAGCACTGCCGGTACCAGTCGGAGGAGGCGTGGTAGCAGGCGGCTCACCTCTTGCAAACCTACCTGGCCCCTTTTTGAACCTGCCGTTTTCGAGTTAAAACCATAAATCTTGAACCCCAAACCCTAAACCCTAAACCCCAAAACCCTAAACTCTAAACCCTTAACTCGGGATTCCGTTTTAGCCGGTAATGCGTTTCGATGTTTCGGGGATTAGCCGAAAAGGCAGTGCAAAACTTAAGAAGGAGATGCCCGCGAAATCGCTTAAGCCCCCTTCAGGCCTCCCTGTAAGCCCCCCTTAAGCCCTCCCTTGAGCCCCCCTTTTCTGGGCTCGACTTTTGAAGAATACTGTTCAGCCAAACTCTTTCAGTGTTGCTTGATGCGATGCTTGTTTCGTCCCTAAACACTTGATTCGCTACCACGACCCCTAAAGCCGTTGCACCCTGAGATCTGCATGTGCCCGCAGCTCTCAGATGGACACAAACGATGACAACTTAGAAGGGGCCCCCACCCTGTAATAGTGGTCTAATGGAATATACTAGGGCCCTAATATAATCCTTACAGTCACTATTACAGGGTGGGGGAAATGACAAGCAACATCAGAAGAGCCGAGGCCAGCATGAAACCCTAAACCCTAAATCCAAAACCCTAAATCCTAAACCCTGAAAACTGAAAACCCTAAACCCTAAAGACTAAAGACGATGAACTCCGCTCGGCCAACGTGTGTTTGCTGCGTTGTTGATGAGGAGGCTTTGAAAGGTTGCGTTCAATTGTGCCTTATTTTGGGAGCCTTTTAATAGGGATCCTACTATTTAGGGTACTTTATTAAGGTTTAGGGTTTGGGTTCAATTAAGTAAACCCTTAGGCCCCATAGGCCCAAAGCGTGCCAGGAGCCTGCAGAATGTCATTGCTGTTTCTATATTGGGAATCACTATGATGGTTTGGAGAAGTATCCCTCATAACCATACCTAGGACCCTTTGGGTAAGGCCTGCTATCCCAAAACTTGAACTTCAGAAACTAGCCTGTCAGGAACCCACGGCAAGAAACATCATACTACCGTGATGTATGAAAGAGTTTGCTGCAAAGAAGCTTAATCACCGGGATATGTATCTATATACATACATACACATTTCTATATAACAAGTAGCTGCAAACCTGCAGCTCACTCTCAACCGTCGTTACGTGCTTTTGTAAGGGATCATATCCAGAAGTATTCGGGCTTCCTTTCCCAATGCAGGGCTTCTATATTAGGAATTACTATTCTCCCTATACTAAACCAACACCCCAGACCCTAAACACTAAACCGCTTACTATGGTTTGAGGAAGCCTGTAACAATACCTAGGACCCTTTGGATATGAAGATCCCAGTTACGGGTACTGTTCAGGGATATTACAGGGGTTTGGTACAAGGGCCTTGATCGTCTGCGTATGGTTCTTGAGGTGTAGTTTCTAACTAATTACTGTCGTCCCCTGATCAATAAACTCACTGTTCTTACGGGCCTAATATTCGGATCCCTATCGTGATCCCATTTAAGGCAAGGAGGTTTATCAATCAGCGGTCGACATCAACTCATGAGTTTTGTCCATTCTGAGTACGTGAAGGCCTTCCGGTGGCGCGGGTGCCGGAGTAGGGGAGCCTCAGCCACCGGCGTTTTGAGGGTTTCGGGTTTCTTGGTTCAGGATTTCGGACCAGGCATACTTGGAGGTTCATGGGTAGTTATAAGTGGGTTATAAGTGGGGTAACTATACTTCTAAGTCATTAAGGGAACATATTATAACCCCATTTATAACGGCCCATGAACCTCCAAGTAGGGTGTCGGGTCTAAGGTCCTGGCTTCAAGGGATTCTTGTTTACAGTTCCTGGGAGATCTTGGGGATTTCGCATTGCATGAGCCCTAGACCCCTTCCTAAACCCTAAACCCTGAACTCTAAACCCTCCATGAACCCTGCAGCTAGTCTGGGAATTGTCGGCTCCTGTATTTATCACATCAAAATACTGTGCTTTTGGGGTTCCCCTCATGTTCATCACGTGTTTGTTTGTTTGTGTGTGTGTGTGTGTGTTTGTTTTTTTGTTTATGTTTGCTCTGTGTGTGTGTATATTCCGACTTCCTGTAACGTTGGCACGATAATGCTGTCTGTTGCTTCCTCGACGGGCGTCGTCAGAGGTCCGTGCTTGGCATAAATACAAACACGTACATACACATACACACATACATGTACAAGGACATGTTAGCATATGTCACCTGCGTATATGTACAGAAGTGCTCATGCATGTTCATAGCAGCTCATGATACACCTGCCGCTAAGGCCTGAAGCTTAAATTTGCGAGCACCTCCCGAGCCGACTCAATGCCTCCGTCGATTTTAGGGCATCAGGGTGTAGAGTTTACGGCTTTTAGTTTAGGGTTAGGGTTTAGGGTTTAGGGTTTAGGGTTCAGAGTTCAGGGCGTATGGTTTCAGCATTGAGGTTGGGAACCCTGGACCTTCACATGCAAACGCTTAGGTTTTACGCGGACTCTGCACGCAGCTCCTTTGTCAGGTTACTTTGCATCTACTTATGAGATGCTAACAATGAAACAGGTCAGCTCCCAGAAGGAACTGCAGCGGAGGGCCAATGCACAGTGAATTCATTCAACAAGAAAGCGTTCCAAACACGAAACCAAGGGCTGACATTCCCTGGCCCAGGGTCCAGCTTGCATAAAGTTCTTAACCTCCGCCCTCCAGCCCTCCAACCAACCCTCCAACCCTCCGACCTCATCAGCAGAAAGGGAGAGCCGATAGCTGGAGGGCTGGGTAGCAACGGCAGCAGCAGCGCCGCGGCGGCACGGAGGCAGCAGCAGCAGGAGCTCAGGGCAGCAGCAGTGGCCGCCCGCAGGGTTGGAGTGCCGGAGGGCTGGTTGGAGGGTATTATGGGGGTGCGGGTCCCGGGTGACTGGTGACGAGAAAAGCGGTATTATGGGAGGGTTGGAGGAGGGTCGGTCGGAGGACTGGAGGGTTGGAGCTGGAGGGCCGGTGAGCGAAGGGGAGGCCGGGACCATGTCGTAGAAATCTATTCAGACCCTGAGTCAATCTCAAAGTTCATATGATAGACATGCCAGGATTTGAAATTTTTGGGGTCTGTTCAACCAGTGCCCGTTTCTTATCGAAAGCATCCGCCGTAGAGTTTAGCTTTAGGGTGTAAGGGTTTAGGGTAGACTGTAGGATCACTCGAAGTTCCAGCGCTTCCAATTCCTCTACCAATCCAAAACCGCACGTAGTTTCTCAGGATCACCCAAAGTGAGCTGAGGGCTGTACCCCAAACCCCTTAAACCCACACCTATAAGCCCTTAAAGCCCCAGACCGTAAACCGTACCGAAACGCCCCAAAGTAGGAAAAAAAAAGACTCATAATCACCCAGCATGTATAACCCTAATCCCTGAACCCTGATCCCTGAATTGCAATCCCTCAACCCGAAACCAAGCTGCTTACCCTAAGGCTCCATGTACCCATATGGTATATACTTAGGCCTTAAAGTACCTATATAGGTACTACTTTGGGGCTTAAGTATCTACTACAACGGTACATGGAGCCTTTGGGTTAGACACAAAAGAAGGGCTGGGGAACCGCACTGGGACTGGCACTGGCGCTCTCTGTGGCACCGGACGCCTGCATCTGCCGCTGCTGCCGGTACCTGCAGTGGACGGTTAGGGTTGAGGGTTTACCTATAGTCTCTTTTTCTGGTTTAACCAATAATATATTAAGGATCCTATATAGGTAACCCCAAAAAGGAACTACAATGGAGACTATAGGTAGGTTCTACATGTTTTCAGGTTTAGGAAGTCTAGGGTGTGGGGCTTTTGGCTGCCTAAGGGTGTCGGGAATTTAGGATCTAAGGGCTTGCGTTTTGGGGGGGGATTTTAAGTTACTGTCTTGGTTGCAGCTAGGGGGCTGAAGTACAATACCTGACGCCGATGCTCTGCTACCCTTGCACTAAACTCTGATCTTAGGTCTGGCCCTCAACTAGCATTCCGATTGCAACTGCAAAGCCGGCACGGTGCGCCGTGTCTGTCGTGGAAGGAATTCACTTCCATGTCACTCTGTGATCGACATGACTTACAAGCATATGGGAGTTTCTCGGAAACCCCCATATCCTCGGCCACGAGTTTCTAAGAACTTGTCCTGGGAGGCGCATCTCGTCCCCTAGAATCTAGAAGAGCGGCCTGAATTCATATACCCCTAATAATACAGCTGCATCAAAAGCTGCATATGTATGTAAGTATGTATGTATGTATGTATGCAGGTATGCAACAACAATATCAACCTTGGGACTGAAGCCCAGACTGCATTTCCTAACAGCTCGAAACTAAATCCTGAACCTTCAACCCTGCCGTACCCCCCCCTCTCAAAGCTCTCCTCAAGTTGGTACAGAGTCAGGGCTTCGGATTCACAGTTCAGCAGGCATGCTGACAAAACATGATAAAACTGAAACTCATATTCACCTGAACTCTCAGTCCCACGGCAACCCGTTACGGAAACCACAAACCGTGCACCCTGGACCCTAAGTCCTCTTCGCCCTCGTGAAGTTTAACCCTGAACCATCTTACATCCTTGACCCTGCGCCCTGGAGTAGCAAGAGGTGGGATAAAACAAAAAAAACACACTTATGGGCCCACGATCGCACAGTTGGTCGAGCTGGCTGGGGATCCATCAAGGGCTCCTAGCACAGAGATGTTCACTTAGCTTCATGGTTTTGGGTTTGGGGTTGAAGTTTAATGTTAGGTTTGAGTGTAGGGGTTCAAGGCACAGGGATTTTTTAGAAACTGAAGGCTGTACAAAGGCATGGCAAGTGATGCTGTGAGGTCTCGTGCAGGGTCTGTTTACTCCCCTTAGAAGGTAAGCAATGCTATAGAAACAAGTGCCGAACGGGCTATGTAAGGTTCGTGTCAATTGTAACTACCGCCTCTGTATGGGTAGACGTACGGTCATAATCGAACTGGTTGTATCAGGTTGTATCTGTATATACACTTCGAACATCTTAGCAAACCATTGAGCCGGCATTCGTGCTCTGCCTCGCTGCAAAAGCAGAAGGCAAAATAAACGAAACCTGAGTTTTTCATACTCTCAAGTCTGGGAGGGCATCTGCCCGATTCTATCGCTAATAGTCATCTTTTTCCTAGGATACCCAGTAACCTAAGAATAAAAAGGCCTCTCTTTTTGGTACTGGGTAACTTTATAAGGAACCTAGGACTACAAAAAGGGAATAAGGGTACTACTGGGCATCCTAGTTTCTCAAACTCTTGACTTGAGGGGTTCAGGATTCGACAGAAGTTCAGGTCCAGGGCATGAAAGAAGCGCAGCCCTAGGGCACATAAGGCGTGACGTGAAGGTTTGTTACTCTCCGAAAGTGCCTGCATGATACGCCATTAGGTACCGAGTGCAATGCTCTGAATGGCTGGCGATTTGATACCTAAACTCTAAACCCTAAACCCCTCCTGCATGGGCACTTGAACCCCTGTGGTATGAGCGTCCTGCTGTTGAGACCGTCGTCTTCCCATCTGCAGCGCACAGTACCTATTTGACTTGGAGTCGAACATACATCGTGTGGGCTTTCGGGTGCAGGGTTTCAATGATCTTAGCGTTTCGGGTCCGATTCATGGGCAACAGGAGGTCTGCATATCTGGAAGGGCCTGCGCATGCCCGAGAATAGTCATCAGGATCCTATGGTGTCTGGTGCGGATGCACCTGATGAAGTTGAGAATCTCCGGTTCATACTTGCCCACTCAAGTCCCTTCAACACCGAGGCCCCAAACAGTCTGCAAGTGTACAGGCGCGGTAAAACATGCTGAACTTGCAATTATCTGGCCGTAAAGGGGGCCCTTCGGCCCTTCAGGCTCTCTGTCTCTCTCTCTCTCTCTCTCTCTCTCTCTCTCTCTCTCTCTCTCTCGCAATCATAGACGATGCTGGATCCCCTGAACCAAAGTCCAACAACTGCGCGAAAACCCCAGAACCCCAAAAGGCCTGACAAATCCCCAGAACTCACTAACCAAAACCGAAATCATGACACCCGAAAGACACTAAACCTCACTATAAGCACCGACCTATACCGACCTGGAAAGCCTTACAAATGGAATCCAGAGCTGAGCCCTCCGACCTACGCATCTGCACCAGAACCCTTCCGAAGACATGACATGCAGCGTAGCAAGTTCCAAGGGTCAAAGGAGGGACCCTTAACAAGGACCCCTAGGTATATACCCTTAATGTAGCTATTATATACACAGTATATAGCCCCACTATAGGGTAGGGGTCCCTATTAAGGGTCCCTCTTTTCCCCTTTGACTGGTATACCAAAAGAGACCCTGAACAATAAGCTACCAAGCCCTTAATCCTGAATCCTGAATGCTAGAGGCCCTAACGCTTCAACCCAAAGCCCTATCCGATTCAAGATCCTTTCTGGGATCCCCGGCAGTCCCAGGAAGAAGACCAATGTCACCCCGACGCCGATCAATATCGAGGCTAAAGCTCCGTCGGTGCTCCTTTAGGGCTTTAGGGCTGTGGGGAGTTCCATATTTTGCTCCATAAGGGTCCTACACTACAATGTGGTTTTTGGACTAAGGTTTAATTAGTGATGATGGCAGGATTAGGGCCTTGGGTTGCTGGAGCTTCATTGTAGGGCTCCATTGTTGGATCTTGAAGGGCTCTATGCATTCAGGGCTACAGGATTTCAGCTGTAATGGTTTTTGGATTTAGGCGCAGAGTTAGGGTTTAGGGTTTTCAGGTTGGGTTTAGGGGTTAGGGTTTAGGGTCACAGGATTTGGGCTTAGAGATACGGTTTAGGGTTAGGGGTTTTCAGGCCTGGTATTTTTGCTTTTGGAGGTCGAAAGCTTTTCTGGCTGGGGCTGAGCAGCTCATTAACTCGCGTTTACAACCGCGCGGGGTGAGGATGTATACAGTCGTCGGGCTTCGGGAATTCGGATTTAGGTGGGGTGTCGGGTTTGGGGTTTGGGGCTTTGGGTCTTAAAGTTTCGAGCTTAGGGTTTAGCCTTTGTGAAATTGGGTGTTCAGAGAACATGCCCATGCGAAGAGCAAAACTTCGCGAAGGGGTTTGGAAGGAGGAGCTTCGGTTGATGATATAAACCCTGCATTAACCATAATAAGGAGTATACCTTAATTTAAGGTCCTTAAGGTAATGCAGGATTTGTATCATCAACAATAGGGAACCTTAATATAGTACCCTAAACAGTAGGATCCTTATTATGAGGAAAACACTAGTCTAATGGTTAAAGCCCCGAATTGTTAAGGCCCCTATGTTATAGTACCCTTATAGACCCCTTCACAGTAGCCCTTATATAGATAACTTTAAAGGAACCCCATTCTATCTATTACGGCCCCTAATATTATGAACCTCATGCTTTCGCCTTCGATCGCTTTGGTGCTCTCCGGGCTGACATGTGTCGTTTCGCGCGAAAATCCCCATCATAAACTAGGTCCACAATAGGGGTGCTACAAGGGTTTCCGGTTTAGGGTTTAGAGGCTACCATCATACACTCTCTGACTTCCTTAGACTCTTAGCGTATGGAACCGATATAACCTTTACAGATGGGAACCCTATCCTAGTTGGCAATGCCGCGACATCATAAACTAGGTTTCTGAGTAGCCCATTTATGATAAGGGTACCCTTTTCCTACTATTCGGTCCTACTAAGGGGCTCCTAAAATGAAAAGAACCTAGTGAAGCAAGTTCATCCAGAAAGGAATCGCAAGCACAATGCACTGTCGAGATAACCTCTAAACCTCCAACCTGCTATTGAGGTATTCGGGCTCCATGTGATAGTTTAAGCCGTAAAACCTAACACCCCAGCCCCGAAAAGCTAGCAACCCAGAGACTCCAATATCCTTTAATTAAGGCATAGTCCTTAAATCAGATTAGGGATCATACTATAATTTAAGGTATATTCCTTAATTAAGGGACATTGGAGTCCCTGGTAAGCTTCATTCGGTTGATGATATAAACCCTGCATTACCCATAATAAGGAATACACCATAATTCCCATAGTTTAGGGTCCTTAGGGTAATGCGGGATTGATATCATAACCCTAAAGCCTGAAACCCTATAGATCCCTTAAAGGAACCCCTTAAAGGGATATCCATACAAGGTTGGGGTTCCCTCTGATAATTATGGTAGAACGTTAAATCCTTGTTTAAGTATGAAGACCCCCTTTATATCATCAACAGTTAACCGAGGCACTTGGAGGCCACGGCTTCGGTGGGCTCTTCCGGCTTCTTCGGCCTCTCAGCTCTGAAGTAACCAGGGAGAAACCCAGGGTTTAGGATTTAGGGTTTAGGGTTTAGGATTTAGGGTTTAGGATTCAGGGTTAGGATTTAGGGTTTAGGGTTTCGGGTTTAGGATTTAGGGTTTAGGGGTAACCAGGGAGAAACAAGTATAGACTTTGATTTCATAATGGTTCCCCTGTACGTAAAAGGTCCCTAAAAGATTATAAAAGTATGGTACTCCAAAGCCCGGGAGGAAGAGAAAGTTCCGGGGATAAGGCTGATGTGGAGAGTTACATGGAGGGCGAGCCCACTAGGGATTCGGGTTTAGCGAGAGACTGGCTTGGAGTTGGGGGTTTAGGATTTCTAGGGGTGAGGTTAGTCTTAGTACGAGTAATCCTGAGTAGTTTTGGAGGTTTCCTACGCTAGAGATCTCAAACTATGCGTGAGTTTCATCCGGGTGTGGGGTCCCCTAGCCACTGAAACTCGCACAAGACTTGTTATAAGCACCGTAGCTTGGCTGTATAGTTATAGCAATCTTCCTTACTTATAACCCTTATCCCTAAACCTTATACTATACCCTACACCTTGGTAAGCATTCGATCCTCCAAGTAAGCGTGCCATGCAAATCTCATGGCACAGGCCGAAGCGTCACATCTCCCTTGAGCTTAAACTCTCGAGCGAGAGGTCATTGTTTCACGGTCGTACGGCAACAAAAACCCCCCCCTCCCCCCCCCTCCCCCCCCCCCCCCACCACAGGCAACAAAATATACCTCCCCTCCCCTGTCCCCCTGTGCCGATACACCCCCAAGGGATACTCCTTGTGAGGAGGTGTATGACCAGTTATTCCCTAAGGATCAAAGGGCAGCGCCCTGCACACGGACAGTAGTTGTTTTGTCTTGCTACGCAAGGAGAGCTTGTCTTGTCTCAATATGGTAAAACCACTGTGAGCCAATGGGCAGCGGAATGTATATGTATGAGCATGCAGCCATTGCTGTAGGTACCTGTTAGAGCTACCCCTTTAGAGGTTTATGGTTTCAAACAGACACTAATTTTCTTTTACCGGAAGCATGGCCGCACATTCACACATATACTGTTATGCCCACTGTCACAGTTGCGGAGTTTGGACTCATGATAAAAACAGCATATTGTTTATGCTAGGTATAGCACTGAAGTACACTGTTGAGGTCACTCCTTTTGCACACACTCATGCATGTTGGTCAGAGAGATCATCTGTACAAGATCAGGTCTGGTAATGTTCTTCTACCGAATTATGCAGCCCTTCATTGTGCTCTTGTTAGAGCTTTGTGATTCACTGTTGTGAAACTCTGAGAATTTTCTTATCTCAGATTCGGATCCAGGGTTGGATCATAGGCTCGAGCATAGACGTTCGGATGTGGCTCATCCGGGTCTGAGTGATCTTCTTCGGAACTTGAAAAGATTCCGAGTAATCTGTTCTCAGCCCTGGTGAAGGCGGCGTCTGCAGTATCATATCCATGGTTGGATGTTGTCGCCTTTGGCTCGGCCTTTGGAGCAGCTTGTGAGCTGACTGGAGTTGCCTTGGCTTTAGCCGGTTGTGGCTGCTTAGCCTTTGCCCGTTCAGCCCTTCTTCTTTCAAGCTGTCCGTCTGAGGACGCCCATGATCTTTCACTTTCATCTCCTGAAGGAGATAAGGCGTGGGCATAAAGGCTATTCCAGTACTGTGCTGCAGAAGGAGTTAGGACTTCTTCATTGTCAGATTCTGACTGGTCTTCCTCAGAGCTTTGGTCGTCAAAAAGTGTCTCGAGGACATTTTTGAGATTGTTATTTCTTCGCTCTATCTCTAGTGAGGAATGGACCAATTGGTTAAAGACTGTCCTTGAGTCCTTCAGTGCTGTTAGAAGGATTTCCACTCTGGATAGAGTATCTTGGATGGTGTCAAGATGTTCCTTCCTTTCCTCCTTGTCTCTCTGGATAGAGCTTCGCAATGATTGTGCGATTCTGAGGAGGTCTGTGTATTTCGCAAGAGGCATAGTTACCGTTTGATTGTCATGTATGACAGTTGTTTCGTCGCCGCTTAAGTTCCTGAATAGGACTTCCACGACTGGTAGGAACTCCGTGCTCCACGGTTCCTCTTCATCATATGTTTCTACGTGCTGTAGCACGCGTTGTGTAAACTGGCCGGCTGCTTCTACCGTTGCATCGATAGAGCTGACGTGTCTTGCTGCCATGTTTCGGCACGTAACGTTAATTGCCTGGCCTTGATTGGCTTCGTTAAGTGCAGCGTCTGCATAGGTGCAGAGTCCACTGTTGTGGGCTTCTCTAGCTGCCTTTCGTTGAATGCGCCGATTTTGACCTCCTCTTCTGGTAGGACCTTTTGGTCTTGGAGGATCAGAAGGTACTGTTCCTTTCGCCTTTGGCGGAGGACTCTTAGGTGGAGGTGATATGTTTGCCTTGTTAGGCCCTGGTGGCATTGCCTTGGGCGCTGATGACGATGCGGCACTTGAAAGTGCAGATGTACCTCTGGCCTTTGCCGAGGATCCCTTGGGGATCGATGTATAGGTAATCTGCATGGCTTCTTCGGCCATTTGTGCATGCAAGGCATCTTTGAATAATTGTGTCATATGAGGAGTGTTACTTGCATCATCGTAGGTCTGGAAGCGCTCAATGTCTCTTTCGGTGCCACGTGGTCGTGTATCACCTCTTTGGAAAGGATCGTTCCTGCGAATCTCCGCAACTTGTACTGCATGGAGGCAGTTTTTGCACAGCACCTTCTTGCAAACATCTCTTGCTTGCTTGAGCTGGTAACAGCTGTCTGAGAGATGGTAGACTTCGCTTCGGGAAGTATGCCAGATAGGTCGCAGATCAGTTGTTTCTCCGGAATTGACCCTGTTGGGTCCTAAAGGTTCACGCGTCTGCGGTTCATCCTCGGGTTCGAGGAATGGAACTCTTTGGTTCGCTGCTGCTTTTGATTTTGGTTGTTGGCGCTCCATACATCTGATAGGAGGCCTGGTAATCTGCTTCCACATCCAGTGTAAGCCCATTAGCAGCAAGAACACATTCCACGCGATGCTGAAGACGGAGAAGTCCTGCTCACTGGTTAGTGAGTTTGGAAGTGAAGTTTCATCAGTCTTGATAGACTCTGCGTTTGCTCCACCTCGGTTGCGGTGTCCGAACCAGCCCGACAATCCCGCTGCTGTAGCAGCTGTTCTGAGTGCCTTGCCGCTCGGAGCAGACGGTGGACGCGATGCCTTCCTTCTTCTTCTCCGGCTGGAGGATTCGTCCTCTTGTTCCTCTTCATCTCTCTGAGCAGACATCAAGTTTGATGTTTCTCTTTCGTGTTCTTCGATGTCACTTTTTGTTGGTGACGGTTCTTCTTCTAGTCCATCCAGCTCTTCCAAAGACATGTTGAGCTTGTCAACAATATTGGTTCTTTGAGGCCTGGACCTTGATCTTGGTAGATCTTGTTGTGAAGAGGACGATGATTCCTGGTTCCTTCTTGGAGGAGGACCTTCAGGCTCGCTGGGACGTTCAGGCTGTGGCCACTCCCAGAATCTTCCATATCTGTGATGGCTACCTGATGGTTGCGATTTGTCGTACCAGCTGTTGCCGGATGAGTAAACGAATGAATCGTTGTAACCCCAGTATTCAGCATTACGCTGCTTGTAAGCCTTTCGCTTGTCAGCGATCTTTTGGACCTGGGCATCTGACCGGTTGTGTTTCCCTTTTGTAAGGATTGGTTGTATCGTGAAGCCCAAAGGGCTGTGCCAATCTTTGTCAGAGGGACTCAACCATAGGTCAAGGTTAGAAAAAGTTGAATAGTACTGCTTGACTGAGACAAACAGACGGATATCAATATCCCTGTTGTTGTTCGTGTCCTGCCACATATCTGAGATTCGCTCCCAGTATGTTCTTTCGGCGGCAGGTGTGACCTCTCTTGGACTAGGTGACGCCGTGTGCGGCGTTTTACTCCAGTCAAGGATATAACTGTTGATACAGTCAAGGTCAGCAACTTTCTTCGCCGGGTCCGCCGGTAGACGATCTGCACGTGCCAGTCTGTGCTGGTCGGAGTTGTTCAAGCAAAGATGTCGCACTTGTGAGTGCCTTCCTGCTATTTTGTTGAATGCTGCAAGTTTCTTCTCCAGGTATAGAGAAAACAAACTGTTTCGCGGGTGAACGTCTCCACCTTTTAAGGTGAGCCTCGACGCAATATTATTGAGATCTCCCGCTATTACATCCGGTTTAAAAGGGAGAATCTCGTTGAGGAACGCGTTCACCAGTTCGCGTCTCTGTTCTTCCTTATGAGTCATGAATGAGTTGAAATGGACGATCGCGATGGTGATGACCTTGTAAGGCCCTTTTGTACACCACATCTCGTCAAGATCGTTCGATGCTTCTTGTGAGAAGATCTCTGCGTATGACTCAAAGTCTTCCTCTGGTGGCTCATCACCCTCGACATGGCCGTTCCATTCACAGAGAACCGGCGAGGGGTCGAGGTTCGACAGTGTCAGGCACGCCTCTGGTGAGAGGTAAGAGCCATCAGTGGGTCCATCCTTGTCAGGATTTTTGCCCTTGAGTGGGTCATATCCGATAATCTGCATGAACTCGTCTCTCGTCATCCTTTGGCCAGAATATGGGTGGACCCATTCTTTTGCCTCTGGTATGGTACTGTGGTACCCAAAGGTGAGGCGGCATACCGCACCGTGGCATGCCCACAGTCGCTTCTTGGGACCACCATTCTTAGGTTTCATTGTTCGATGACGATAAAAGTGGTGGACGAGAGCGATGTCTGTTGTTGGGTCACCCTTGACTCCAATATACATCGAGGGTGCCTCAGGCTCCTTGGGAGGAGAGTGGATTAGCATCCCCCTGTATTCGTGTTTTCGCATGGTTGCGATCGAATACTCTGACGCAAGTGCTCCTGCCTCGAGTACGAGGGTAATATGAGCTGAATTGTTGAAGCACATGTCAATAAGAGGGTGATAATCGAATCCCTTCTCAGGTTTGAGCTTCTTTTTGGGATTCCCTGCGGGCACCGGCGCTCGATCCATATTTCCCCAGTTGAATACCACTAGGTTTAGCGATACGCTGTCTGGGTTTGAGCCTTCAATGTATTCTCTCTTCTCGTTAACACCGGCCATCCTATTGCGAACTATCTCGTAATGTGCGTCGAGCACCAGTTTGTCTTCGTAGCCAGTAAGAGAGAGAAAAGAAGCCGGGTGGCTTGTTCTAGAGTCCTTGATATTGATGTGACTCTTGTTAATGCTCTTGTATTCCTCCAGGGTTGGAGCCTCTGTGGAGCTGTCATACGTATTCGGAGGATTGTTCCTAATATCATCAAGGCTGCATGGATCAACGCCTGGATGGTCCTTTTCGAACAGACTTCTTGCGTGTTCGCAATACATGTTGATTTTCTGGACTGCCAAATCTACGTCCTCATGTGTGAGGATGGCCTCGTATAAAAACTGACGCTCTTCTGAGGTCATTCCTGCTCTCACTTTGGAGGTCTCAAGGCAATCGATTGGCAAGACGCACTCGCACATCCGTTGTTTACCCTGTGGGGTAAGTCGACAGTCTGCACATACAATCGTTCCACAGGAATAGCAAAAATAGCCTGTAGGCTGTTTGCAGAGATCGCAGAGAGGATTGTCTGGTCGAGGCAACATTCGTATCCTTTGGTTAAGGCTCATGGCTGTCCTGCGTACTCCTACAAATCTCTCCTTGTTAGGAGGTGCAGAGGAGGAAGATGCCGACTCTCTGGGTCTGTCCCACTCCTCTTCGTCAGGAGCCTCAGAATCTTTGATCATGAGTGGACTTCGGATTTTTCGATTCCATCGACTAACCCAGATTCTCTCTTGCATTTCCTGTTGCATAGCCGGGTTAGACGGTGACTTCGAGATTCGGTGCTTGGTATTTTCTCGAATTCGAGCGCTGATGCGCTCATGTTCTCTTACGAGGTCTTCCTCATCAGCAGGCTCCTCGTATTCGAGGTTGAGCTTGCTTCTGTTGACTCGATAATAGGTTTCTGTTTCAGGATCGAAGAGAACTAGGAATTTTTCCTTCTCCTTTTTAGGAGATTTTGGTTTTCTTGGCTCTTCGTCTGAGCTCTGAACATATTCTGTTTCAGGCCTTGGTTGGTCAAGTTTGACCTTCTCAAGTTTCTCTGTGATCTCTTCCGTGGGAGATTCTTTCTTCTCCTCTGACGCTGCAGGTGCTGAGTTCGTCTTGTGAGACGGATTAACATCAACTCGGAGTTCTGAGGATGACGAAGATTTTGAGCTCTTTTCGCTCTTTTCGCTCTTTTCGCTTGATGCCGACTCAACGTCTGATTCTTCGTCACAATCCTGGTTAGGATCTGGTTCCTCAGGTTCCGTCTCTGTTCCAGAAGATTCTTCCTTGGGAGGAACTACGTTGGCAGAAGTATCCTGAACAGGTTCTGGAGGTTTGTGACCTGTCGTTATCTTAAGAACTTCAGTGGCGCTTCTGGTGCCGTCGGAGTTCCAGAGCTGTCCCATAAGACTGTCCGGATCCTTGTCGGCCTCGGCCTGCCGGGCGAGCTTGGATCTCGGATGGATCTCCTTTGCAGTAGTCTCCGTTTTCGGAGGTACTTCACCTGCAGAAGCGGTTTGCTCCAGGTTTGGAGCTGTGTCAGCCTCTGTATTTGGCAGAGAGAAAGACTTCTTGTGAGAAGATCTAGCCTTGGGAGGCTCTGGAGGCAGATTTCGCCTTGACATCTTGCGAAGTGTCGATTCGATCTCTTGGCCGTAATTTGAGCACCATTTCTTCGACTCGTAAGTCGCTGACGGCATCTGTTCGGAGCAGTGGTCTGCCCACCATGGTCCGATGCTCTTGAGCTCATCGTATTGCGATGATACCCAGAGTGTTTCAGAGGGTGCAAATACGGCGCTAAGAGTACGGGCATGCACTACCTCTGGTGTAGCAAACATCCCTGCTTGCGACTGCCACATGTTTGTGACTTCGTTCACTACGTTATTTGCGTCGAATACTAGAAGCAGTGCCTTGTTGGCACGCAGCAAAGTCGGATTAGGATTCGCCAGGTTTAGCGTTGAAAACTGAACAGTGTCCCTGTTGGAACGACTGTTTTCATTCACGAGAGCTTGAAGACCTGGTGAGGTAACCACCTGCGATAGGAGGTTTGATGGTACCAGACCATGCCTCAGGATTGAGGATAATGCCTGTAAGTCCGTGGCATGCATGATGTAACAAGGGTTGTTCTGTCGAACAAAATCTTCCATGCCTACGGGCCTTGGCGCGTTAGTGGAGAGACGCTGTGCATGGGACTGCACAGGATTGCTCCCCGTTGCCATGAAGTCTGAGATGGTCATGTGTGACCTTGGCCTCTCTTCTTCAGGATCTGGTTCTTCAGCTCTTGGTAGAGTTCGTCGTGAACCGTGTCCTCCCACTGCCGAGAGGAAAAGTTTGGTCATGGTCAGCACATTTGCATCCGGTGGGATGGTAACGGCGGCATCTGTTGTTTCGGCCTTGCCATCTTGGTTATAAACCATAGTGACCACGAACCTGGACTTAGTGTTGAGGAGGACACCAAGCGCGATCTCTTGTGGTGTATACTGTGCGAGCTCTGCATCGGCCAACTTGGACATGTCCAGAAGATAATTGTGTTGGCCAGCAAAGAGATCTTGGCGCTGGTTCTGAAGGTGTCTTGTTGAGTGTGCCAACCACCTTCCGACTCTGTTGGTCTTGGAAAGAATGTGGAAGCACATCTCTGGTGAGAGACCTGTTACCTCTGTCAGTCTTGGCACTGAGGAGGAATAGTCATATTCTCCAGATGCATCAAGACTCACACATTGTTTTACCTCCTGTGGGAGGCCAGTCTGAAGGTGATGTGCAAGCATCGTACAAAACTGGCGTGGATCACGAGCGTGATTACCCACGTTGTTATCCCAGTATAAAAGGGGACTGTTGTCCCATGGTCCTTGAAGGACTCCTTCGTAGAGCCTGACTCCATGTCTGGAGATTGGAGTGAGCCTTGCTCGACTCGCATGGCCACATCGTAAGATCAGGTCAGCAAGATCTCTTGGACGCGGATTGAACACCTGTTGGTGACCCATGTAAATGTATGGAGGCTCGTTATTTTTCTCACGTTTGTGAAATCGATGTCCACCGTGTTCGGTGTGTCGACGTGATGCTTCCCGACGAGACTCGGGGTAAGAGCTATCCATGTGTGGATGTCGCTCATGGTACGCCTGTACTGCCCTGGGTAGGGCGTGTCCATCACGGCTACGGAAGTTTGATCGTGTGCTCATTACGGCACGATGACCAAACAGGATCAGGAATGCTTGGTTAGCTCAAAAGGCTGATTGCTGTGAGGCTCGAGGCTGAAAGCGGCTGCGGATGATACAGAACATATAGTTCTCATGAACATGTCCGATCTTGATGAAAACGCAGCCTGCAGACACAAATTTTCTTTTAGACGAAAAACAGTCTAAATAGAAAATCCAGCACATGGTTGTGCTACCAGCAAACAAGACTACCACCATGTTCCTTGGCAGTAAAATAATCGGTAAATCTCTGTTGAGACATCAATTCCAAGGAAGGCTACCGCTGTAGCGGCATTCCTAAGGTTGTCTATGATCCACCGAACAGTGAAAGCTTTATGTTGAAGAAGTTCACGGAAGGGTGGATGAATGTCTGTTTCTGGTAAGTTTCCTGTTTCCAGAGCCTTGATAAGCTCATCAGGTTGTGCCGAATGCTTTGTTAATGCATCAGCTAGGCAGTACTTCGAGCTTACATGAGCTAGGTCATCTAAAGATCCAGAGTTGGATTCCTTACGAAGCATCTGTATAAGATGGTGAGTTTCCTTCTGCTCTGGAAGGTGTGTCGTGCCTGCTGTTGTCACAAGATTGTTCGCATCTGTTCTGATATGTATAGGTACGGTCTCTGATGAGAGATCTGCCCAAAGTCCCTTGAGGAACAGGCAGGTACCAAAGCAACGCATCAGTGCGTTAAGCTCTGCCACTGTTGTGGACATTGTGGTTGTCGTAATCTTGTGAGACTCATAATCCACCAGGCTACCTCTCGAGGATGTTTCCTTAATAGAGGATTCAGAGAAATCGTTCTTCTTGGAAGAAGCAGCTGCTGCTGATTGTTTCATTCCCTTTAGCTTTGGATTTCGATCTTCAGCAAGGAAAATAACATGTGCTCTCTGAGATGATTTGTCATCATTGTTCCTGTAGGAAGCATCAGGGTAACCGAGGATTCTGAGATTTCCTTTCAGCGGCCAAAAACGCAATTCTACTTCGGTAGACTTCAAAATCCTAACAAGTTTGTTCAGTTCTCGAATATCACCGATAGTAGGCTTGGCAGCCTTGCTCGCACACCTACTGAAGCGATAACAGATGTGAGCTTGAGTCCGGCTTTGTAGCCAGTTGATCTGTCCTAAAACACTTCTATAAGCAGTGTGCTGCTGTGGTGTGCATTGTTGCTCATTGTTGAGCTTCTTGTCAAAAACAATTTCTTCTAGAGCTTCAACAGCTAGGTTCTGATTTACCGAGATATGTGCTGGCACTGATGCTGTAGCATCCTTCCAGACTAATCTCTGTCCTACAAACATGATATCATTCGTGTCTTCAGAACCTACTGCAAATTCCTTTTTGATCGATTCAATCACGGCCTTACGAAAGGTGTCATCACCGGCCATGCACAGGTCATCTACATGCAAACAGACTACTCCATGTACCTGTCTACCCTTGGCATTGTTGCCTGCTATGGGATCTAGGAGATAGTCAATCGCTGATTCCATGGTCTTTGGCTGAGACTTCTTGAGCTCAGCATCTGCTGTTGCAGACTTCTTACCATACAGAACATATGTACAGCGATCCGCACGGGTTGGCACCAGGCCATAAGACAGGAGTGCCTTATCAACGATGTTCCACCATCTTCGAGGTGCATCGTTAAGTCCATAAGCGGGTTTCTTCATCCTCGCTGCAATGTAGGAAGGATAACCTGCTTCAGGAGGAATCTGACAGATTATGTCTCTCGACTCATCATAGGCTTCACCCTGCAGGAAAGCAGTCTTTAGGTCGATGTGTGTCAGATTCCACAGCTTGTTAGCTGCTAGTTGAATCGCTAAGCGGAAACCTGGGCGACTCGCAGCAGGACTATCAGTTTGCTGAATGTCCTTCTGTCGATCCTGGAAACCTCTCAGGACCCATCGGGCCTTGCACTTAAGGAAGTTTCCGTCCTTGTCTCTTTTTAGAGTCAGGACCCATCGACCAGTGACATAATTTCGGATGTTTCCGAGTTTCCGTGTATCGACGAGCTCAAAGACATCATTGTCTAGCCAGCTCTGATATTCTGCTGCTTTCGCTTCATCAAACTGTTTCTTCATCTCACGCTTTTCCTTGGCGGTTGCCTCCTTCCGTTGTGCCTTCTGGGTTAAATTCGCTGAGTTCCTGGGGGAACTTAGAGGATAAGGCCTTGTCCTCTTCCGTGAGAAGATCGTACTCTTCACGAATGTCAGATCGGAACCTTTTGGTGGGTTTATACCGTGTTCGGTCTGACCTCACTCTTGATGTTACCTCTCTGATGTCTACGGGTCCGCCATGCATGTACCGAGGCATGGAGAAAGAACCTGTGTTACTGCACAGTTTCTGTTCTTCTGTGAGAAGGACCCAGTCCTTCTCATCTACGACCAAGTCACCTTCCTCATCAGAGTAATACCTTGTGTTTTCTGACTCGGCATCGCTCTCCGGTTCTGGTGAACCAGAAGTGTGAGGAGGAGCGGACGGTTGTCCGGGGTCGTCTGGGACCAGTTCTTCTTCAGTGTCTTCTTCATCTTGTTGTAACGGAAGAATGGGTCCCTGTGGATGTGCCTTCGGTTTAGGTTTTGGTGTCGGCACCTGTGAAGGTGATTTCTGTTTGTGCGGCGAAACTTTCCTTTCCGATGAAGACCTTGGCGACACATCACCCCCCAGACGCCGAGGAGACGGAACGCGAGGAGGCGGATGCACGCGAGGCTTAGCCCGAGCAGGAGCCACGGGCTCATCGGAGGAAACGGCCGGTAGTCGCGGTGGAGGTATGGGAGGAGGAGGACGCGACGGCGGCGTGCCGGGAGGCATCGGCTGATCTGGTTCCGGCATAGAAACATCGTCAGATGTGATCCGTGAGCGATTAGTGCTCATTGGTTCTGACGGGTCTGACGGCGAAACCTCTTCGTCCGACATGATTACATCCGGCGGTGTTCGCACGGACGGTGAAGTCTTGCCGCCTGTCATCTGGAATAGCACCCCCGAGAAGGTTGATGGGTGTACTTTGTTCCAGGAAACCTGGTGCGGCAAGCAACACGTCATAGTCGAATTGGGCTTCTTCTTGTTCCAGAAGACAAGAACGCCATCAGTTACACTGGTGAGTGCTTTGAACTGTTCCAAATGTACCTCTGTATAGAGTACACTGTTCGAAACCAGACCCTGGTAAGAGTCTTGATCTAAGGCGAGTAATGTCTGACACCAAGGCATCAAGGGACGGTGATGGTTTGGAATGATGCAATGGTAATTCAGTTTTACTCGATAAAGAATTTACTCTAGCAACAAGTGATCTGATTTTCGGATCTTGCAGGAGTTTTGAATCCTTGAGAGGATTTGTTGTCAAAAGCGAATACTCCTGATCAAGAAGTTCCGAAAGTCCCTGGAGGCATTCATCTCCAGAGTATTCTAGTATGTCTGTGACTAAAGACAGATGAGATGCATACGCATCTCGTTTCAGGAATCTTGCCAAACACGAGGCAAAGGTCTCACAGAATTCATAAGGATACACTTGTGCGAGTTTCGTTTTAAGACCGTAGCCTTGAATACCCTTTTCGTCTCCTGGTGGAGATGTTGGAGATTTCGTTTTGGCAGAATGCCTCTGGAGAGGAATTAAAACTTGCGGTGGCAAGTTGTGCATAAAAATCGAGGATTTCGATTCATAGTATCCTGTTGGATCTTTCATGCCATAGGCCTGTAGGTTACAGACCTCATAGCTGATCTTATGATTAGAAAACAGGCGTTTTGCTTCTGGTGAAGACCAGAGCCTGCTGTAGTATGGGTTCTCAAGAACAAAGTAACGTCCGAGCTTCATTTGGTGGTCTGCGACCGATTCACAGAATTTTAAAACAGAAAGTCTCTTGGCAGAGCCTTTCTTCCACTGTGAGTACCAGCTAGACCACTGAGAATGGTCCGGTGACATAACAATAATAGTAGGTTCTTGTTCCTTGATGATCCTAAGAAGATTGGAGCGACCTTGCGGTTGCTCAAGATCTAGACCGCTACGCAAATCGACTGGCTGACCTACTCGAAGACCTGACAGGGCAGCCTTGTGACTCATGCGGGGAGATCCGCCGTAGAGTTCTAGGAAGTCAATCTTCCCAGTGCTGGTGACCTGCCAGTGACACTCTTGATGTGGAATCGTTAGGTCTGTCGACTGCAGGGAAGCATCGAAGGTGACCATGCAACTTGCGTGGTCAGAACCTTCTGACGTCAGAGTTTCCTCATCAGGCGCGAGAGGAATCTCCACATCAGATGTTATGTCATAATTTTTCCTCAGTTTTGAGATATTAACGCGGACGATGCGTGTTCCAAGATCCACACCTACCATGGATCCTCCGAGTTCGGAGATCACCTTCCCTTTTAGCCAAGATCCATGTTTGGACCCAGTGGATCCAATCTTAGACTTATCTTCTGACCAGTAGAAAACCTTATCTCCCAAAGAGAAAGGTCCTTGGGTCATTGACAGTCTGGCTGCAAGATCTCTACGCAGATCATCAGATTGGCGTGCCTCTTGGTAAGCCCTGTTGGCAAGCTCCTTAATGGCTCTCGCAGTGACTTCCGTATCAGTTGGATTACCTGTCAACTGATTGGGATCAGCGTTCTCTGGTGTTATAACATCTCGAGGACGCCTTCCAAAGGCCATTTCTAAAGGAGTAACTCCTCCGTAGGTAATCGAAGAGTTTCTTGCCAAACATGCTTGGCGAACGAGGTTGCCATACTTCATGGTGATTCCGTTATACTGCGGGTCACCATCCTTCAGGATCTGAAGTATGAGCTTAATCTGATGCTTCAGCAATCTTACAGCAGCTTCGGCCCTGTTGGGCCATGGTGTTCCAGGTCCTGTTGCCACAGGCTTGATATTCTGCCGATTGTAATAAGCCTCCATTTTTGGAGTCATGAATGCTTGATCTCCAACTACAACCTTTGGGTTGATCTGAAATTTCTCAAAGTAGTCATTCATAATCGACATTGTAGTATGTTCTTCTTTATCCTGGACTACTTCGGCAGTCAACAAGTTTGTTGCTCCATCATAGAGAATAAGAAATACTAAGCGACTATCCTTGCCGGGAATTGGAAGCTCACCGTGATCTACGAAGGTGAGATCACCGAAAGTCTCTGATCTTAAACCAGAAATCTTCGCTCTCGAAGGAGCTCTCACATGTTCCTGGCAGGCTGAACACTTTTTGACCAGTTGGTCATATAGCTCGTAGATCTCCTTTGGGATCTGTAAGGCTTTTGTGCGTCGCTTGAACTGATCCGTACTCATATGACGGTGCTTAAGGTGAAGCTTATAGAGTTCTACAGGGTCCTTAAGCTTCTCATGAATCCTGCGAAGAGCAATGGGAAGAGATGGCGAAGGTTCTGCGACAATCTCTTCACCTGTAGGTGAGTCTGTACCAGGAGCCGGGTATTCTCTTGACTCAAGTGGTCTTACCTCCGTCCCGTCATCAGCTCCTGGGACCTTAGACTTCTCTTCAACAGGAGATTTAACCGCATATTTGCGGGATTTCTTCAAAAGGTTTTTAAGACCCTTTGGAGTCTTTATCTTCGCAAGTGGGACCTCAAGTCTTTCTTCTTCTGGAGGTTCATGTGGTGCAGAGGATTCTGCAGGTTTGTCCCTAGAGCCTGATGATGGTTCCGATGGTCCGGAAGGCTCAGGAACATCACCAGATGATTCTGGTGGATCAAGTTTCTTGGCAGATGATTCTGCCGGATCAAATGGAAGAGGCTTCTTTTTACCTGAAATCCTCTTCGGTGGTGGATCAGCTGCTCCCTCAGGTGCTTTGTCGCAACCCTTGAGATACGTGTGAGCCTTTTTCTGTCCGGCACAGGCTGGACAGCGACCTTCCGGTATCCTAATATAGGGCTTCTTGGCTCCTAGAGCAGTCTCCGTCGCACTGAACGACGTACCTGACTTAGGGAGATACTTCCTGGTGGAAGTGAAGCCTAGAAGGTCCAATACCAAATGGTTATTGGTACTAATCGGAAGAGGGGTTTTATACAAACCGAAAGCTTCACACGTTGCTAGGTCAGCTGTAGGACTACACTCGAGAGTCATTCTTAAATTCCTCATCTGTTCGATGGAGAACAGAATGGGGACTCTTCCCTGATCCAAAACTTCTATGGTTGTATCTCTTCTTGGAGTTGTGTTGAACCATAGAGTTACACGCTCCTTGATAAGAGCTGTTTCACTATCTGCGAAAGAGAACTTCGTGTTCGAAGGTGAGAAAGTGAAATCAATCATGCCTGGGGCATGTTGCTTCACGGCCTTGATAAGCCTGTTCACCGCATAGCGGGAACCCATAGCCCTAGTACAACCTGAGTCAAGTATGACAAAGGTAGGGCTCTTATCAAGATTGATCCGCTCTGTGAGAGCAGATAGGACGGTGTGCTGCAACGGAAACACTGCTGTTGCAGTCTCCACACCTTGCCCCTCGGATGGTTCAGAGACCTGGGGCACGTAACTCACTGATGAGTTGTACACGGGTTCTTGGTGCGCGCTCGGATCTGTGCCTCTACCTGATGATCCTGCTTGATTTCTTCTCTTCTTTCTCCGTGTCTTTCTTCGTGAGGCTTGTGATGCATAGTATGTATAAGACGTTTGATCGTCATAAGCGGCATAATTCCAACTGGAGTCAGTATAATAACTGTCCTCATACCATGAATCCCAGCTCGGTGCGGTGGAACTTTCATAGGCCTGTGGAGATCCAGTTTGGTCTCCTTGTAAGGAGGCAGACTTAGCTGTATCCTTACCTTTGCCTTTTGCCTTTGTACCTTTGAAGGAGCTTCCTTTATCTCCTTTGTCCTTTCCTTTTCCTTTGCCTTTTCCACCTTTCCCTTTTTCCTTTCCTTTACCTTTACCGAAATAGCTGGAATCAGTTGGATCATGTTCTGCCTGGTTGGCTCTCCCTTTTCCGCGGTATGACCTAAAACGGCCACGTCCTTTTCGCTTGCCACCCTTTGCTCTTCCCGGTGATCCGGGACGCATTCTTGGTCTTCTTCCCTTTTTGAATCTCCTTGCAACGAAGGCTTCATGGTCGTCAACTGTCCAGAAGACAGCTTCTTCATCCTCGGCGGCAAGAAAGCCTTCCTCAAGGGTGTCTTCGTCTTGGAGCCAGAATCCATCGACTCCGTCGTATTCACCCTGATCGAGGATGAGGAAGTTTCGACCTCCGCGTTTGCGGCGTTGGTCTCTCCTTCCATGGCGGTCCTTCTTGTGAGAAGAGTGCCGAATGTTGGGATCCTGCAGACCAGTTCTGGTCGTTGAGAACTGATCGAACATGGTCTGCCGTACCACAGGGTACGTGTAGGTCTCAATTCGGTGACCTTGGTTGGTCAATGCTGTTACCAACCTCTCACGTTGCATCTCATTTAGGTCGGACTGCACTAGGAAGAGGAGAGCTAGGAGATTATCATTTAGAGGAAACGCTCTTCGATGATTATCAAGGCGTTCCTTGTTCCATGTTTCGAAGAAACGTGCGGCGTATGTGTCTCTCTCGGTTGCATCCTGTAGGCGCAAGAAGGTTTGATCTGCCTGCACAGCCTGCATGAAATCCGGATGGGCATCTTCCAGAGCTATCTCTGGTAAGAGATCCATCCATGAGTTTCTCACGCGCTGTAGCACGATCTCAAACTTAGCAATCCAAGTCACAAAGTCTTGGTTGCCCTTCCATGCCTTGAATAGGCCGAGGAAACGCCACAGGAAAACGTACTGTTCTCCTTTCACGAAAAATGGACGCATCTTCTTCTTGAAGTAATCTACTCCATCTGGGGCTGCAAGCCTTTCTCGGTTCAGTGATTCCTTTTGTACTGCGGCCAATCCGGAGAGCCTCGTCTTGAGAGACGGACCTCTTTTGGTGTCATCCAGCGTTGTTATGTCGCACCAGTCGTCAATCAACTGTTCATACTCAAACCACGAGGTGGTGCCATCATAGGCAGGCGCGATCTTGGGCGTTATGCCTAATGATGCAAGCATGCGGTCAGATGTTGCATATGACTGTGCGACATAAGTAGCTGGACCTTGGGAGGTCTCTTCGTTCTCATATCCCCCGGAGGATTGGGAACTGCCGTCGGCTTCGCTATGCGAGCTCGACATTGTGCTGCCTCTTATCCGCTTGGTTAAGCGTTCGGCGAGGCCGACCGCTGTAGCGGACTTTGTGAGGCGGGCGGCCCTTTCCGGGCTCCGCTACCAGAAAACTGTGCCGATACACCCCCAAGGGATACTCCTTGTAAGGAGGTGTATGACCAGTTATTCCCTAAGGATCAAAGGGCAGCGCCCTGCACACGGACAGTAGTTGTTTTGTCTTGCTACGCAAGGAGAGCTTGTCTTGTCTCAATATGGTAAAACCACTGTGAGCCAATGGGCAGCGGAATGTATATGTATGAGCATGCAGCCATTGCTGTAGGTACCTGTTAGAGCTACCCCTTTAGAGGTTTATGGTTTCACCCCCCCCCCCCCCCCTCCCCCCCCCCCCTTCTTTTAAAAGCCCCCCCCCCCCCCCCCCCCCCCCCGCAATTGGCACGCATGCGCAGAGCTGTTCAAGCTGTTCGCAGCGCAACTTTCACGTTCGCTGCAAGGACACCGGCCAAGCGCACCAGAAAAGACAGGCCTCGGATTATCGGGTGCATGCGGTAGTGCCGGGTTTATAGGGTATACATGCTTCCTATGCACTCTGAGCCATCAGGGTCCTCCATGGGGCATGCCCTTTTTGGGAGTCCTTGTTGTAAGAGTATCAACCGTACTGCCATATATTCCTCCCCCTCCCTCCCCCCCCCACAATAAGAATCCTCCCCCCCCCTTCTTTAAAAGCCCCCCCCCCCCTCCCCCCTCCCCCCCCCCTCCCGCAGTTGACACGTATGCGCATAGCTGTTCAACTTTCACGTTCGCTGCAAGGACACTTTCGTTCTCTGCGCTCTGGACGCGCCGCTGGAATACAATGCTATCAATGACTACCAGTCTCAGTCGTAGTAGTAGTAGTAGGAGGAGGAGGAGTAGTAGTAGCAGTAGTAGTAGTAGTAGTAGTAGCAGTAGTAGTAACTCTGGACCCAGAGGATGCCGAGACTTTCAGGCAACTACAGGTCTTACTAGCAGCTTCATGGCACCCAAGACAGCATGACAGTGTGCCATTACTGGCGACAAAATGTGCCTTATTCGGCCACTTGTACATTCGCAGAAGTCCAAACCTTGAAAAGTGAGGGAGAACCAATGGGTGTAGGCAGCGGAAAGCTATGCGAACCATGCAATGTTTTATCCATCAGCTCGCATTTTATTTTTTCAGATTGCACCCACACACATAATGGAGTGCACATGTGCATTACTGCACAAATCTCTTGATTGACTGCTGCGTAGGTTGCAAGTTTGCAGCTATTCGTAGCGGAATTTGCCCACTTGGATTTATTTTGTGCTCTTCAAGCACCGGTAGCCGTACGTCGCTTCACTCATCACGACTGCAGATTCGTCACTAGTGCGGATTCGAACCGTTTATGAGACGGCCCAAGGCAAGAGAAAATGGCAGTTGCGGCAGTTGGCTTTTCACGGCATTCAAGGTTAATTACGGCGGTCATGGATTATATATGCCACTTGCTTCACGTGCATCAATTGAACATAATTGAACTGGCCGCATGTCGCATGCATGTGCGTCTTTTTGCTGGAGAGGCAAGTCCAAGAGCATGCTGAAGCGGCCCCCGATAGCTACGCGAACCATGCAATGTTTTATCCATCAGCTCGCATTTTACTTTTTCAGATTGCACCCACACACATAATGGAGTGCACATGTGCATTACTGCACAAATCTCTTGATTGACTGCTGCGTAGGTTGCAAGTTTGCAGCTATTCGTAGCGGAATTTGCCCACTTGGATTTATTTTGTGCTCTTCAAGCACCGGTAGCCGTACGTCGCTTCACTCATCACGACTGCAGATTCGTCACTAGTGCGGATTCGAACCGTTTATGAGACGGCCCAAGGCAAGAGAAAATGGCAGTTGCGGCAGTTGGCTTTTCACGGCATTCAAGGTTAATTACGGCGGTCATGGATTATATATGCCACTTGCTTCACGTGCATCAATTGAACATAATTGAACTGGCCGCATGTCGCATGCATGTGCGTCTTTTTGCTGGAGAGGCAAGTCCAAGAGCATGCTGAAGCGGCCCCCGATAGCTACGCGAACCATGCAATGTTTTATCCATCAGCTCGCATTTTACTTTTTCAGATTGCACCCACACACATAATGGAGTGCACATGTGCATTACTGCACAAATCTCTTGATTGATTGCTGAGTAGGTCGCAAGTTTGCAGCTATTCGTAGCGGAACTCGGTCACGTGGATTTTTGAGCTCTTCAAGCACCGGTAGCCGTGCGTCGCTTCGCTCATCACGAGTGCAGATTCGTCACTAGTGCGGATTCGAACCGTTTATGACACGGCCCAAGACAAGAGGAAAAATGGCAATTGCGGCAGTTGGCCTCATGGTATTCAAGGTTACGGCGGTCATGGATTTTATGGCACTTGCTTCACGTGCGACACAGGAACTGGCCGCGGGCATGTGCGTCTCCACGCTGGAGAGGCAAGTCCAGGGACATGTTAAAGCGGCCGCCTCGTCCCGCGAAGCCGCCCTTGTCAGAGTCTCGCAAAGCCCTGCAAATGTTGACATGGCTTGTCTAAACGGCGCGCTTGTCCACGCAAAGAAACACACCAGTGAACACCTGGCCCAGGCCAGGAATGCTCTCAGATCAGGAGCCACAGAGCAGAAGCAGGAGTTTAGGTGACATCTCAAAACGGAGCGCAGAGTCCATGTCAGTTCAATGCTCGGAGACCACACGATCGCTCTGACGTGCCCTTTTTTCAGTCTGCAAGCGCACGAAGAGCTCTCAAAATTGGAGCGGCTATACTGTGTCCGATGGACATGCGGGCTCACGCAGGCTTCACTCCGAATGCACTGACTGTCAGCGCCGGTTCGCGGACAATGCGCGATGCGCCTCCTTTTGCGCATGCGCCTGCTTCAATGCCTCGAGCAAGTCGCTGGAAGGCCACTGCGTCAGAGGCTTGAGCTTGAAGGATGGGAAGCTCTCCTGCCCGCTGCGACGAACCAGCGACACAGGGGTCGTAAGATCCGTGGACTCGAGCAGGACCAGCTTTGCGGCCTTCGGCGGCGCCACGCTTTCGTGGGTGCGACGACGCCGTTTCACCACGGACCTTTGGGGTGAAGCGGTGTCCTGCGTGTCCTGCGTCGGTGGCAACTCCGACGGCTGTTGAGCTTGCATACGCTCCACTCGAAGCAGCACATTGTTCTCTCGGAACTTGTCCAGTAGCGAGAGAATTGTCTGCTTGGTATGAGCCGGGCCCATTCTGGAGGAAACCATGGACCAGGTGGCGAGGACGTCATCTGGGCAACCAAAGGACGCCTGCATTAAAGCCACCATGCCTTGCACATCCTTTTTGGGTAAGCCAGCACCGTCCACATCATCCTGGCCCTGTCCCATGGCTTTCTTGCACCTCAGACAGTGAACGCCGGGGTCGGGTGGCATCAAGATATTTTTGTAAACAAGCAATCCAAATCATTGGGCAAGCGTCTTAGAACACACCGTGACCTTTTTGACATCCGCTTCGCCCACGTTGATGACAAAGCGCTCGCTGACGAGCAGGCAAAGGTAAACATTGATCGCACCGCGGACGTCGACTTTGTCCACCACGAGTGACCACTCTGGCACGTCCGAGTCTTCTCCTCTCTTAGCTGCCATCCCGAGAACGACCTGGTGCCAAATAAACATCAGGGAAGACTGATGAGGAAAGTGCAAGCCTGCATCTGTCTCAGAAACACAAGAAGCACAGACTCCACAGCCTCTGTGCATGCGTGTAGACGCTCCAGCATGAGATGGTAGGCCAGGCGCTCGACGATATCGCGGAACTTCAACAGAAAAGGCAACAGCTTGTCGCCCCTCTGCGCGTGCTGGCGCAGAGATTCCTTAACCTCAGCGGCCAGGACGGCACACGCCAAGACTATATACCTATACATCACGGAGGGAGCTCTCGCTTGATGCTATTAAGGCGCCTGGCGCCAGGCCAGCTGCACCTGAAAGAAGGAGCAGGTCACCACAAAATCTAAGGCAAACACTGGCTTGCACGTATAAGCGGATGCGGACCTAGGCACGAGCTCATATGCCCCCGCGCTCAATTCCGCCCGAAGCCGTGGCTCTCCCTCATTGCAATCTTCGTCACGCTGCCACAGCTCATCCAGGAGGAACTCGTACTTCCTTTGCTGCATTTTGGCGGCAAATTCCTGCAGCATTGCCCAAGGCACAATCTACGCGAAGGTCCTGTACACAGGAGCAAACGGAAGTTTCTCTGTCTTCGGTCCTTACCAACATCTGGCGTGTTGGCGAACAGCAAAGTCTCGGGGACCAAGGCCTTCTTCACCCGGAACGTAGCCGCTGAATGATCCTCAAAGAAATAGCACTGGAGTCTGTCCCGTTGAAGCGTCGTGGCCAGCCCGTTGTGGTAGTCAAACGTCCTGCAGCCCCAAACAAAAACCCAGTTTAAACTTCAGCCATGCTGCAAATTGAACGTGGCAGTGTCCTATCCGTGGCCACACCTTTCATGCCACCGCCAGCTGGCGTGAGGAAGTTGATGAGCTCCTGCGCAGCCAACAAGATCAGCAGACTGAGAGTTGAAGTCGGAGCCGGCAAGTTTGCAAAAGTCGAGCCTGCATGGTGACCATCTGTCCCGCCGAGGTTCCGCGAGGCATTGCGCCGCGGGTAGGCATCACGGCCAAGCCCCACTCGTCGGGGCAGTACACAATCTTGTCGTGTTCCTTGGCCATGATAGCCAAAGCGGAAAAGTTCCCCGTGACCCGCCGAAAAGGTGACTCCGTGCCCACGTAAAGGCCTTGCGGAGCCTCCAAGCCTGCTGCAAGCTTGTAGAAGAAGTCTAGCAGGTAGGTCTTGGCGGCTCCGCCCAAGGACACGATGCAAACTGCATCCATGACGTCCACCTGACGCTCGGCCTTGTCATCGACGTCACCCAAGGAGTCGATTACTTGCGCTACCCAGGGCGGCAGCGCTTCTGGTGGCTTGTCCTCCCGGGAGGCCTGCGCCATGGGCAGGATCTTGAAACCAGGAGGATGCAGTCCTCCGGTGAACACGGAGTCCAGCAAAAAGGCAGCCAACGGCGTGCACCCGTACGATCTGGCCACCTGCGTGAGGCGCTGGTTGGAGACAACATTGAGATACGGGGCGCCGCTGACACCGAAGTCCCAGATTTGTTGACACTCAGTTTCTGTGAGATGCCTGCATGCTCACACGGTCAAAAAACGAGGCCAAAAACAAGACTTCACGTCTGCGCTCTTCTTTGCAGCATGTTGTGACATGTCAGAAATAATTATTGACTGAGTTCCGAGCCCCAAGTCATCACTGCCCGCGTTCTGCAGAATCTTCGCGAAAATCTCTTCCAGGTGGCCGGTTAGATTGCGATAGCCAGCCCCAGACTTGTACAACTCGGAGGTGTACAAGCAAGCAACGGCTTCTTCGTCCAAGCCAAAGAGGGACTCGAGCGTGAGGCCGCGGGACGTGCACTTGTCAATCAGAGGCACGAGCCCGTCCATCACAGACCTGGGATGCGAGAATGGAATGCCACCAGAACGCGAAACTTTCAAGTTACCGCGCAAGAAGAACATGGGTTAGCGCAGTGTGGGGCCCGCACTGATCTCTGCGAACGACCAAGTCCTCGAGAATCTCTCGGGGCGCGATGTCTTCACGGTCTTCTCGAAAGAGCTTGCGAACTTTGTCACTGTCGGGCGTCTGATCCTTCAATGTCGGGGAGACAGAAGCGGCCGCCTCGTCCCGCGAAGCCGCCCTTGTCGGAGTCTCGCAAAGCCCTGCAAATGCTGACATGGCTTCTATAGTTGCTTGTCCGCGCAAAGAAACACAGCTGTGAACGCCTGTGCACCAGGAATGATCTAAGATCAGGAGCCACAGAGCAGAAGCAGGAGTTAAGGTGACATCTCAAGGAGCGCAGAGTCCATGTCAGTTCAGTGCTCCGAAACTGCACGACCGCTCCGTGGCGTGCCCTGTTTTCAGTCTGCAAGCGCACGAAGAGCTCTCAGATTGGAGCGGCTACTGTGTCCAATGGACTGCGAGCTGGAGGCTTCACTCCGAATTGAAAACCATACCCTCATACAGCTCACCCGCTTCGGGGCGGCGAATTTTTCCACTCGCGACGGGTTTCCCTGCAAGCCTTCCTAAGCATATGGGCTCGCGAGGACCGTGCTCGAGCATGAGGAATGTGCGCTCAATGCTTTCTGTGGACCTGCCAGCACTGCGTCCACTGTGTAACTGCACCTGAGCTTTGCGCAGAACCGAAAGCATATCCTGCTTCCAGCCTACAACAGATCTGTACTGCTGCCAGGCCGTGGTCGCCCAAGAGGAAGCCTTATTTGTGTTGCGCAGGTGATCCTGCCACCATGTCCGCTCCACCGGTGCGGTACCTAAACCCATGGCCCCTTTGCCCCACACACGCACGGCCAGCTGCTTCAACTCTCTGGTTGCTGCCAACGCGTGCACCACCACGTCTTTCGCTTGGTTGGCTGCCACCGTGGGCCACGTGGAGGACAAGGCACTGGTACAGTGCACCTGTACGCGAGTCGCATCCTCACGCTCCAGACGGCGTCGTCGGTGAAAGTGCCGATACTGACGCGCACTGTCTGCAGAGCTACCTGATGCCTTAGTGTTGCGACTCTCCAGAACTTACAAGACAGAGAGCAAAAGAGCAATGTGTACAAATGTCTCTTGCTCGACACAGGTACATATTTACATATATGTTTGTGTATACATAAATAACTATTGCGCACGTGAATCCCACCTGAGCGAGGAATATGTAACACTGGTTTTGCTGCCGAAGCACCATTGCCTGCGAGAACCAGCGCGTAAAAAGCTCCAACTCCTCACGATAGGTCTCCACTGGTGAAGCATTCTCCCACAGACCTGCCGCCAAATCCTGACCTTTCAGGCATGTCAGGAAAGATGTGAACACGCACCGAGGCGGAATGGCTTTGTCTGCACGGAAGAGAGCAGTCTGCGCTGCATCAGAAGCCCTCAGAGCTTTATTGTAAGCCTGCTTTGCGTCCAGCGCAGCAGCGCGGTTGGGCGTGACCTTCTTGTTGGTGTGCCACTCTTTCCACAAGTCGACCCAAGTGTCCTTCACACACGGGGCCGCGCCCTGCGGAAGCGCACCTGCGTCCGCCGCAGGCAAGGTAGCCTCATCCTCATCTTCACTGCCTCCCCCTGTCGCGTGCGGGTTGAAGAGGCGTGAGTGAAGGATGCGCAAAGCCCATGCAGCCCGGAGGAAATCAGCGGACTGGTGATTCAAGGCATCCGTCAGGCGCCACTCCACATGCTTTACATCCAGGCCGACCAGAAAGCCACGAACCCTTTTGGTCTTGTGGTCGACTGCAAGCAGATCGCGCACGTGCCTCACGTGCATGAGCTTTTCGATGACGTGCGTCATCCGGTCGAAGTATTTCTCGGTGTTGTCCTGTACCCAGCCCAATGGGAAAGCGCCGGCATCCACGGCACAGGCTTCCGTGATCACGAAAGCCACCAGCTCCGCCACGGTTGCCCCACTCTCAGAAGGCACAAGTATGTATGGACAAAGGGGCACGTCAAATAGTCCTAGAATGCGTAGCGCAGCTCCTTGACGTCGAGGCTGGCTGTGCTCCTTTTTTTCAGGGTACAGCCTGGCTTCTGCAAGTGGAGCACCAGAGCCGTCTACTGCAAGTACGGCTCCAAAGCGTGCGCAAACCCACCGCACTTCCTGCTTCAAGCGCGGGAGCTCGGAAGCCTGAAACATGAGCAAGACTACATCGGCGAGCCTCTTCGCCCCGGGAACTCCCCACCGCACATAAAGTAGCATGGCCTCCTGTACCTGCGGCAGCAGCCTCTCTCGGCCGTACGGCAGGGATGTTCCCAGAAGATCCAAGTAGTTGGCCCGGAGAGCCTGTTGATTCATGTTTCTGCGAAATGAACGACACAGCCAGTCTGTGAGCTCGCAATCGAAGACCCTGTTGCACAGCATATCATGACACCATGTCCTCTGTGCGCCAGGGGGCAACTTGAAAGCATCTCCGCCATCTCCGTAGAACCTTTTTTTCGCATTGACGCAGGAGGCATTGGAACAAGTGACGGTGGGCCGCACAACGTGATAGATTTGAGACTTGCCCAAGCCAAGCTTCGCAAGCTTTTCGAGGCCACGTCGATGGCAATGCTTCCCACAACGCAAGCAGATCACCTCGGAAGGGAGTACCAGATGGCCGTCATCCTTGACAAACCAGCTGATGCGAACTGGTATCCAGCCCCGCAGAACTCGGGTCTCCGAAGGAGTCAACTCCAGACCTTGCTTCGCGTCTGAAAGAAGTCGCGCACAGCGACTAACAACTTTATCCACAGAAGCTGCTGACGACTTCACAAAGTCCGGATGACCGCCATTGCCGCGACGATCCTTCCAGAAGTCGTCCGTACTGCCCAAGACGTCTGCTCTGCGCCAGCAAACCTGCGGAAGCTTCAGCTTCCAGTCATAGCGCCACCCAAAACGAGGCGTCAGGGTAATCACGAGACCCCGGACAGCGGACATGGCGCGCCACTCTGTCTGGTTGTCATAAACATGGTAACATACGGAGGAGGGGTGCCTGGCGCAGTCGGTGACGCGCTGAACCCAGCCTGTCAACACGCGACCATTTTGGCTGTCGACCCTGAGGATGCAGTAAGCATCCCCTGTAGCTGTTGGGCAAACGATGGAGCCTGGCCGGAGGCAAAGATCTGCATCTGAGAGAGAAGGTAGTCTTTGACGAAAATCTGTACTCTCGGCAGCAAATTGCTGCAGCAGCAGTCCAGAGCTGATTTTGGAAGCTGTGCGAGCAAAGGCATCCACACGTGTCTTGAAGCAGACGGGGACATCAGTTTCCACTGGTCGCAGGTCATGCTTGAAAACCGGCTGCGCATTCTTTCGCGGCACTTGACTCTGACGCAGCATAGATGCCAGAGGCACGGCGTACACCTTCTCTGCCTGACCGTGCGCTCTGAGGTGGCGCAGAATCCGCTTTTTGGCCTCCCCTGGTATGCCACTGCCCTTCTTGTCCCAGTGCACACACTGGACTTCTTGGTCCGTTTGGAGGCAGCCATGGTCAGACACAGCTACGCGGCACCAGCAGGAGGGCTTCTGCCACAGCCAAGCCTCTTCACAAGAAGTCACGTGCATCTTGGAACCACCACACACCCAGGCCGGTCCAGGCTGTCCACAGACATGGCATACTGCACCCTGGCAAACCCATTCTTTGTCAGAGCCAGGCAAGGAAGTTACTGGCGCAGCCAGGGAAATCTCCTGCCGAGCTTCTCGCCACGGATCTGTGGCAGCTGCTTCAACCTCAGCATCGGACCAGCATTACAACCGTGACCCTTGACGCAATAGCAACAACACAGAAGAGGAGGCTAATTAGGCTCCCGACTTGCCGACGCTTGCAGGGCACGGTTCGAGGTGGCATCGTTGGGAGGCCAGGCCCGAGCATGGACTACAGAACAGAATTCGCGGCTGTCCTGGAGAAAAAAACCAGAAGAAAGCAGGATCTGACATTGAGTAAGCAACGCTATGCACAAGGCACGCACACCGTGGCATGGTGCGCGATAGCAGAGTCAGAGGTATACTTGTCAGGTCAATCGCACTCAATCTGAATTGACTGGTCATCGTTGCGGCTGGTTTGTGCTGAGCATGGAAAGCAAGCCTAACAACTCAGGTGAAAGCCCGCGTGCTGCGGTTCGCTTTTTTGGCACACCTCCGGGGACAGGTGAAGAACGGACCCCGACATGCATGCACTTATACCTGCGCGTTGCGGTTCGTTTTTTTTCAGCCTTTCGCAAGTGCACACCTCCGGGGACACGTGAAGAACGGAACCTGAGATGCATGCTGCGTGCTGCTGTTCGTTTTTGCATCTTTCTGCAAGTGCACACCTCTGGCGACAGGTGAAGAACCGACCCTGAGACGCATGTATACTTGCGTGCTGCGGTTCGTTTGTGCAGCCCTCTGCAACTGCACACCTCCGGAGAGAGGTGAAGAACGGACCCCGAGATGCATGCATGTATCACAACAAACAGCAAATCCAAACCAACTGTTGCCCCTGTAGCTGCTCGGCTTCGCAAACACCAACTCCAGACACCAGTGGCATTACAACTTATATCCAAGCTCAAGGAAAGACCGCGCACAGTACTGGATCGCGCAGAAAGTAAACTGGATGGGAAACAAGGGACGACTTCGCCCCGGCAAGGAGAACTTAAACCTGGTGCTACTACCATTGGCATCGCAAACAGCAGCTGCACACTGGCTGAAGCATCTAGTTTACAAGCATGTCCGAGGATCCCGATTGACGCGGTTTAGGAGAATCCCCAACTGCACACTGCACCTGGGACGACTTAGGGCCTGGACCCTGCAGCAAACAACCACCGCAAACCATCATCTTGGAAGGCTTTCCCCCATGTTCACACCGAAACGCAACGACCCCGCAGCAATGCTTCCCCCGAATGTCTGGCGCTGCCGCGAACACAACGCAACGACTTAAGCAACTGGGAGTAGCGCTAGGACTATGCTTCGACCACGCCATCGCACGAAGCTGTGGTGCAAACAAAACGAAAACTTGAGCTTCATTGGACAAAAAACGGGTCACGCAGGCTGAAAGAGAGAAAGGAGGGAGAGAGAGAGAGAGAGAGAGAGAGAGAGAAGCGTGCTTCCGGGCCCACATTTTACCCGGTTTCAATTGTCGTGGCGTTGTCTCGCTCGTCATTGTGAGACTTGCTCCCGACCTTGGATGAAAGAAGTCTCCAGGCCGGCCAGGGTGGTGCTGTTGGGAGTACAGGTGATGGCCTAAACATTCTGCGGGATGTGTTGACTTGCAGGAGCATGAGGAGGAACAGTAGCAGCAGACACGACGCAAAGCCCAACTCGTCCGAGTGGAGCAACTACTTTGGCTACGCAATCGTTAGCTGAAGCTCTTCTCACATTCAGTTCCATTCACGTATGCATGTGTGTCTGCAAGTATGTATGCACTTAAGCATGTGTGCGTGCATCTCTGTCAGTACTTTATGTATGCGTAGTGAGCCTTATGTAGATAGACAAACAAAGAGACGAACAGACAGACCTGCATCCATAAAGGCAGACAGATAGCAGGAACGGACACACCCCTTTGCATGCCACTCCGTCTCCATCTCTCTCTTCCCCAAGTGAAAATAAGAGGCGTGCCGGCCGGTGAAAAGAGGCTGACGGGCGGCCGATTCGGTCGCAGCCCTGCGAGACCCGCCTCGGCTGGTTTCGAAAGAAAACTCGAAGCTTCGAGTGGTTTGGGGGCCTTAGGGCTCCGCGGTCTTGGTGCTTGAACACACTTTCGGGTCTAAAGAAATAGCTTGGGGGCAGGGCTTTGTGGCTGCCGGGTTTCTTGTTGTTGTTGTTGGTGGTGGTAGTGTTGTTGCTGCTGCTGCTGCTGATGCTGCTAGTCTTGTTGTTGCTGCTGCTGCTGTTGCTGGTGCTGGCGCTGGCGCTGGTGCTGTTGTTGCTGTTATTGTTGTTGTTGTTGCTGCCGTTGTTGTTGCTGCTGTTGTTGTTGCTGCTGTTGTTGTTGCTGATGATGATGATGCTGTTGTTGTTGGTGGTGTTGTTGTTGTTGTTGTTGTCGCTGTCGTTGTCGTTGCTGTTGTTGTTGTTGTTGGTGGTGGTGGTGTTCGTCCTGGCGTTGGTGTCGTTGTTGTTGGCGGCGGTGGCGGTGGCGGTGGCGGCGGCGGGGGTGGTGGTGTTCGTCTTGGCGTTGGTGTCGTTGTTGTTGGCGGCGGTGGCGGTGGCGGTGGCGGCGGCGGGGGTGGTGGTGGTGCTCTTGTCCCCCTTGTCCCCCTTGTCCCCTTTGTCCCCTTTGTCCCCTTGTCCCCTTGTCCCCTTGTCCCCTTGTCCCCTTGTCCCCTTGTCCCCTTGTCCCCTTGTCCCCTTGTCCCCTTGTCCCCTTGTCCCCTTGTCCCCTTGTCCCCTTGTCCCCTTGTCCCCTTGTCCCCTTGTCCCCTTGTCCCCTTGTCCCCTTGTCCCCTTGTCCCCTTGTCCCCTTGTCCCCTTGTCCCCTTGTCCCCTTGTCCCCTTGTCCCCTTGTCCCCTTGTCCCCTTGTCCCCTTGTCCCCTTGTCCCCTTGTCCCCTTGTCCCCTTGTCCCCTTGTCCCCTTGTCCCCTTGTCCCCTTGTCCCCTTGTCCCCTTGTCCCCTTGTCCCCTTGTCCCCTTGTCCCCTTGTCCCCTTGTCCCCTTGTCCCCTTGTCCCCTTGTCCCCTTGTCCCCTTGTCCCCTTGTCCCCTTGTCCTCTTGTCCCCTTGTCCCCTTGTCCCCTGTTTTCTTGTTTCCTTGTCCCCTTTGTTCTCTTTTTCATCTGCATTTGTCCTCTTGTCCCCGTGTCCCCTTGTCCCCTTGTCCCCCTTGTCCCCTTGTCCCCTTGTCCCCTCGTCCCCTTGTCCCCTTGTCCCCTTGTCCCCTTGTTTTGTCTGTTGTTGTTGTTGTTGTTGTGGTTGTGCTTTGCTGCTTTGCCCTCTGTGTCTTCTTGTTCTGGTTATTGCCGGTTGTGTCTTGTCTTCGCGACACCCACACCCTCCAGTGTTGAGCCGGTCAAAGCGGAAACCGTTTCGACCAGCACTACGGTTTTAAAGCAGCCAGTGACTAGGTTTTCCCCCAAAAAAACCGTTCTACTTCATAAGAGCGGAAATGCTGCTCAGGAGGTCCCCTTGTCCGTCTTCTTGTTCTGGTTATTGCCGGTTCTGTCTTGTCTTCGCGACACCCACACCCTCCAGTGTTGAGGCGGTCAAAGCGGAAACCGTTTCGACCAACACTAGGGTTTTAAAGCAGCCAATGACTAGGTTTTCCCTCCAAAAAAACGTTCTACTTCATAAGGGCGGAAATGCTGCTCAGGAGGTCCCCTTGTCCCCTGGTCCCTCTGTGTCCCCTTCCTTACGCTCCTTTGTTTTGTCCCCTTGCGTTGTCTCGTTTATTATTCTTGGTTCCTTTTCCTGTGCGTGCAATTTGTTTTGTTGTTGTTGTTGTTGTTGTCGTTGTTGTGGTTGTGCTTTGCTGCTTTGCCCTCTATGTCTTCTTGTTCTTATTATTGCCGGTTCTGTCTTGTCTTCGCGACACACCCTCCAGTGTTGAGGCGGTCAAACGGAAACCGTTTCGACCAACGCTACGGTTTTAAAGCAGCCAGTGACTAGGTTTTCCCTGCAAAAAACCGTTCTACTTCATAAGGGCGGAAATGCTGCTCAGGAGGTCCCCTTGTCCCCTGGTCCCTCTGTGTCCCCTTCCTTACGCTCTTTTGTTTTGTCCCCTTGCGTTGTCTCGTTTATTATTCTTGGTTCCTTTTCCTGTGCGTGCAATTTGTTTTGTTGTTGTTGTTGTGGTTGTGCTTTGCCCTCTGTGTCTTTTTGTTCTGGTTATTGCCGGTTCTGTCTTGTCTTCGTCCCTAGGTGGTGGTGGTGGTGGTGATGGTGCTGCTGGTGGTGGTGGTGGTGGTGGTGGTGGTGGTAGTCGTTTTTGTCGTTGTCGCTGTCATGGTTGTCGCTGTAGTAGTTGTTGTTGTCGTTGTCGCTGTCATGGTTGTCCCTGTAGTAGTAGTAGTAGTAGTAGTAGTAGTAGTAGTAGTTGTTGTTGTTGTTGCTGTTGCTGTTGTTGTTGTTGCTGTTGTTGTTGCTGTTGTTGTTGTTGTTGTTCTTTCTCTCGCAGCAAAAAGCCCATTTCTCGTTCAACATGGCCATACATGTTTATCGCCGCTGCGCTTCGGACTCTAGTCTCTGGAGTTGCTGTGCTCAAGCAGAAAAGGCCTTGCAGTAGCGAGGCAGTCTTGGAAAAGAGCACACGGAAAAAGAAACAGTACATAGCTAAGCTATGCGTCTAAGACTTGGTTTAGTTCACGCCGTCATTGTTGAAGGACCGGTGATATTCATCACTGGCCCAGGAAGACTTCGGCTTAGATGACCATGATGACTTCGGCTTGTAGGACCAGCTGTTCCAGCCTCGCCAATATCCACCTCGAGCTACGTCTTTCTTATTGTTATCTTCTTGAGCGGTACTCTTCGAAAGTTCTTTGAACTTAGCACGCTCCAATTTAGCCTTCTCTACTTCAAGCTGCAAAGTCAGCAAGGTAATCTGCGATGTCGTTGTACTCGCGGGAGTTGCTGCGCAAGCCGTAGTCGCGTTAGGTGCTTTCTTAGTCTTGGTGGTAGTCGCGGGATTTGCAGCAGAAGCCGTAGTCGCGCGAGTTGTTTTCTTGGTCGTCGTTGACGGCGTCGTCGCGATCGTCTTGCTACTCTTGCCACAAATGCAGCGGCCAGCCCCCCACTTGCCGCACCCTGGGCATTTTTGTCTGGCCATGGCACTAACACCTACGCGTTGATATGAAGATGGGCTTCTGGATGCATGCGCGTTAGAAGGTATACATGCATGTTCAGGTCGCGGTGCCATACGTTGCAAACAAACACTCGGAGGTGTCACGGTATAAAACGACAGCCTCACTGTTTAGATGGGGTCTTTGGTGGAGAATACGCATGACAAGATATACTGAGACTATAGTCCCAGAGACTCCAAGATCCCTTCATTAAGGAATATCCTTAAATCAGATTTACTAGGGATCCCATTATGATTTAAGCTATATTCCTTAATCAAGGGATATTGGAGTCTCTGGGGTAGGGAACCGGCAAGACCAAAACACCAAAGCCTCAGGGCTCTACAGTTGTTTTCGTGGGGATGCGATGCCAGGGCTTGGGGCTTTGGCCCTAGCCCAACAGAGATTCGGGTTTCAGGGTGTAGGGTTTTGAATTTAGGGTTCTGTGTTTGGGTTTTTGGGTGGCTTTAAGAGTTTACGGTTGAGGATTCAGGGTGTGCAGGGTTTAGGGTTTTGAATTTGAGTTTTTTTTATGGGCGATTATTACGGCCTCTATAGTAGACCCTAAGAGCCCTGGGAACTCAAGGAACCCTAGGTGCTTTAAGAGAACTGTAATAATCCTGAAGTGCTGGCAGACACGACCATGTTCAGCACCGCAGCCGCCACATCCGCCTCCGTGGGCAAGGTTTACGGTTCAAGAGGCCGTGAGTTTTGGTGCGAGAGCCGCACAAGCCACCAGAAGAACAGCTGTTGCCTTGCAACTTGTCGACAACCAGGTGTACTAAAGTCGAGCACTAAAGAAACAAACAGAAAGGCGACAGGATCCTTCAATGCGAGCCATTCCAAGCTACACAACGCAAAAAGGAGCTTTCGCATGGAACAAGCAGAGATGTCAAACACGGAAGACAGAAACGACGAGAATGGGAACAAACTCCCCAAGCCTGCTTTGGATCCGGAGCCCTAAACCACCCTTCACAAGGAGCCCTAATCCCCCAAGGAGCCCTGAACGACCCTTTATAAGGGACCCAAACGTCCGAGGATCTTCGGATCTCGGGGACGTCCCTGCATGGTCGCGAGGAAGGCATTGAGAGACGGCTGGAAGATGCCATCCGCGAAGGCTGGGAAGCAGCCTTTTGCTGCAAATAGGGAGTTTAAGGGAGGTTTTTTTTAAGGGTTTAGGGGGTTTAGGGCTGAGGTGCTTAGGGCTTAAGTTAACAAGTTCAGGGTTCAGGGTTTGGGCTTTGGTGTTAAGGGTTTAAGGGTTAAGAGCATTATGAAGTGGATCACTTAAGCGATCTACATGGGGCTCCTTCGTTTACGGGGGCTACGTATCCGAACCCATGATTGTAATTCCTACTATGTAAACCCTACCTTGACTATCCAGGTTCGTAAGGCGAAGCAGCCATCCACGATGTCGCAGCCAGCGTCTGCCATGGCGTGCAAAGTGGCGAGCTGTGCAGAAGAGGTGTTGTGCCTGGGTTCTTATTAAAAGATGCAAGAACCAAGTTCCCATAATAAGGAAACCATCTTATTCACTAGAGGTCCTATAGATGCCTATTGTGGTAACTCACAGACACAGCGCATGTTCTGAATCATCGGAGCTGCATGTGCCGGTTTCAGCAATCTGACCATATCCTGCACTTTTAGGGTTTAGGGTTTACGGAAAAAGTACGAAAGTATGGTACTCCAAAGCTCAGTGTCCTTGATGGCAATCATGTGCGCTCCAGCGCCCACGCATTTCTTGGAGAGATCCTCTGGGGATCTATAAGGGTTCCTTTTGGGGGTTCCTTTAGGGGATCTAGAAGTGGTTCTTCCTAGGGAATGGGGGAATGGATTATGGAGACTATAAAGCAGCCAATGACTAGGTTTTCCCTCCAAAAAAACGTTCTACTTCATAAGGGCGGAAATGCTGCTCAGGAGGTCCCCTTGTCCCCTGGTCCCTCTGTGTCCCCTTCCTTACGCTCCTTTGTTTTGTCCCCTTGCGTTGTCTCGTTTATTATTCTTGGTTCCTTTTCCTGTGCGTGCAATTTGTTTTGTTGTTGTTGTTGTTGTCGTTGTTGTGGTTGTGCTTTGCTGCTTTGCCCTCTATGTCTTCTTGTTCTTATTATTGCCGGTTCTGTCTTGTCTTCGCGACACACCCTCCAGTGTTGAGGCGGTCAAACGGAAACCGTTTCGACCAACGCTACGGTTTTAAAGCAACCAGTGACTAGGTTTTCCCTGCAAAAAACCGTTCTACTTCATAAGGGCGGAAATGCTGCTCAGGAGGTCCCCTTGTCCCCTGGTCCCTCTGTGTCCCCTTCCTTACGCTCTTTTGTTTTGTCCCCTTGCGTTGTCTCGTTTATTATTCTTGGTTCCTTTTCCTGTGCGTGCAATTTGTTTTGTTGTTGTTGTTGTGGTTGTGCTTTGCCCTCTGTGTCTTTTTGTTCTGGTTATTGCCGGTTCTGTCTTGTCTTCGTCCCTAGGTGGTGGTGGTGGTGGTGATGGTGCTGCTGGTGGTGGTGGTGGTGGTGGTGGTGGTGGTGGTGGTGGTGGTAGTCGTTTTTGTCGTTGTCGCTGTCATGGTTGTCGCTGTAGTAGTTGTTGTTGTCGTTGTCGCTGTCATGGTTGTCCCTGTAGTAGTAGTAGTAGTAGTAGTAGTAGTAGTTGTTGTTGTTGTTGTTGCTGTTGCTGTTGTTGTTGTTGCTGTTGTTGTTGCTGTTGTTGTTGTTGTTGTTCTTTCTCTCGCAGCAAAAAGCCCATTTCTCGTTCAACATGGCCATACATGTTTATCGCCGCTGCGCTTCGGACTCTAGTCTCTGGAGTTGCTGTGCTCAAGCAGAAAAGGCCTTGCAGTAGCGAGGCAGTCTTGGAAAAGAGCACACGGAAAAAGAAACAGTACATAGCTAAGCTATGCGTCTAAGACTTGGTTTAGTTCACGCCGTCATTGTTGAAGGACCGGTGATATTCATCACTGGCCCAGGAAGACTTCGGCTTAGATGACCATGATGACTTCGGCTTGTAGGACCAGCTGTTCCAGCCTCGCCAATATCCACCTCGAGCTACGTCTTTCTTATTGTTATCTTCTTGAGCGGTACTCTTCGAAAGTTCTTTGAACTTAGCACGCTCCAATTTAGCCTTCTCTACTTCAAGCTGCAAAGTCAGCAAGGTAATCTGCGATGTCGTTGTACTCGCGGGAGTTGCTGCGCAAGCCGTAGTCGCGTTAGGTGCTTTCTTAGTCTTGGTGGTAGTCGCGGGATTTGCAGCAGAAGCCGTAGTCGCGCGAGTTGTTTTCTTGGTCGTCGTTGACGGCGTCGTCGCGATCGTCTTGCTACTCTTGCCACAAATGCAGCGGCCAGCCCCCCACTTGCCGCACCCTGGGCATTTTTGTCTGGCCATGGCACTAACACCTACGCGTTGATATGAAGATGGGCTTCTGGATGCATGCGCGTTAGAAGGTATACATGCATGTTCAGGTCGCGGTGCCATACGTTGCAAACAAACACTCGGAGGTGTCACGGTATAAAACGACAGCCTCACTGTTTAGATGGGGTCTTTGGTGGAGAATACGCATGACAAGATATACTGAGACTATAGTCCCAGAGACTCCAAGATCCCTTCATTAAGGAATATCCTTAAATCAGATTTACTAGGGATCCCATTATGATTTAAGCTATATTCCTTAATCAAGGGATATTGGAGTCTCTGGGGTAGGGAACCGGCAAGACCAAAACAGCCTCAGGGCTCTACAGTTGTTTTCGTGGGGATGCGATGCCAGGGCTTGGGGCTTTGGCCCTAGCCCAACAGAGATTCGGGTTTCAGGGTGTAGGGTTTTGAATTTAGGGTTCTGTGTTTGGGTTTTTGGGTGGCTTTAAGAGTTTACGGTTGAGGATTCAGGGTGTGCAGGGTTTAGGGTTTTGAATTTGAATTTTTTTTATGGGCGATTATTACGGCCTCTATAGTAGACCCTAAGAGCCCTGGGAACTCAAGGAACCCTAGGTGCTTTAAGAGAACTGTAATAATCCTGAAGTGCTGGCAGACACGACCATGTTCAGCACCGCAGCCGCCACATCCGCCTCCGTGGGCAAGGTTTACGGTTCAAGAGGCCGTGAGTTTTGGTGCGAGAGCCGCACAAGCCACCAGAAGAACAGCTGTTGCCTTGCAACTTGTCGACAACCAGGTGTACTAAAGTCGAGCACTAAAGAAACAAACAGAAAGGCGACAGGATCCTTCAATGCGAGCCATTCCAAGCTACACAACGCAAAAAGGAGCTTTCGCATAGAACAAGCAGAGATGTCAAACACGGAAGACAGAAACGACGAGAATGGGAACAAACTCCCCAAGCCTGCTTTGGATCCGGAGCCCTAAACCACCCTTCACAAGGAGCCCTAATCCCCCAAGGAGCCCTGAACGACCCTTTATAAGGGACCCAAACGTCCGAGGATCTTCGGATCTCGGGGACGTCCCTGCATGGTCGCGAGGAAGGCGTTGAGAGACGGCTGGAAGATGCCATCCGCGAAGGCTGGGAAGCAGCCTTTTGCTGCAAATAGGGAGTTTAAGGGAGGTTTTTTTTAAGGGTTTAGGGGGTTTAGGGCTGAGGTGCTTAGGGCTTAAGTTAACAAGTTCAGGGTTCAGGGTTTGGGCTTTGGTGTTAAGGGTTTAAGGGTTAAGAGCATTATGAAGTGGATCACTTAAGCGATCTACATGGGGCTCCTTCGTTTACGGGGGCTACGTATCCGAACCCATGATTGTAATTCCTACTATGTAAACCCTACCTTGACTATCCAGGTTCGTAAGGCGAAGCAGCCATCCACGATGTCGCAGCCAGCGTCTGCCATGGCGTGCAAAGTGGCGAGCTGTGCAGAAGAGGTGTTGTGCCTGGGTTCTTATTAAAAGATGCAAGAACCAAGTTCCCATAATAAGGAAACCATCTTATTCACTAGAGGTCCTATAGATGCCTATTGTGGTAACTCACAGACACAGCGCATGTTCTGAATCATCGGAGCTGCATGTGCCGGTTTCAGCAATCTGACCATATCCTGCACTTTTAGGGTTTAGGGTTTACGGAAAAAGTACGAAAGTATGGTACTCCAAAGCTCAGTGTCCTTGATGGCAATCATGTGCGCTCCAGCGCCCACGCATTTCTTGGAGAGATCCTCTGGGGATCTATAAGGGTTCCTTTTGGGGGTTCCTTTAGGGGATCTAGAAGTGGTTCTTCCTAGGGAATGGGGGAATGGATTATGGAGACTAGTACAGGGAATATATACCGGCTACTATAGGGGTCCATTCTCCATTCCCTACTAATTAAGAACCAGGGAGTCCTTGTAGTAGTCGACGGCATAGATCTCTTCATCGGACTCCGAAAGTCTCCAGTGAAGCACGTGGCGATCTCAGCCACTTTCTTCATCTTACACACGGCTTGGTTCGAGACCTGAGTTGCTCAGCTCACAAGCCCCAAACCTACCGCCCTGAGGACTCATATGTTAAGATTTCTGGGTCCGCAAACCATACTACAGCAGGCTATTAACTGGACGATTTTGAGGCTTAGGGCACAAGTGCCCCAAAAAGTTTGAATGTGACCATTCCGCCACCGAGAGACCTTCATCTGCTCAATGTCATTGAAGCAATCGACAATCCGGAATACGTCCATGCCCGATGCGGCAGCCTGGCGCACAAACTCTTCGACCATATTGTCCCGAGCCGTTGGATTTCCGAAATTTTACGGATTAGGATATGATTTCGGTGGTATTTTCTACCACAGTTCGGCTCAGTAAAAGAAAACAGCAGTATAGGAAACAAAAATATGTTACATTTATCCTACTATAGGAACACACTAGCTATATCGATGTATATATATATATATACATATATGTATATATACTACATAGACTATGTGTATATTCGACTACTACTACAACTACGACGACGACTGGTACTCCTTACTGTTTTCCCAGGGAAAACGACGCCATCTGTGGTAAAAGGGAATTTCATAGCAGGTCCTCAAACACTCGCACGCCCTGCGACAGATACGAACGTATAGAGGCTGGAAGGGTATGCTATTTGTAATTGTTCCGACTCATGTGCGGTGTAGTGTTGTGAAGCCTCATGGCGTGGATGAACTTTCGATCCTGGAACAGGGGTCTGGGCTTAGCCACGGGTTGGGTTTGAGGGATGATGGCGGACGCTTAAGGTAGAGGCCGTGTACTAGAACCTTATGGGTGCACAGTAATACCGTGATTATGGTCAGTTGCAGAGTCAGCGGGTTCATCGCCTCGTGGCTACCTAACAGTGTAATTACTTCAATAAGATCATTAGGACCAAGGTTATACTGCGATCCCAAGCGCAGCGGCCGTGGCTCCGGAGACCATCATGGCAAAAGAAGTCGCCATGGCCATGCTAGCTCTGGGAGTTGGTTGAATTTGTTTATGCGTGAAGACTCTACGCTTCACGGATGAGGCTAGATAACAGATTCTTAAGCTGCATGAATCACTGAAGCCCTGACTGCTTCAGGCTTCTTGGTGCATGACGCTTGTAAAGATCGAGACATCTGCGTGGGCATCAGTTCGCATGCAAGTTGCGCCTGTTCCAAGGCCGGACGGGCGAACGCCATGCACGCATGGGATTACAACATCTTACATTATCGGGTGCTTTGGCAGCGGTGGTGCAGGGGGGGGGGGGGGGGGGGGGGGGGGGGGGGGGCTGTATGGTTAAGGGGGGGGGGAGGGGGAGGGGGGGGGGGGGGCTTGCGGTTTCTGTTGGGGGGGAGGGGGGGGAGGGGGGGGAACATTGATTTCCAGTGAAGGGGGAGGGGGGGGTGGGGGGGGGGGTGGCTTTGTCTCAAGTTCGCCCAAGACTGGGCGATCTATCTCTCGAGCCAAAACTCTCAAACCCCTAACCCTAAACTTGCCGAACTGACCCTAAACCTTCAAGCCCAGATCCACCTTCGCTCCTAAATTGCACAATACCCCCGTCCTCCGTCCTACCCAACACCGGCAAGATATCCACCAAACTCCCTAGGCCCTACATAGACCCTAAACCCTACACCCTAAAACCCCAAGCCCCACTTGGAGGGTCGGGGGACTTAGTAATTGGTTATTTGAGGGACTTGTAATTACCACGCCCTAAACCCTAAATCCTACACCCTCAAACCCCAACCCCCACTTGGAGGGTCGGGGGACTTAGTTATTTTAGGGACTTATAAATTCCTACCATAACCCCAATTAGGGTCCCTTTTAGGGTACTTATAAGTCTACTTACTACCTACTTACGAAGTCCCCCGACCGTTCAAGCAAGGCCCTAAACCCTCTACCCGTATATAATCCCTATAGATCCCTTAAAGGAACTGTAATGGGCTATATAACGGGTATATAATAGCCCCTTATTCAGGGTTTTTTGTTTGACCCTTGACCCTTGGAACACCCTAAAACCCCAACTCAACCCTCAACTGAGGGCCGGGGCTTGGTCTTGTTGCAAGGTCCCTAAACCCCTTGGCTAGAGACTAGTGCAGTTGCAAAAAGGCCCTCAAAAAAAGACGCAAAACCCTGTTCTTGCAGGCTCTAAGCGGTCTAAACCCTCAACTGTGAGCCGGACTTGGTCTTGTTGTCTCCGCCGGTAGGGCCTCCCAAGTCTGCGCAGAGACCACGGAACACCCTTCACATCAGTACCTGGACCCCAAAAGTATGTAGAATAATACATATAATAATAATAATAGTAGTAATAATAATAATAATCGTAATAATAATAATAATAGTAATAATAATAATAATAATAATAATATCTTTTTATGGGTTGTGGACCATAATTTTACCTACTTTTGGGGGTCTAGGTATACAGTATAGCGTAATTAGGAAGAGGCTGAACTATACAGCAGAGTTTGACACCAGAATCACCATATATCAAACCTGCCTTCGGAGAGTTCCTTATTAGAGTTTCCATTCATAAACCTTGAAACAGCTACTTGGGGTTAAGGTAGGGTTTAATAAGGTTGAGGGTCTAAACCCTAAACCCTAAACCGTTACCCTAAACCCTAAACCCTAAACTCTAAACCCTAACCCCTAAACTCTAAACCCTAAACCCTAAACTCTAAACCCTAAACCCTATACCCTAAACCGGTCAGGCTTCAGAGCCTTCAATACAAATTCAAGGTTTAGACCCAGAGACTCCAATGTCCCTTAACTAAGGAATATACCTTAAATTATAATAGGATCCCTAATATGATTTAAGGAATATTCGTTAATTAAGGGGTTTTGGAGTCTCTGGGGAAGGGTCTGGGGTGGCAGGGCAAATGCCATGTTTCCCCTATACACACTGGAGAAAAACTCTGAAAACACGAACGTAGGAACCTGATCAAGAAACCCCTGGCCTGCAACCCCAAAACAGTAGGATTCATATCAGGAACCCTAATAAAAGGCCCGAGGTTTCTTAATCAGGTTCCTACGTCAGCCTCACCAACGCGCAGGCCCCAGGCTCTTAAGCCCCTACTTGGAGGTTCTTGGGTAGTTGTAAGTGGGGTTATAAGTAGGGTAGCTATAGCTTTAACCCACATTAGGAGGCTTATAACCCTGCTTATAACTATCCATGAACCTCCAAGTAAGCCACTTGTGACTCCAAGCTTCCAAACGTGCCCGGGAAAGTCAAACCCTCCGCCCTGAACTATGCCCTACACCCCTAGACCCCTAAACCGCTAAGGCGCAACATCCAACAAGACATCAAACTTAAACTGCTGGCGCCCCTTCTTTAGGGGCTGCATTTAAGGTTCTTGGGGAGCTGCTTTTAAGGTTCTTTGTGTGTGTATATATCAAAAACATCTCTATTTTTCTTCATTTACTCATCTACTTATCTGTTTTTAAGGACAGGGATGCTTTTGGGTCCGTTTAGGGTAGCTAGGGTAACTTTTACGGTTCTATACGGCGTACTGTGAGGGCTCTCTAACGGAATTTTTGCAGGGCTCCAGAGTCCAGAGTCTAAGTGGTCGCTGCATGGCTTCTTTTCAGAGTAAAGCTTCACTTGGAGGGTCGGGGGACTTAGTAAGTAGACTTATAAGTACCCTAAAAGGGACCCTAATTCGGCTTATGGTACTTATAATTAAGTCCCCAAATTAAGCAGTTACTAAGTCCCCCGACCCTCCAAGCATGGCTACAGCCCGAACCGGACGCTTAACCAAGGGTCCAGTGGTTTGCTGGTTTCGGGTGTAGGGGTTGCGAGGAATAGGGCGTGGTGTGCTGGGGCTTGGGACCCTAGCACCCACAACCTTATGGGAATTTGGAAATTGCAGGCTTTTTGTAGGGTTTAGAAGGGGTTAGAACTTGAGTTCAGAAAGTGCAGGCATTTTTAGGGTTTAGGAGGGTTTAGAACTTGAGGGTTCTGGGTTTGGTGTGGAGCTTTTTCCACCTCGCGTGGCGGCTGACGGTCTTTAGCAGATCAGCAAGCCAAACTGTTCCCTTCGACTGGGGCTTTTTTTGGTTTCAGGTTTTTGTGGTGTGCGGGCTTCACGGTTGAGGGCTAAGCGTGGACGGTTGAGGGTTTAGGGGCTATAGTATTGCAACTCTTCCTCCATTTGAAGAAACATTTCTTGATCAGGTATTGTGCCTTTCTCGGCGGGATGTATGGGTGTGATGTGCAGTCTTTGGACTTCTGGACCAGCAGTGCAACAGGGTTCAATTGTGGAACGCATCGAATCCTGTCTAGTAGCTTCTTGGCGACCCTTAACGAGATTTGTCCGAGCTGAGTTCAGCCGTGAGTCTTACACCGTGGACTTGCAGCCAAACCGAAAATATTAGGAAGCCCAACCTTTTTTGTTTCGGGCTTAGGGATTAGGGGTGAGGGCTTAGGGGTTTAGGCTGTACGCGCTTACTGACTATGGTTTGGGGTTTGGGGTCTCGAGGAACAGAACATCGTCACGCTAAAACCACGGCAAAAACAAGCTGTTGAGACCTTGGTTCCAGGCTAAGCCAAAACCCAAAACCTCAAACCCGAAATAATCAGATTCCTAAACCCTAAACCCTGAACCCTAAACCCTAAACCCTGAACCCTAAACCCTAAACCCTAAACCCTACATTTAGCATTTGAGGGCTCGGGCCAGGCTGGGCCTCCCGTGAACGAGCCGAAGACATAACAAGTACTTGCAGTACTCGCATCTTGCTGATCCGTGCTCTAGCACACAGCTTTTCTGCGTGTGCGAACACTACAAACTACTCAAGCTATCCGGTCTGTGCTGTTCAGGCGTCCTTTAAACCTTCAAGCGTACAACCCGACCATAACTGAGAACTGAACTACACAATCTTCGTAATGTTGAACTACACAATCTTTGTAACGTCCCAATAACCCGCTCCTGAGCAACGAGCACTACTATCGCTTGGAGGAACGCGTGGACCTTACAAATTTACCTAACGACACAATAGGAGCTCAAGCCCCATGACAGGATGCCCTGCTAAGGCACTGGAGCTGCTACACGGAGATTGATAGATAAATAGATATAGATAGATAGATAGATAGATAGATAAGCAGGTGGAAAGATAGAGTGATAGATTGATAGACATATATATATATATATATATATAGACACAAACAAATAGAAGGCGAGAGAGAGAGAGAGAGAGCGTTGACGAGGTTTCCGTGTATTCCATATTTTCTGAGGGATCTCCGAGAAGGTGACACCCCCCTGGGGAGCCACTAAGAAACGCTAGCAACAGTAGCATGTATGATCACTTCACTTCTGTTTACGGGGAGGCACACCTACTCAGGAACTATACCAAACAAACATGCCGCCTTTCCAAAAACAAGCCATAGCAAAACGATCTGTAGAGCGGGGTTCCTGTTCATACCAACCCTACGACACAAGCCCTTATAGATAGATCCCCTAAACCCTGAACCCTTACAGATTCACTAGAGGAACCCGTAAAGAAGCCCAAAAAAACCTTACTCAAGCCCCCAGAGACTCCAGTATCCCCTAATGAAGGAATAGGTGCTAAACCCTGAAGCCTGTACAGCCAACCCTGGAAACCACCACATCCCAAAACATCTAAACACCCTGAACCCTAAACATAAGCCCTAACCTCGGAAAATCGAACTACAGTTGATGACATAAGTCCTGCATTACCTTACGGACCCTAAACTCCGGGGATTATGGCATAGTCCGAATTCCTTATTGCGGATTTATACCATCAACCCTAAACCCTAACCTCGGAAACTCGAACTAGTAATCGCCACGGGACGCATGCCCAAAGCACCCCCGGAGAGCTCAAATCTGGCCCAGGATCAGGTCAATAAATTTCAGAGCTTGGCCTCGCCACAAAGGAGCTTCAAAGGGGCTTTAGGCTTTAGGATTTATTTTTTTTTTGGGGGGGGGTTGGGGTTTAGGGTTTTAGGGCTTAGGGTTTAGGGGCTCAGAAGGGTTAAACTGGGGGCATGAACTTCGAAGTTTACAGGTTTAGGAGGCTCAGAGCTTTCGGGTGTAGGATTTGGGTCTACGTTATCAGAAAACTTTCTAAGTGCACTAGGGGCCAGAGCTTAGGGTTTAGCTGTTCTTCCTTGACATTGCCAGTGCATTGCAGTTTTCTTTTGTGGAGTGTTGGCCAGTCAATTTGCTCAGAATCCCATAAAAGAAAACAGGTGACCAGAGAAGGGAACTACTGGCAGAGTGAGTTGAGGGTCGGGATTGAGCCCCCTCAACCCTATACCCTAAACCCTTACACCCTAAGCTGTGGGGATCCGGATTTGGGGTTCCGGGGTGCAGCTCAGGCGAACGGAAAGCCAGGAGCTTGAATGGCAAACGTGTATACTCAAAGTCCTAAACCGGATATGCGCAAATCCCAACCCCCCAATTATGGTGGAACCCCTTTGCCTAAGCCCTAAAACCCCTAACAACCCCTATAATTCCCTTAAGCCCGAAGCTCTATACCCCGACACATTAAACCCTGACACCCAAAAGGACACATATAGCCTATAGAACCCTGATGGAGCCCTGTATATAAGACCCATAAATCTAACCCTTTAGTTCTACCCAAACCCCCAAAACTATGCAAAAGATTGACCCAGCACCTATAAAAAGATAGTATTCTGCATGATATGTGGGGGGGTCCAGGTATACCCTAAAACCCTAAACCCCTAAACCCTAAACCCTCAACCCTAAAACCTAACCCCTAAACCCTAAGATCTGACCCCTAAACCCTAAAACCCATCCTCCGGAGCGCCCTTAAAGGCCCTTCCAGGTCCCGAACCACAAAGGAAGCCATCCGGTGTCGACTTGCGCTGCTCCAGACAGTCCTGATAAAGGGTTTAGGGTTTAGGGTTTGGAGCCTTAACTGAGGAATATATCTGAAATTCTAATATGAACCCGGATATGATTTAAGGTGTATATTCCTTAATGAAGGGATATAGGAGTCTCTGGGAAATGCGGAGCCTTAATTAATTGGACTTCTGGTTAATTTTTAAAGGGTCTATAGGTGTTACTATAAGGGGTCCATAAGGGTGCTAGAGTATGGGGGCCTTAATGATTAGAATAGGGCTTGGGGGTATGTTTGGCTAACAATTAGAATCTGGAACGCCGAAATAGTATTGGCCCCGACATTAGGGCTCCTTTACACGGCCGGATACTGTAAGCGTTCCATTGGGGTTTAGGGTTAGAGGCCCCAGTAATTGGACTGGGGCTTGGGGGGTAAGTTGAAGCATTGATGTAATGCGGAATCGCAAAAGATAGTACTATTAGGTTGTCAATATTAGGGTCCCTATTTGAGTCCTTATTATAATACGGCACCTACTAGTTCGTGTACCAAAAAAGGGACCCTAAGTTTGACACCCACCAATATAGTGATGGGGTTCTCGGCTATCGGAGTGATTTGTGGAGCTGCTGGATTGGTTGTAGGAGAACCGAGTTCAGGGTTCTAGGGATCATGGATAACCCCAACCCTCGGGTCGATAAAGCGTGACTACCAGGCTTGGCGAAGTGAGGGTTTAGGGTTTATAGAGTTTATATGTGTTAATTAACGTCCCGCCATCCACCTGCCAGCCTCAGCATGCCTATCCCGTACAGCAATTTGGGTTTAAGCCAGTAGTTCGGTGGAGGTGCAAAACTTCAGGTTAGGTTTCGGATTTGGAGTTGTGCACGGTTTAGCTATTCATTGAAAGTGGCGGGGGGGGGGGTGGAAGCTTCATGGGAGCGATCAGTCTCTTGAAGTTGAAGGGATGAGTCATGCAAGGGGTCACGAAGCATCCTACTAGTTACTAGTTGGGGTCTAAAGGGTAGACTCTATACTGGTGTGCCATGTTTCCTGAAACTCCCACGTAAATAACGCGATTTTGCCTAAGTCGTATCATGCGATACCATCTTGTGTAACACCGCAGGCTGAGAGTGTGCTATCCTCAGCCACAATTCTCGTAAACTTGACGACAACATCAATGTTACTTACTCGTAAATAATGACAACAGGTACCGGTATGACACGACTAGTTTGATCCGCCATCCCACAACCGTGAACTCTAAACCTAAAGCCTTAACCCCCTCTTGGCCTAAACTCGTTGAAACTGCACACACTAGAACTAATCCCCATAAGCCCTAAATCCTAAACACCCAATGAAACAATGTAGACCCCTACATCCTAAATGCCTAATCTAGACCCCTGAGAATCCTAAATGCTGAATGTAGACCCCTGATCCAGAAACAACTCTCCCTGAATAATGATTATAATCGGGATCCTATACCAGGGCTCTGGAATAAAGGGTTTGCTTCGAGGTTCATGGGTAGTTCTAAGCGGGGTTACAAGTCCCGTAATGAATATGGGTGATACTAATGGTTACCTACTTGGTCACCAAAAGTACACCCTAACCGAACCAAACCGCCTCCTTCTTCTCGAAACCGAGGATGTCCAGCGCGTCCTTGCATGCGGGGAGTGCAGCTTGTTTGTTTGCAGCAAGAAGAATGAGAATCGACTGTAGGGTCGGTGGGGAGGGTTGAGGCTTAAGCCAACCCCTGCTGCTCTAACACCCTAAACCCCTCGTACCCTGAACCCCTCATACTCTAAGACCCCACACCCTGAACCCTAAAGCCTACACCCTGAGCCTACCTTCACCCTTCAGAGGTCAGAGGCCGAAAAAGGAACCTCGGTTCCTGAGCCCAGAGGATCGAAACTCCATTAAGTCAGTAATAGTATACTTTAAACTAGAATAGGAACCCTCATATGGGTCCCTTGTTGGGTACCCTAAACAATAGGTGCCGTACTATAGTAAGGACCCAAAAAGGGACCATAATTTTGACAACCACCCATATGAGTTCAGGTATATTATTCCTTCATTAAGGGATATTGGAGCCTCGGGGAGAGGGGTTCTGGAAACAGGGATTTCTTAATCTTTGGCTACATTAGGGCCGGTTCGTTAGGGGTGTCCGATAGACTGTCAGGGGGCTTAAGGTTGCAGTTTAGGTTTGAGGGGGTTTGCATTGGAATGGGGCGTTGGGCTACACTGTACGAACTACGTACATAACGAGCTGTTTGATGTGCTGATGACAAAGCTCCCACGAAGATATAAAGGTGGCGTCGTGCCAGTATGGTTTGTCGGCTCCGTGTTGGCCTCTTACAATCCTGCAGGCATTCATGCCTTTTAGTTCTTGGAGGTACACTACATGGGTAGTTATAAATGCGGTTATACTTCTAACTTCCCGAAAATGGGTTATAGTTAGAGTTACCCTACGTATAACTCAACTCATAACTACCCATGAACCTCCAAGTGTCAACATTGCAACTCCCCAGCATTTCACCAAACCCCCAACCTCGCCAAGCTAATTCTTGGCTGCAGCCGGGTGGCAAGGGCTCCATCGAAAGGAACTATCCGGCTCTGGAACGCCTGAGGTCAGGGCGGTCGGGGTCCCTCCTATGCTGCCCGGACGCCAGTAGTCAAGTAATGTAGCAACCTGATTAAGAAACCCTAGGCCTATAACCCCAAAATACTAGGATTCAAGCAGGGAACCTGAATAAAGGCTCAGGCTCCTACATTAGTCTTCAAGATCAGTCGGAAGGCCTTGTTGTCCAGCTTCAGCTTCTTGAATTTGGCTTCCTTGCCAGGAGCTGTTTAGTGCGGAAGCGTGTTCGGCTGCCGACCTTGCTTTGCCAAAGTTGGTCGTCGAAACCTTAAACCCTTAGCCTCTGAACCCGATACACCCGTTAACCTGCGCTCTCGAGGCTTATGTCCCTTCTGATGCAGACATGCAGCGACTTGAACGCGATATAACCCCAAGCAGGGTATCTCTTGCATCTTAAACCACCGCTTGGAGCTTCATGGAGAGTTTTTAGTGAGGCTTAGAAGTAGGGTAGCTACAACTATAATTTTAACCCGTATTAGGAGCCTTTCAGCCCCACTTAAAACCCCCTTAGACCCTAAATCCTATAAATCCCCGTTAAAGGAACAGCTACCCTGAACCTCCAAGTAGACCACTGTAAACCCTGATGCCTTCAATCTGGATTTCTGACTCTCTCTGCTCGGACCCGAAATGCTAGACCCAAGGCCCCCCAAAAACCAGGTAGACAAAATGACCCAAACAACCTATACCTTCTTCATCCTTCTTCAAGGACTTATATAAGAAATCACAGTAGGGAACCCTAAGACGGAAGGTTTTACAGGGTTCAAGTAAACACTAATCCCGAAGCCTTAAACATACTGCTGATGGACAAAATCCTAAACTATGGGAACTATGGTATATTCCTTATAATGGGTAATGCAGGAGTTTGTCCATCAGCAGTATTCATTCGGTGCAAGCCCAAGCTCCAGAGGATTCTCGTGCAGGTTCTTGATATATATCTTCAGCGTGTTGAGGCACGTCTTCAAGCCCTCCTTGTCCGTGTCCTGGTCGGCTGCCGCTTTTGGCTAAGGCTAAGGTGGCACGAAAGCGCATCAGCAAAAATTACGAAAGGGATCTCCCATTCAAACTTTGATTACAATGAAGCCCAATAAGGCGGGGATTTTCTTTGAAACGCTTATGCGTGTGTCCTATTTGTGGGTCTCTAAGTGGCTAGCCTTGACGTGAACATCTGCACACCCGGATCCGAAGCACCAGCTCGCTGAATCTAACACACCGAGTGCAGCATCCCCTCGAGAAGCCTCCATGAGTAGATCGGCATCGCTAAGACCGAAGCCCCGAAGCCCAAACAACCCCCAACTTAGTTGCTGATCATGAGTTCATGAGCCCCAAAAAGTGCACACTTTCAGTTTTATGGTGGGTAGTATTATCCCCAAAAGTGTAAATTATCCCCAAAAGTGTAAAGTCTATCCACTCAGCTACGAAGCCAAACCTAATCATATATCCTAAGCCTGAAATGGGCCATCATTCCTTGTAGCTCTTCTTCAGCTTGTTCAAATGGAAGGCGAGCTGATCCTCCACTCAAGCTTGGGCTTCGGGTTTTGGGTTCAGAGTTTAAGGTCGCTTTAATGCTTAAAACTTGGTTTCTGGAGCACTTTTGTGGCGGGGAGTGGGGAGGTGGGGTGGGGAGGGGGGGTGAATAAAAGGTACTCCAAAAACGTATGTTGATGTTTTATGTTTGCCCCCCCTCAACCCCTAACCCTATCATGCTTCAACAAACCCATAAAAACAACATAAAACCTATACCCCGCAAACATCCCCAAACCCTAAACCTCTCTATCCAGTAGAAACATAAATGTTAATGATCTTCGCGTGCAAGCTCAACATCGCCAAAACGGGCCTTGCCTGCAAAGATTTGGGCCTTGCCTGCGAAGATTTGAATGGAACCTTAACTCTTCGCGGGCATGGCCAAAATCTTCGCGGGCAAGGCCCGAAATCATCGCGGGCAAGGACCAAATCTGGGTGACCGGGCTCCTTTAGAATTCCGTGTAATACGGTTTCGGGTTCCGTTTAGAGCTTCGTTTAAGGTTTCGTTTAAGCTTCCGTTTAGGGTTCCGTTTAGGGCTCTGTTTAAAGTTCCATAGGGTTTCGGTTAAAGATTCGTTTAGGGTTTCGTTGGGGGGTTCGTTTAGGCAGGGTTCGTTTGGGGTCCCGTTTAGAGTTCCATTAAGGGTTCGGTTAAAGTTCGTTTAGGAATCGTTTAGGGTTTCGTTTAGGGTTCCATTGGGTTTCGTTCACGGTTTCGTTAAGGCTGCTTTAGGGTTCGTATAAAGTCCGTTGAGGGCTTGGTTTAGGGTCTAAGGCCCTGGGGTTCTGGGAAGATGAGAAACTTTGTATTGTCTGAATGTTATGGGATTCTTTGGGCGGGTGGGTGTTTTCTATATCCGAAACCGACAGCTCGACTAGATAATGCTCGATCCGGAGCTGCTGAACCCTAAACCCTAAACCCTAAACCTTGAAACCCTAAACCATAAAGCCTAAACCCTGAATCCTAAACCTTCAAACCCCCCCCAGCTGTTCTGAATTGAAGTTAAGCTGCTTCAAGCTAGCGTCACAAGTTGGGGCGCTGCTTTGCACTCGTGCGAACGTGCATGCATGTGAGTGCCTCTGCGTCCGTGTGTCCGTCCCCGTGTGTGTGTGTGTGTGTGTGTGTTGTGCATGTCCCGCGGGGTTGAAGGTCTATTGTTTAGAGTCAGTAGCAGTAGCAGTAGCGATATCAGTAGTAGTAGTAGTAGTAGTAGTAGTAGTAGTAGTAGTAGTAGTAGTAGTAGTAGTAGTAGTAGTAGTAGTAGTGGTAGTAGTAGTAGTAGTAGCAGTAGTAGTAGCAGCAGTAGTAGTAGCAGTAGTACTAGTAGTACTAGTAGTCGTCGTCGTCCTTAAGCCCTGATCCCCCAATCCCGAAAATATCTAAGAGCGCCATCTTCTCCTTGCTGCTTTTCTCTTTCACGGTCTCTTCTTCCTGGAAGGTGGCAAAACAATATCTGCATCAGTGTGCGGTAACCCTAAACTCCAAAGTACACCCTAACGTTCAGTAACACCCTCATGAACATAGGATATGCGAGGTAATCTAGGGATCTGAAAAATTGAAGAAACAGTCCCCTTTCATGCTGCCTAGATAGGTGTTCCATAACTTATCCGCGAGTCCTCTTCTGATCTTTCAGGTGTCAAGCAAAGAACCACCGCCTGCCAACTAAGCCTCTGCAGCATCCTGTCTCGAGCGGAGCCCAACATCATGTCACAGAATGATCCTGCATCTAAGGGTTGGGGTCCCACGAAGATCGGCCCGTAGAGCCTAGTCAGGCCTTTCTCTCTGGCCCAGCATTGCGCAGGTGACTAAGATGGCACTACTCCGAAACTCTTGACATGTACGCTTTGCATTCTGTCCTTCTCTTCCGGGGGTTCGCATCCAAATCGATCGATGTAGTCCTGCCAGATGATGATGTCAGGTGTGGCTCTCCCGGGAAGAAATCTCTCAGACCCCCCAGGAAGAAGTCTGTACCGGAAAGCTATGTTCGAAGGTGGCCCCTCCGTCCTGTCTCAGCCTCTCTTTCAGCTCCTGCCGGTGCTTTTCGTGCTCCTCCTTCCTTAGGAAAGGAAAATAAACTACGCGGTAGGAACTGCCCTGCCAGTAAAGCCTAGACGAACTTCAACGACTACCAAGCTACTAAGCCCATCTCACGCAACTTCAATACCCTAAACCCTAAACCTCTTAACCCCCTACCCCCTAAACCCCTAAACCCCCTAAACCCCTTAACCCCCTATATACCCCCTAAACCCTAAACTTCCTAAACCCCAAATCCCCTAAACCCTAAATCCCATGCCCCACAGTCTTTTCCCAAAGTCAAACCGCAGCAGCTGAGCTCATGACTCACGCATCTGCTGTTCTATCGCCCTTCTGCGGTCCTCACTTGGAGGGTCTTTAGGGGACTTAGTAACCATAAGGGGTTCCTTTAGGGCTCCTTTAAAGGGATCTATAGGGATTCTATAAGGGTATAGGGTTTAGGGTTTAGAGTACTTGGAGGGTCGGGGGACTTAGTAACTGGTTATTTTAGGGACTTACAAGTACCATAACCCCAGTTAGGGTCCCTTTTTGGGTCTACTTACTACCTACTTACTAAGTCCTCCGACCCTCCAAGTATTCCCAGAGACTCCAATACCCCTTAACTAAGACCCTTGTAGTAGGATCCCTAATAAGATTTAAAGTATATTCCTTAATTAAGGGATATTGGAGTCTCTGGGTTTTAGGGCCGTTTCAGGTTCATCTAAATCCCCCAAAGTGGGTACAATACTGGCCCAAGCCCTATAAACAGGCAATTATGCTACATACTACATACGTCTGGAGTCCAGACAGTCTCAGTTTAGGGTGCCACTATCACTGCCGACAGGCTCCATTGGATTTGATTTTGTTGCTTGCCTTCGAGGATCCTAGGTATCACAGCGGAGACTGCCGGTAACCCCAGATAGTTTCGAAAGTTAGGGTGCCGGAACTGTTAAACTCTCCTGTCATGTAGATCCCAATGGAAACTCTCATGTCGTAGTTATAGGCGTCCTACAGCATACCTTAAGATACCCTAATCCGGAAGGTGTTGTCTGGAGGCGGCCGGCAGGGGTGCAAGTGTCCGGGTCGAGTCAATAGCCGGGTCTTATACTAGGATGCCCAGTAACCTAGGAATCAAAAGGGCTCCCTTCTGGTGTTGGGTAACATTATAAGGAACCTAGGACCACAGAAAGGGAACAAGGGTACTATAGTTACTACAGGGCATCCTAGTATACACCTCACACCCACCGAAGTCTAAAAGGAGAACAGAAGAGCTTGAACACTCTGGGGTTCGTTTTGTCTATGTGGCTCAGGCTTGCTTGCGATTCTTGAGCCTACTTGGAGGTTCATGGGTAGTTAGAAGTGGGGTGATAGGCATAGCTGCTGATGAATCCACCTATAACTACCTATTAACCTCCCAGTAGTTCTTGACAACTTTTGCCAGAGAATGCTAAGCCTGTTCGTAAGTCCTGTAATATTGGGGCCTTGATACTTAGAACTGGGTTTCTTGCGGTTCGGGATCACTATACAGGGGCTCTGCAAGGGAATACACGGGAATACTATCAGTAATCCTTCCGACCCCATAGCCTGAACCCTAAACCCTAAACCCTAAACACAAACCCTAAACCTTAAACCCTAAACCATAAGAGCTAAACCCAAACCCTAAACCGTAAACCCTAAACCCAAACCCTAAACCGTAAACCCTAAACCCAAAGCCCTGTCAAGATGTCCTCCTCCTTGGCTTTCTCCTGGGCTTCGACCATCATCTTCGTGCTTTCCTTCCGCTGCTGCTCCTGACATTTTATTGGGGTTTAGGCTTTAGGGGATCTGGCTTAGAATCTAGGGCCGTGGTGTGTGTGTGTGTGGGGATTTGTTGATTGGCTCTATAGGGGTTCTACAATGGATCTGTGTTCAGGGCGGTCGGGTTTGGGTTTAGTGTTTGAGAGTGGTGGTGGCATGTCAGGTTCAGCTGGGGTGAATTCTAAACCGTATTCCGTAAAACAAAAAGTCCGAGATGCAAGGGGCAGCCCCATCAATCTTGCTAGGCGTTCAGTTTGCATACGAACCCTAACCCTAAAGCCCTCTATACGGCAACCAAACCCTCGACCCCAAGCCCGAATGCCCTAACCCCAAAGCCCCAAGTCCTAAACCCCTTTAACCCTAAGTATCCCAACGGGCCTTCTCTTTCTCGGACTTTCTTTCTTCTTCTGCCTTGACAAGTTGTGTGTTAGCACCATTTCGTTCTGAGGTTCGAAAGCTCAGGTGGTGCATAATATAGAATGCCATGATATGCCGATATCATGTCTTAGGGCTGAGGGTTTAGTTTAGTTTAGGGTGCCTTATAGTTATAATAGTACCTGTATTCTTGTATACCCTTAAACCCTGTTCTTATTAAGGCTCCTATATTAGGGTTAAGTGCTCGGCGTTTTGGGCCCAACAGTTGGGATAGTTGAGGGTTCGTGGTACGGAGAATGCCGGGCTTCATATAAGGTGTCGATGGACCCGAAACTTCGTTCAAGCCTAAACCTTACACCCTAAACCTGAAAGCCCAAACCTTAAACCTGCACATCTTTGACAGGTTTGGGGGCAGCACAGCTTCGGACTATTGAGAATCCTATGCCAAGTCTGAAGCATGAACAAACCCATTTGAAGGGCGTCTAGGCCTCCTTGGGTATGGTGAGTAAGCGCTCATTGTGGGTATTATCTGGTATGGGAATAACTACTAGTAGCAAGAACATACATTTACTTCACATCAACAAGAGCCCACTTTTGCAAAGCAGGTGCATGGAGCACTGGGCCCCAAGCTCTAAACCGATTTCCAAGTGAAAATAAAGGCAAGGCGGCTAAGCCTCCTCAATCGATACTTCAGAACAACAACTCAAACTGCTAACGCTACAATCTAAAAGCTTTCAACCAAATCCTGTAGCCGCTAATGCCTAAATCCGCAAAGACTCTACAAAGCCAGGAGCCCCAAAAAACGTTCCACAGCCCTTACGGTCAAGAAGTCAGCAAAGCCCTGAACCCACACACACGTTTACAACCCTTCTGGAATCCTACGAAAAGCCCATAGAGCACCATCCAAAACAACTATGAACTCCTATAGAAACACCCTGAGAAAACACCAGAAAGGAAGAAACACACCATAACGTCCTGTAAGTACAACCCTGAAGTCTGAACCCTTAACATCCCTTAAACCTAAACCCCATTCTTGTCTTCCAGGTGCCCTCTTCTCGCGGAGCCGCTTCTGTAGCTCCAGGGCTTTGGCTTCGGCCTCTTCTTTACCTCAGACATCAGCGGAAGGAGTTTTTTGTTGACACCTCGCTTCCGTCTGCAGGAGATGCTGTATCCAGAAGGCCAATTTGGCTGAGGCTGAGGTAAGGGCAAACTTGACAGACACTGTACCCCTTTTTGAGACCTCTCAAGACAAAACATGTAGGCCAAAGCAACAAAGTTCAATCCTAGTAAGTACAGTAGGGAAAGACTGCACATGGCCTACATTAGCCGATGAGGCAATGTCGGTACCACATCTCAAAGCTGTGCATGGAGCATGCAGCCAGCCCCTTTCATGCTTTCATAGGTTTCATAGGTGGGTCATAGGTTTTTACACGGCTTGTGCGGCTAGTTTTGGGTTTGACGGGTTTGGCAGAGCGCGGCCGCTGATTCCGCGCGGAATGAAAGTAGTCCTTCACAAAGCTGTACTGGGCTATTCGAAGACGAGCTGCGTGATTTGGAGTTAGATTCTCAATCCGGAATGGTAAACCCGATAACTAACCCTATATACCCTGGCAGTTAGTTCTGGGCATTGGGCACTAGCTGTTTTCTCCATCCGCGGTTGATGCTCTCCTTGCTTCATAACTCGATACCATCAGGCTCGGGGGCGTGGTTGGGGATTGTTCTGCAGAGCAGGCTCCTTCGAGACAAGTACCAGTATGAACACACAACCAAAATTACTTGTAACGATGTAAGTAGACAATAAATGTACATATGGACATACAGATGTATACACATACATGTATATATATATATACACACACACGCATAACCCTTTGTTAAAGCATATTTGGGTATGTATCTATGTGTGTTACATACATACATACATACATACATACATACATACATACATGCATGCATGCATGCATGCATGCATGCATGCATGCATGCGTACATGCATATACTGTGTTCATCCATACATACATACATACACGCATGCATGCATGCATGCATGCATGCATGCATGCACACACACACACCCACACACACCACCCAAACACACACACACACACACACAAACACACACACACACACACACAGACACACACAGACACACACAGACACACACACAGACACACACAGACACACACACACACACACACACACACACACACACACGCACACACGCATTCTACCAATATACATATACTATGCTTCACCTCATTCTCAACTTCAGGATGTCTGTTGCAGCGAAGCCAGGCGCAGAACCACTCCCACATGGCTCCCCGAGCGGCATCCTACAAAATCTGGCACGGGAGCTTTGCCAGGGAACGTCTTAAAAGCGCAGGTGATGCATGATTCCCGTTACAATTATGTACCCGGAGCTTCCAGCATTCCCGCCAAGCTCAAAGATTAGCCTTCTCTATGTGACAGACCCTAAACGGCCCTAAGCATTCATTAAACTGCAAACCCTTTCCTTCTGCAACAAAGTTTAGATTAGTTATATATATATATATATATGGATTATAGTACCCCAAGAAGGTTAAAGGTCACCTACTCTACTACTGACTAAGTCAACACATGTGTAGGGACGCGGAGTCTCCGGAACCCTCCAGGCTGCCCCATCTCCTACACCTTATAAACCCTTCGACCTAAACCCTAAACTACCATAGCCTACTGTTTTGTAGGTTCTCATTATAAGCCCCCTTTAAGGAATTATCGTTTATCGGAACCCCCCCTCCCCCCACAAAAATGTAGGTTTTGTTAGGTTTAAGGTAAGCCCTTTAGGCCCTAAACGCTTCGATAAGAGTTGCTCGCACCAGGGCAGCAAGGCTCTGAGGAAAAGCCTCAGAAAAAGACTTTATCGGAATCCCCAAAAAATCTAATTTTGCTTAGGGTTCAGGGTTTAGGTTTTAGGGTTTAGGGAATTTTACGGGCCTTGTGAAATAATCCTGAGTATAATATGCGATAACTCCAGATTTCCTCCAACCCTAAACTCACCTCGCGCTGCTTCTGCTCTCGATTCTTCGCTTAGAACCCCCCTTAGAACCATAATAACAATAAGATTTTCAATATTCTCTTGGGTCTTATATGAACAAAAATAAGAAGAATAACTCCTAAGGAGACCATAGCTCGCTAGAACTCTCCTCTTACCGGATGGAGCTGCCTGGAGGTTGGGTCACACGATGCCTGCATGGAGCACCCGGGAACCTATGTACCATCCTATCTACCTAAATGTAGGGGCCTTGCTCATTAGTGTCGGGTGTAGGTCCTGTAGGTGATATAATATCTTGAGTACTGGTAAAACTATACAGTATGAAGAGATATTATTTTCGTAGATCAACTATAATTCTTCCAGGCCCCTATACTATCTACCATCACCCGTACGTCTGGGTACGGAGACCGCAGACGCCTGGGCAGAAGCCCCTCCGTGAGGAGCATAGGAAACACCAGTTTCAGGAAGCTTCGAAGCCGTTAAGACTTTGCCGAAGTCGGCTGATGTAGCCAGCCTCAACGAAACAAGCATCGGTGTCGGGGGTTGTAATTACCAGCTTCATGGTTTAGGGTTTGGGCAGGTGCTATAGTTTAGGGCTCTATTTCGGCCTACAGTAAACCCCATAAAGTTGGAAACCGGATGAAGGCCAAATAGTGCTGGGATTCCCTATACATAACTCCTAAGGATTGAGGCTATTGGGTTTCCAAGTTTTGGGCTGGGCCTTGGGGGTTGCGGTTTAGGGTGTACTTGGAGGGTCTCCAGGAGGGACCCTTAATAAGGACCCCTGGGTATATACCCTGAATATAGCTATTATATTCCCGTTATATAGCCCATTCTAGGGTAGGGGTCCCCATTAAGGGTTCTACTGCAGGGCTTAGCAGCGCGCCTCAAGGAAGCAAGTATCTTCCGCGACTGAGAGTTGTAGCTCAACCAGGCTTCGCCAAACTCGCCGTTGTCCGGACGGAAGAGTTCCTCAGGCATTGGGGACCCAGGGTTGAGGGCCAGGTTCCCGCTTTAAGTTTTTTTTTGAGGACGAATTATAGGTTGAGGGGTTAAGTTTCCGAGGTTTTTTTGAGCAGGATGGATGAAAGCCTGCAGGCAGCATAGTTCATCAGCTTGCGCTCACAGGCACACATCCAAGATCTAAATCCCAGGTCTAGCCTACCTGGAACACTGGCTTCAGATCCAGGCATCAGCTGAAAAAAATCAACATCCCCGAAGAGAGGACGCAATCGTGTCCCTAAGCCCATGACACGCGACACCGCTAAACCTGGAACCTCAACCCAAAGGTTTCAAAACCCGTTAGGGAATATACCTTAAACCATCATAGGAACCCTAATATGCTTTAAGGTATCTTCCTGAAATTCCAGGGTTCCTTGATGGGATCTATTCGGAACCCAAGTAAGATTTAAGGTACATTCCTTAATTCAGGGGCCCCTTGGACATTGGAGCCTCTGGGAATCGCTGTCCGGGGCTCGCATCGCAAGTCCGCCCCTGTCTGAGAGAGCAGGCCGGTTGCGGCAGTGGCGTCCCCGACCAGGACAGTGAGGAGAAGATGCTCCTGGGCCACCACTAGGGGCCTTCGTAAGTAGAAAAGGGTTCCTTGTAAAGGTTACTATAAGCGCTATTACAAGGATCTAATATAGGGCCTTAATAGTTAGAATAGGGTTTTGGTGAATCTTATACTATACTCATAAAAACTGATTAAAAAAGGAAACCACCAACTAGTATTGTAGGTAATTATTTAAGCCCCTATAGTAGTAAATCCTGAACCCTGTAGTCAACGGTAACTATGACGAGAAAGCTGAGAATGATCCCTTTAGTTAAGCTTGCAGTAACTGTGACGAGAAAGTTGCGAATGACCCACTAAGGGAAACCGAAGGCATTTCACAGCTCTCTCTTTAGTGGTTTGCCCTTTCGTGGTTTGCCGCGGATAGGAATCGGCAGCCGTAGTTGTAGGAATCTCTGCTCGCTAAATCCTTATTCATCCCAAGGGTCCACATACACTACTCTTATGGAATTAGGTCCCAAAAGACCATGCCTATTATGGTTTTGAGGACCTAATCTCGCAGTGTATATGGGCCCTCTGGGTAAGAAGACTTAGAACCCTGAGCACCAGAAGCCGGAACCGGGCACCCTAAACACATACACTCTAGCCGGGAGATCTTAAGCCCCAAACCCTAAACTCAAAACCCTAAAAGAAACTAAACCCTAAGGATCCCCAAACCCTAGACCCTAAACTTAAAACCCTAAATGAAACTAAACCCTCGAGATCCTAACACTAAACCACACAAACCCCTAAACTCAAAATGAATCTAAACCCTAAGATCCCTTAAAGTAGTCCCTATATAGGCACATTGGGCCCTAAGTACATACTAAGGACTTTTAGGGTAAGATCCAAGATGCTGCACCAGCTAACTTGCTGATGACGAAAACCTCGCCGCTGCTCAGCTGCCAGCGTCCGCAGAGCTCATGAACCTCGCTTTTCGTGATATCAGGTTCAGAGTTTACTTGGAGGTTCATGCGTAGTTATAAGTAAGGGTATAAGTCCCGTAATGTATGGGTGATTAGTTACCCTACTTATAACCCCACTTATAACTTCCCATGAACCTCCAAGTAGGGTTTGAGGTTTAGGGTTCGGGTCGGATACCCTGACAACAATCAGCAGGGCCACAGCGTGGTGATTGCCACTTAAGAGCATGGAGTGGCTACAACTACCCTACATCCTAAACCCTACCTGTGGCCCTAAAGGCCTAATTTTCTTTAAGGAATATGTAGAAACCATTATAAATAAGGAACCCTGAAAGGCCTTAGTAATTAGAATAGGGTTCGGGGGTGGCTGCGGGCGAAAGCCTGTCGACGAGGAGCGATACGAAGGACGACGTGTGCATCCTCAAAGAATGTGTATGTACACGTTGCTAAAATTACAATAAGGAACCTGCAATAGTATAGGTAATTATTCAGGCCTCTATAGTAACCCCTTGTTTTTCAGGTCTATGCAAGTCTTCTGTAGGGTTTGGGGCACAGGGACGGCTGAGTTTGAGCTTTTTCCCACAATGAAGGCTCCACGGCTTTACGGTGTAGGCTATGGCCTTGGGCTTTTGGGCTTTAGAGTGTGGGTATATTCCCGGGATTCAGGGTCGAGGGTACCTGGACTTGCATCCTAAACGCTACGGCTTCAGCCGCGGAACCTCCTCGAGAGCACGAGCCGGGTTGAGCATGCTACCCGCGCTGGCCATAGGGTCAACCTTGGATGGCCCAGGGCATAGAGACTACAGCAACATAGGGACCTCAATACTTCGAACGAAGGGCTCCCGTAAGGGTTCACTTTGAAGGATTGTGCTACAATAAGAGGTGTTATAAAGTTAGTCAAAGGGTTTAATACGGAGACCGTAATAATACCTCGAACAAGGTTTTGGGCAGACTATGATGATACAAAAATAAAAGGCTTTAAGACGGAGCCCTTAGGCATAGCATTGCTAATCATTCAGGCCCCGAAAGTATCCCTTATTGCAGGATCCCTACCATAATTGAACGGAGCCTTCCTCAAAAATAAGATTGTACATAGCGCAAAACTGCAACACACCAAGAACGCATTCATGTGCCGATGCTGGAAAGTAACATGCTCCCGTACTCAAGCGCACCGATGTACAATCGCTGCATGCTATCGTTCCAGAAAAAAACCCTCAACCCAACGACCGAACACACAATGTACTAAATATGCTTGTGGTGCAGATGATAAGACCCTTGCTGTGATCTGTACGGGCTTAGTTCAGTTTGCCACACTGAGGACATGATTTGGCGTCCTCATTTCGGCTTCTCAAACTAAGCTTCTTTGACATGCTCAAGATAACTTGCATGAGAGATGGCCTACCTCCTGCCGCGAGCCTCGCACACAGCAACCCTCCCTAAATCCCTAAATGGCCCTAAATTCTCAGAACACCGAAACCCGCCCAAACACTAAAAGACGCAAAAATTCCGATAAAAGAAGCTACAAAGCCCTAAACCCCAAACCCATAAAGAAGCTCAAAAGGCGTTCAAAACCCAAAAATCTCCTTCCCGCACAGAAAAATCTCCCAAAAGCCAGAAGCCGGGCTGCCGTCGTTACGACGATCGGCTGCTTGAGCCTCACAGTGTGAACCCGACGGAATCCCTCAAAGAAAGTGAAGTTCTTGATTCCCGGTAATACTACCAATTACTCGTAATACTACTATTAGCACTGCTATTTAGGCCGCCATAGTAGGGCTTTAAGGCTTTAGAGTCCATGGTTTTAGAGTCTGGGGTGTAGGGGTCAGGGTGGTTTTAGTCATTTCAGACCGTGTTCATACACAGTCGGGTTTCCTTGTCAGGCACTTGTAGGTGGTTCAATAACCCAAAACAAAAAATCCACAAAAGAAAGAACATGAGAAAGCAGGACACCCTCAAATATCCCGTGTACTAGTGGGTTCTTTATGGGTAGTTGTCAAAATTGTGGCCCCTTTTGGAGACCCTAAATATTAAGTGCCGTATTATAATCAGGACCCAAAAAGGGACCATAATTTTGACAACCACCCATATAGATTCTGTAGGTATCTACAGAAAGGGGCTACCCTTAACGCCTGCAAAACCTACCTTTGTAAGCACTTCAGGAAATCACTATCAGGAACCCTAAAACGGTAGGTTATTTAGGGTGAAGGGCTTGCTTACAGTGGGATCCTGTAACACAGCCTGATCCTCAGGTAGCGGGCAGCGGGTGCGCTGAAGGAACCTCAGCCTGCCTTAGAGCCTAGGACACAGTGCAGGTTTCATAGCTTTGAAGGTATAAGGGCTTGGGGATGTACTATAGGGGCCTTAATAATTTCAGTAGGGTTCTGGGGTAGATTATGCTATAGTCATAACTAATGGGAGCACCCAAAATAGTCTAGGTAACTATTAAGGCGCCTATGTTATAAGGGCCTGAGGACGCGCAGACATTCTGCAGGCTTTAGCAGTAAAACAGTAGCTGCGTTCTCGAAGTTGGCTTCTGCAGAAGCATGTAGCTATTGAGGTGAAGGTGAAGCTTGAACCCCTGACTGCTTTCTCCCTCTGCTGCCTGTGGCAGTCTCGCATCGCTCCGGAAAGGACCTGTTGAAAGTCCAACTGCTTGAACCTCGGCAGATCGTGGGGTTTCACCGCCTGGTGACGCGGTGTTCAGGATGTTGTCAACAGAAGGGTCTAACTTGAAACAATAACCTTTGTTCTTCAAGTCGCTCATACTTTAGAGTTTGATGCATCGCGTTCTGCATTCTCTATACCCTAAACTATGCTGTGTCGGAGAACAGGAAGGGCCTCCGGGATGTCCCTCGATGCCTTTCTTTGTGGGTTACTAGGACTACTTTAAGGACTAGAGTACGACTCTAAAGGCTACGTACACCACATGGCTTTGAGGGTTTTGGGGATTGGGAACTCAGGGCGTAGAGGTTCAGGGCTTGAGGTTTTGTGCGGGGTTAGGGTCGAAGCTATTCTTATTCTCCCCTTCTTCTTATGCTACTGCTATTATTGTTATCATTATCACCATTACCGTTATTACAATTCATGTAGCATTACTGTTTCTGTCACGTACTACTATTGCCATTGCTATTGCGAATACTGTTACTGCTACTACTACCATTACTAATATCATCATTGCTACTATGACGCTTACTGTGCTACGATTGCTATTACGAATGTGATAACTAATAAGAATTACCACGAATATTGCTATTCTTGATACTGTTGTATTTTCAAATGATTATTAGTTTGAATGCTTTTGTCTTAACTGTTTTTAATATTCATTTAAGCCCCCAAACTCGATTCGCCAATGCTTGACCGATCTGCACTGGCACACCGTTGATGTGGACAATCTGCTCCCCAATGCGAAACCTTTGCAGCTGAGCTGCAGTCGTCTGGGGGTTCGGGCACTCGGCTGTTCTGGCTTTAGGGTTTTTATTGCTTTGAGGGCTCCTTTTCCCACTGCTTTTACAAAGTGGGACATGTGGGTTTAGGGTATTGGGACTGTAGTTTACTTTCTTCAGTTTCCCGGGGCTCGATTATAGCATTTTCTCTACCATAATCTTCCAGCCTGAACCTCTAAAACCTTCGTAGTCTTGTAGTAACCCTTATACAGTCTCCCTGGTATAGTATTATTTGGTGTAAGCTTCAGGCTTTCGGATCTTTTGGCTTTCAGGCTGTTAGGGATTCAAGGATTGCTGCTAAATCGAAGGCTAGGGATTTACTCAGGTGCTAGCGTCTCGTGGCTTCGGGGTTTTTGGGTTTGGGGTATTCTAAACTGAGATACTGCGGTTGTTGGGTGACAGGGCTGAAGGTTAGCTGTTTGGGTATTACTTGGAGGGTCCTTAGGGGACTTGGTAACTGGTTATTTTAAAGACTTTTAAGTACCATAACCTCAATTGGGGTCCTTTTTAGGGTACTTCTCACTCTACTGACTACCTACTTAAGTCCCCCGACCCTCAGAGTAGCTATTTGGGTGCAGCGTTCCAATTGGCAAGAGTTGAAGTTGCTTCAACCGAAATTGGTATACAAACGGCAACAAATCTGCCTCTTCCTAGAAGAGTAACCTTGTGGCCAGCGGAAGCATTGACTCTAGCACTGTGCGATACACCTACATATAAGCCCTCTAAAATACCCCGTGGACTTATGCCATGCACCTAAGCCCCAAACCCACACTGCTTGCCGCAAAAATGCAGAAACAAACAGACAGTCCGAAGCTATTTTTCTCAAAACAACCGACTTACAGCTAACTACGAATTCGTCGGGGTTTAGGGCAGTTTAGGGCTTAAAGTATGGAGTTTAGGGGTTTAGGGTCTAGGAACCGGTTTTCGATAGGTTCTACAGATACGGAAATCCAGAAGCCTTTTGGCCTCTAAGCCGAAGCTCTTAAACCCTAAACCTTTGCACCAAAACGCACGAAGCCCTAAAACCTTCACCCACGCCCCGGTTGAACCCTATACTACCTAAACCTGAACTAAATGGAGGCCCTCTAGGAACCCTTTAAGAAACCTTAAACCCCTGTATAGTAGCCCCTTGTTCGAAATATCAGAGAGCGTCTTGTAGGAACCTCAATACCAAGAATTTTTGGGGAATCCTGACAAAGCTCTAGACTCTAAACCGTTGAAGAAACCCTACACCCTTCCAGCAACCGTAGGAGCCCTTAAAGAAATTCTCAACTGAACCCTAAACCCCTAAACTCCCTAACCCCCCCCCCCTAAACCCTGAATCCTAAACCCTCATGGTACCCTTATAGAGCCCTTTGCAGGAGCCCTCATAATCCCCTTTTGAAGGAGCCCTGAACCCTAACAAAAACCCGAAGCCCAGCGGCCCAAACTCTCGCGCACGCGGGTCACCGAAGCTGGTGATGACCAGCGTGTCTTCCTGACCAAAGTGTTCGGGTTTGTGCAGCAGTGGTAATAGCACTAACTAGTAGAAGTATTAAGTAGAAGTAGAAGTAGAAGAAGTAGTAGCAGTAGTAGTAGTAGTAGGAGCAACGGCAGCAGCAGGAGCACTGTACTACTGCTGCTGCTGAATAATGAACCTGGGTGGCGTCTGAGGCTTTCGGGTGCCGGGTTTGAGTGTAAGGGGTGAAAGGCGGCTTCTTCGCTCATCGGGCTTGTACTGGCCGTCCTGCGCTTCCCACATCTTCGGCAAAAATAACACAGCATGATCTCAAATCTGCCTCAGCAACTTCCTTTGGGTTCTCAATGGGTCTGTACATGTGTGTCATCTTGTGTGTGTCAGTGTAAAGTTCATTACTTTGCGGAACATGGGACTTCGTAAGCAAGGTTATAAACACCTTATACTCAGGTTAAAAGTAGTTGCAAGTATACTTGCCTTATCCGCAGCCCTAGTTACTAAGCCCCATGATCCTTAAAAAACCAAAACACCTGTAGATCTCTTATGGCACCCTTAGGAATACGTTTTCAGGAAACTTAAACCCAAGCTCTTGAAGTGCTGGGTTCCTGAGTAATTAGTCCCTTTATAATACGGGTACCGCTTTTTTCCTACTCTTCGGATTAAATAAGGGGACCCTAAAATTGGCAAAAGGGCCCTAAACCCTAAGCCCTAAACCCTAGGGTACTACTCAGGAACCTAGAGTAACGAGGAGCAGAAATTGCAGTCCGAGCTTCCGAGAGATTGACCCCAAGGCGATCCCCCTCGAGGGGGCGGTCGATCACCAACTGCCTCTGGGTTTGGGATGTAGGGGTTTAGTTTAGTTTGGGATGTTTAGTTTAGTTTGGGATGCAGGGGTTTAGGGTTTATGGTTTACCCGCCTCCATTGCTAATCAGCTTTGTTATATTCAGGAGGATCCTATCAGGGAACCCAAATAAGAACTACAATGGAGCCTTCGGGTAGGGCTGAGGGTTGAGGGCTAAGAGTTTCGCATTTAGGGTTTGGGGCTTAGCGTTGAAGTTCTGGGTTTCGCGTTCGCGGTGTGGAGTGGGGTTTCGGGTGAAGGATTGAGGTTAAAGTAGGGTTTGAGGTCCGTGCTTCCATGAGCAGTTCAGGACATGGGACACTGAATAGAAGCAAAATAGTTATGGAATGTTTCTTTGTATGGAGCCCTAAAGCACGTAGCCCTAGCCTATATGTTCTGAATCTGAGCATATGGGAGTTTCCGAAAATAGGGGACCATAACATAGCACCTTAAGTATTAGGATCCTCATTATAAGGATCCCAAAAATAAGATACCCCCCCAATTTTCGGAAACTCTAAACCCTAAACCCTTTATAGAACCCTTATAGTACCCTTATAGTATCCCTTTAAAGGAACCCTAAGGTACCCCTAATATCCGGCGGGCATGCAGCCCGGGCAACCTGATGACTTCAGTGACTGGGGCAAACTCGCGGACAGGAGGGACAGGAGAGTAGAAAGCCTCCTAGGCTCTTAAACGAAAATAGGGGTACCTTAGGGATCCTTTAAAGGGATACTATAAGGGTTCTATAAAGGGTTTAGGGTTTAGAGTTTCCGAAAATTTGGGGGGGGGGAGGGGGGGTATCTTATTTTGGGGATCCTTATATTAAGGATCCTACGTTTTAGGGTACGATAAGCCTACCCGAAAACTAAGGTGCTGAGTTCATAAGCCCCAAAAAGTGCACACTTTCAGTTTTATAGTGGGTAGTATTATCCCAAAAAGTGTAAGAGCGTATCCACTCAGCTACTAAGAAAAACGTAAACGCTGAGTTTGCCACTGATGTAAGTTAGGATTTATTTTGGGGCTCCCAAACTCAACCTTAACGCTGAGCCGTCAACCGCCTCAACCCTCAACCCTTACGTATGCCTACTATATCCTAAACCCTAGCACCTAAAGCACTATTTCACAGGCCCTGATCAGCTAACCCTAAACCCCACCCTAAGCCCTAAACACCAACCCTCCGGAGGCCCAGCCCTGATCCTAAACCCGCAACCTACCCTAAACCCTCCCAAACCCAAAACCCTAAAGGCCCATACGCCCAAACCCTAAACTAAATAAACCCCTAAAGCCTAAACGCTTAAACCCCTAAACCCCCCATAAATAAACCCCTAAAGCCTAAACGCTTAAACCCCTAAACCCCCGAATCCAAAAACAAAAACAAAACCCTCAAACCCACCCTACTCCCTGCTCTTTCGGCCTCCAGGTCTTCGTCGCCCTGGATTTGAAGTTCGGAGTCGAACTCGGCCCCAGAGACCGGAGACTTGGCAGCAGTCCTTGCTGCTTTTCTTTTTCTTTTTTTTCAAATTTGTGGGTTGAGGGTCGCTACATATCGATCGAGAGGTAGTCCTAGGACGCGATCCTACCTGTCAAGTAGTCTCAGATGCCATCAAATATCGAATGGTGTAGGGTTTAGAGGCTTAGGGGTTTATAAGGTTTAGGTGCTGCGGCTCTGAACTTGGGGAGTTGTGTTTTGAGGATGAAGATCCTAATGGGTTTGGGGTTTAGGCTCTAAGGTGTAGGGTTGGTTTAGAGTTTAGGGCTTAGGGTTTTGCAGGGTTTAGGGTTTGGGTCTTGGGGGCAACAGGCTTTGCTGGGTTCCTGTATTTGAGGTTGAACTACAAGGGGTTCGAGTTTAGGGGGTATAGGACTTGAGCTGTGTTGCTACAGGTTGCTATAAGGGCTTCCAAAAGGTTCCTATTACGGCTTCCGGGAGGTTTCCTAGAAGGGTTTCCAAAAGGATTCCCAAAACGGTGTGGATTCTCACGGTGGTTTAGGGTTCCGGGGTGTTTGAAAAGGAATTTTGGGTTTCGTTCGGTTTAGGTGCTTAAATTTTGGGGCCTGAACATGCTCCTCCGACTACTGCGGCAGCGGCTGCTGCGAGTGCTGAGGTTGCTACTGCTCATTACTTGGAGGGTCGGGGGACTTAGTAAGTAGGTAGTAAGTAGACTTACAAGTACCCTTAAAAGGGACCCTAATTGGGGTTATGGTACTTATAAGTCACTAAAATAACCAGTTACTAAATCCCCCGACCCTCCAAGTACTGCTCATTAGGTCAACCTTGAACAGTCACGAGTGAGTTTGTCGTGGTCCTTGTTAAACCATAACCCGTACAACGTACACCTAAGCTCTTAAATCCTAACCCACCTGCAAAACCGTAAGAGCTAAACCCCTAAGCCCCAACCCTAAACTCTAAATCCTAAGCTTGAATTAACAACGTTCGCGGTATCTAAGACTTCACCACTGCTGTTCTTAGGGCTTCGAGGATTGAGTTCACTGTCGGGGGCCGAAGCGGACCAACACCTGATGTAGCCAAAGAGCCCAGTAGCCCTCAATCAAGGACAGGACCTTAAATCATAGGGGCCTTCATACTCCAGGTAAACCCCTTAATTATGGGCTATTCCGCTCGTTCCGTGGGCAGCCCCCAAAAGTAACCCGATATCTGATATAAGTTTGATATAATGGGGTTTATGGTTTCTTTTGTGGTTTGGCATGCGGCTGGTTGACAAAATCCTGCGCAAGAGCTTGAGTATCCTACTATGGGAACTTGGGCTCACAAAAAGCTACATGGCCTCCTTGGTGTTTCTGCTTGTAGGGGCTGACTATCAGCCTAAGTATACAAGCACCCTGCACAAAAAGCGCAGGTCTTGCAGGGTCAGTTTCTATGCAAGTATGGCTTCTTAGTATGGGCACTGTGGGATTTCGTCTATCCGCAACGGCATACCCTAGACCCTATACGCCCTAAACGGTACAAAGGCCCAAGTAGGTCGACCAAGGTCAGGGTATGCGTTATCCTTCCCTATGGCTCCAATTACCTAAATAATAAGTTATTATTATTAGTACCTGCAATTTAAATAACTAAACCCCAGTTGCTTGAGTTCGGTTGGCCCTATAACTTCGATGAAGCCACCCCTCCCCCCCCCCGTAATCCTACATCTGAGAACAAAAAACTGCTTCAGGCGTTGCTTCTTACTGGCTTTCGTTTGGGATAGGCTATTGACTGAGATTGGTCGCAGGCCTAATGCCCTCTACTAAAACTCGATGAAGCACCCGCAGCTCAGAAAAAAGCCGCGTTAGGCTTAGCTTGATGCAGGAAACTCTATAAGTTAAGGATTTATCGGGTTTAAGGACCCAGAGATTCCCAAACAGCTAAATTCAGGAATATACCTTAAATCATATTAGGGCTCCTTTTATTATTTAAAGTATGTTCCTCAATACTAAGGGGTTTTGGAGCCTCTGGGGACATCTTTCCGACCCAGAATCGATGATGTGGATCTTGCCGGGCCAGGACAGGATCGGCTCGATGAGCGCCGAAGTCGTGCAAGAGATAAGCTCGCGTAGAGGCGATAGCGCAGCTACCTGTTTACTTGGAGCGTCTTTAAGGGACTTAGTAAGCAGGTAGTAAGTAGACGTATATAAGTACCCTGAAAAGGGACACTAATTGGGGTTATGGTACTGATAAGTCCCTAATAACAAGTTACTAAGTCCCCCGACCCTCCAAGTAAGGTCTGTGGCTTTGGCAGCTTCGGGCCTCAGGAGAAGTCTAGGGTTTCACGGGTTTCGCGTTTCGCTGCGTGAGCTTCGGCTGATGGGAGGCCAAAAGGGGGGTTTAAGATTCTTGGGGTAGGGATTCCTTAATATGAACCCTATCGTGGGAACCCTAATCCCTACTAAACCCCCATAGGCTAAAACCCCTTTTGGCCTTCTATGATCGGCACACGGGGTTCAGTGTTTTGGAGCTCGTGCGGCTAGGAGTTGGGGATCTGGGACAGGGGTATCCGATAAGCCGAGCAGCCTGCGGCAAAGGCAAGAAGCGTAACAACGAGGACTATCAAGAGTCCTTGGCTGGAAAGCTTGAAATTTCTTTGAGGATCCAACAACGATGAGGATTGCGTGTGGCTATTTGAGAACCTTAGGACTAAAAAAAGCTGGCGTCGTTTCGCTAAGCTAACGAGCATCAGTAAATTTCTCACTCCCCAGCTGCTGATACAGTTGCTGACCTCCAAACCCTGAACCCCGGCATCCTATCCCCCTAAAATCGTTTTCTGAAGCCCCCTCCAACATTTCTGAGCGTCCGCTGGTCTTCTTGTCGCTCAAGGCATCAGATGCAGCCGCGGAGAGCTTTGCCCGCCAAGCTTGCAGTAAGGACATCTGTGCCGCCAGGGTCGATCTGAGACTTCCCCATGTCTCATTCCTCACCGTCTGGGTTTAGGGTTTAGGGCTCCTTTAGAGGGGGGTTGTAATGGTTCCTTTAGAGGGGTTTAGAAGTTTAGGGTTTCGGGGTTCGGGGTTTAGGAGTGTAGGCTTTGGAGTTTAGGGTTTTGGAATGTCGGGCGTTGTGAATATGGGGCTATATCTAACATGCCAATGCACCTGAACCCTAAACCCTAAACCCACAACAAGCCGAAACTACTTCGACCCAGAAAATGATACAACCCTAAACCCTTGCGCACGGGATGGTGTGAGGTCTTCATTGTGGAGGCTATTGTCATAGTGAAAGAACGGCCTAGGGTTTAGGGCTGCGATTCTGGATGATTGACTTACATTTGAGCCGGTTGAAGTAACAGGCCAAGCGACCACGGCAAACCGGCTAGAGCACTTCCGCTTAGCCCCACACTATAAAGACTACCAGACGTCCCCTGAAAACATCCTATGACCTGATCATGTCGCCAAAAAAACCTGTCGAAATCTATAAGTCTATAAGTAGAACCTGACCACATGGCAGAAAGCCCTGCAGAAGTCGATAGAACCTGATCAAATCGCATAAAACCTGGACAAGTTCATGGAATACTAACCGCTCTAAGAGTCTTCACGGCGGCCATGGAAGCGGCGTCTGTCTTCTGCTCGGGAATCCTCATGGGCGGTGCTAATAATCTCGGTCCCTAACCTCGGGTTTAGAGTTCAGTGTCCAGGGTTTAAGGGTTTAGGGGTTTAGCGGTTATAGGGTTTAGGGTTTTTGGCTTCGTGGTTTAGGGTACAGGGTATATATTGAGCACAACATTCTAATAATTCCTCCTACCGCCCTTGTGGAATGAGCAGAGGAACAAAAACCAATCAGCCCTCCCTAAGGTAGTTAGGAGTCAGGGTTTGGGTTTAGGTTTCAAGGTTTAGGGGTCAGGCTGAGTTCAGGAACCCTGAACCCAAAACCGACCTTGCCCCAGGCCCTAACGCGTAAGCCCCACGTCTTCGAGGTGAATCCTCATGGGCTGGCCCTTAAACGCGCGAACCACTCTCAAGGTGCCCCCTTCGCCTCCTTGTTCATCGGGGAGCACCCAAACCCTTAGTCCTGACTCCTAACCCTAGCCCTATATGGATCTAAGGACTCATATGTTAAGGCTTTCGGGCCCAAAGACCATACTACCTAGACTCTAAACCTTCAACTCCTACACCCTCAAACACCTCAACCTTAGAAACACCCAAAGGGTCAAACCCATAACAACTCGACATCCTCAACCCCCGAAAGCCCCAAGACACCCATGCTTGGTCACGGATTCCCCTAAACCCTCGAAGGCAACCCTAAGTTAGAGCAACCCTTCACCCTAGGGACCCCTTATAAAGCCAAACTTAAACTAAGCCCTGAACCCTTAAAGGCAACCCTCAAAAATTCTAGAAACTCGAAAAGGAGACCCGTGAAGGAGAGGTTCATGGGTATTTATAAGGGTAGTCAGAAGTAGGGTAACTATAACCATATCCCATACCAGGGCGCTTATCACCCCACTCATATTATAGCTACCCGAATCTCCAGATAACCCCACCAAATTTTCAACCAGAACCCCGAAACCCTAAACCCCTAAACCCTAAACTCCTGGACCCTAAGCCCCATACCACAAAATTCAAACCCTGTACTGTTGATGATATAAATCCTGCATTACCTTAAGGATCCTAAACTATGGGAATTATGGTATATTCCTTATTATGGGTAATGCAGGATTTATATCATTAACCGATGCTTCCCTAAACTCCTAGACCCCTAAAACCCGAAACCCTAAACTCCTGGACCCTAAACCCGATACCACAAAACTTGAGCCCTATACTGTTGATGATATAAATCCTGCAATACCTTAAGGACCCTAAACTATGGGAATTATGGTATATTCCTTATTATGGGTAATGCAGGATTTATATCATCAACCGAATGAAGCTTGCCAGAGACTCCGATGTCCCTTAATTAAGGAATATGCCTTAAAATTATAGTAAGATCCCTAATATGATTCAAGGACTGTTCCTGAATTAAGGGACGCAAAATTGAAGCCCTAAACCCCTAAACCCCGAAACCCTAAACTCCTAGACCCTGAACCCCATACCATAAAACTTAAACCCTGTACTTCCCTAAACCCCTGAGATTCCTCGGAGCTCTAGCACCCGGAGCTGCTGCAAGCGACGCGTTCGAGGGCACTTCGGCCCCCGCCGGTCCTTTGGGATTCTGTCTATCCATCTATCTAGATCTATCTATATATATATATATATATATATATATATATTAGGGTTCGACGGTAGATAGGCTTTAGTATAGTATATGGAGGTTTCCGAACATAGGGGACCCTACTAATATAGTACCCTAAATAGTAGGATCCTTCTTTAGTCCTTTAAGCTTCTGGGCTGCTTTGCTTTGGTATATGGGTGGTTGTCAGTATTAGGGTCCCTTTTTGGGTACCCTACTAAATATTCTGTGCCGTACTATAATAGGGACCGCAAAAAGGGTACCATAATTTTGACAACCGCCGATGTGAAAGGCATATGTGTATACATATGTACGTGTGAAACCCCCTCCATCTATATCTGCATGCATTCTGTCCTACTTATACCTAGGGCTCCAGTTCCCCAGATAATGGGGGTGCTAGGTTGCATTACGGTTGCATGCTATATGGCTAGTAACTTACTATTCAAGTAGCTGGAGCCAGGGGGGATGCTGGATTCAAGGTTTGGACTTCTGCGGCAGCTCGTGTAAGCCACGATAACTTGACAACTGCTAGTTCAGGGCTTGCAGGGTGCTGGGGCCTGAGGGTGTTTAGGGGTTCAGGGTTTTAGGGTATCTGCAAAGCTTAAATAGACGCAGGACCCCGGTCGTAGTTGTGAGAATCTGCGTTGGCGGAAGTGCGTTTTGCATACAGGTCATCGGATTGCAGCAAAGGGTCTTCATCACAAGCTCACAACGTTAGACGTAGACGCTAAACTAGCCCTAAATCGCAAACAAGCTCTAAACCATAATAGGACTTAGCGTCTAGTTGCAGAAGCCGGCAAAACCTCCAGACCCCCATTATACGGCAGTAGATTCGGAAATGCATGTCCTGAGCAAGCTTGAACCAGAATCACAAGCCCCACACCCCAAATCAGCACGAGAGAAGACTACCACATCTGAAATTTGCATCGAAGGTCTCACATGCAGCAGTTGGACCACATCCTCAGCGACTCGACTGAGAACTCAAGAGGCTTGGCTTTGAACGAGGTTTCCATGTACCGGGCCCTAGCTGCGCACACTGGGAGTGCCTGGCGGAAGCAGGCAGTTCACCCAAAGGGTCCTAAGTACCTGCGTAGGAAAAAGTGAGGCCTCCATAGTATAGGAATTACAGTCATGGTTTGGGTAAGTCACTAAGTATCTCCCGTGCATAGGTACTTAGGACCCTGTGGTTCCGGTTTAGAGTTAAGAGGTCTTTGGTTCAGGGCATCCCAGAGGCTTTGATGCACACTCCAACTCTCAGCCCCGAAACTTAAACCCTCCCTAAGGGTCCATGTACCCAAATAGTATATACTTTAGGCCCAATGTACCTAGATAGGCAGCACGTTAAGGCCAAAGTAAATACTGTTTGGGTAGATAGACCCCTAGGGCCCTACATGGGGTTGATCCGTCAGAAGGAGAAACTGGTGGAGACCAACACCCGCAAACGAAACCCTAAACCCCGAACCCTAAGCCCTGAACCCTAAACCCCGAACCCTCGACACCAAACCCTAAATACTAAACCCCGAACCCTAAACCCTGAACCCGAAGCTCTGAGATATGGCCGAAGGTCATCCTCCCAAGTCGGACTCGCAGTCACGGAGGAGGTGCAACACCTCAGCATGGCTGAGGGGGTGTTCAGGGGCCTTGGGGATTAGAATATGTAGGGCTTTAGTTGTAGGGCTTGTATGGGGATTTCTCAGGCTACGTATAGGGGCCGCACTAAATGGTTTCTACAGGACGGGGAGCGATATTTATCTATCCAAAGGTAGAAGGAGGGACCCTTAACAAGGACCCCTAGGTATATACCCTTAATTAGCTACTATATACCCATTATATAGCCCATTATAGGGTAGGGGTCCCCATTAAGGGTCCCTCCGTTTGCCCTTTGAATCTAGCGACGACGCGGAGCGCTTGCTATGTCACATCTACGAAGCACTAATAAACCCAACCCCAGACCCGGAAAAACCCAAACCTCAAACCCTAAACCCAAAACCCAAACCCTAAACATAAATCCAAAAACCCAAACCTCTAAACCCTATAGACCCTAAACCCCTAACCCTGAACCCTAAATCCATTAAAGCCCTAACACTTCGTCCCTAAACCCTTAAAGCCCCGGTATGAGCCGCGTTGCAAAAGCAGGCCCAGGATCGCTTTTGGATAGCGGGCCATGCATCCGGCTCAAGGAACAGAGGGCTCTTCTTCGTAGGAATTGTTTTAAATAGGCTTTCATAGTTTCATAGTGTTCTTATAAGGTTTTATCCGTTTTAGGCTCAAGGAACAGAGGGCTCGTCTTTCTAGGCTTTGGTTTTAGATGGGGTTTTCATAGTTTCATAGTGTTCTTCTTAGAAAGGGTTTATAGGTTTCAGGTTTAGGGTTCTTAAAATTGTAGGTTCTTCTCGGGTTTAGGGTTTAAGGCTTGGGGTTGAGGGCAATTTCTGCAGTTCTATAGGGGGTTGCGGTACACGCTATACCGCCTGGCCGTGGCTGTAAGGTTTGGGCTTGAACCCCAAACCTGAAACTCTAAACCCCAAGTCCTAAGTTAACTATATACCGTACACCCTGAACCCTAAACCCAAAACCCTAAATTGCATAGTCTCGATGCTTGGAGAAAGCGTGCATCCAGCCATCGGCCCTCTGTGCTTTAGGGAAAAGTCGGGGCGAGGGCCCATGACCACGAGCCTAAATGCCTTCGGGTTTTAGGGTTTAGGGTTTAGGAGGGGTTCTAGAAGGCTCTGGAATGGTTCTAGAAAGGTACTAACATCTAGAAGGTTCTGGAATGGTTCTATAGAAGGGTGCTATAAGGCTTCCATTACTGTTCTAGCAGAGGGAAACCGCCCACACCACCCTGAACTGAACACGCGCAGGCTTGTGGTCCTGTATACGGCGAATATCCCGCGCAGATGTGTCTGTGCGAACCGGTACCGACTGGGGAAACAACATGGGGATCAAAATTCCGCCCCCACGGCTTAATGGGCCAGTTTGGCTGCTGCTTGAACGAAGGTGCGATATCTAACGCACCGATAGTGACAGTGGAAAGCACAGCGAAGACCCAAAACTAGGTGTCTGCTGGCTTTCTTCAAGGTAACAAACAGGTCTAACGCGTCCCGACTTAAAGCCACAAATCTGCCCCAACATTCTCCAATCTCGCAAGACTTGCGATCCCACTTCCCTTTCATCTCGAAACCCTCAGCCCTAAACATCCCTAAACCCTAGCCCTAAGGCCTAAGGGCTGACCGTGAAGCCAGAATCTTTCAGGGCAATTCGCCTGAAAGCTCACCCAAAACGTCCCCTTCGAACCTTCGTGGGGGATACGTACCCAAACCAGCAGAGCACTTCTTTATAGAATGTCCTATACCGTTCATTATGTAATCACTTATAGTGGAAGCCAGAAAGTTGGAACCTCATTATCCTCATGCCCTTACGGTAAAGTATAAGGGATCCTAGCACTAATCCTCCCAAAGCCATGTTCCAACTTTCTGGCTTCTACTATAGGACCATTTAAGCTATCGAAATCTCTGAATAAGAACCCCTAGGTATAGAACCTTAATATATACCCATTATATGGTCCATTATATGGTAGGGGTCCCCATTAAGGGTCCCTCCTTTTGCCCTGGGATATCGAAACATAAGCAAACATAAGATAGGGATATCCCATATATAAACCCCCTTAAAAGGAAGCCCAATAAGGTAGGGATATCCCGGTAGAATGCTTATGCTTATGTGCTTTTCTATACTGAACTTAGAACCCTAGCAAAAATTCTAATTTTAGCTGTTTCATAGGGATTATAATAACAAAAATTAAAAATTATATCTAAGTACCCCTTAGTTTTGGGTCCCTGACTTTAGGCTATCGAAACCTCGAGACTTGGCCAGGCAGCTCATTTTGGGCTTGGGAGCCGCGGGCTTCGGAAGTGGAAGGTCGATGTCGGCGTCCTGAAGGGCCCTGGCCCTACTTGGAGGTTCATGAGTAGTTATAAGTGGGGTTATAAGTAGCGTAACTATACTTATAACCCATATTAGGGGACTTATAACCCGACTTGTAACCACCCATGAACCTCCAAGTGACCCAAAACCCAAAGCCCTAAAGCCCCCAAAATGCCAGAAACCCTAAACCTCAAACCCTAAGCCCGATATCCCAATCCCGAAGCGCTAAGCGGTTTAGGGGTTGCGGGGGTCTTGGGTTTGGGGGGTTTAGGGGCTTAGGGTACACTATTCTCGCGGTGGTGCAGCTACAAGCAACTGCATCTGTAGTCACTTCGTGCTTGCTCATGTCATGCAACGGGGGACTTTCAGGAAATGGGGAACAGGTCGTCATCTCCATTCGTTTAACACTTAATCATAATGAAACAGAGGCTAATATGGGCAAACTGATACAGATGATTCAGACTACATGTCATGATACAGATACATACAGTACGTGCCTTACGGCCTTACAGAACATTCCAACCAAAACCGGCAGCCATGCCTGCATCCCCTACATCCTGAAACCCGACAGCTGTGATACTCTCGGCTGAGCGCTGCCCGTTAACGAGGTTGCTTGCCGGGTAATCTGTCGAGGATCACATTGTAGCTCAGCAAGGTTCGGAGAGAGGCCTGCACCGACTTCATTCGGGCCATGTCGGGAGCTTTCAGCATGTTCAGGGCACCAAGGCCTGATTGCATCTTCTTGAAGCACTTGGAGGGTCGGGGGACTTAGTAACTGGTTATTTTAGGGACTTATAAGTACCATAACCCCAATTAGGGTCCCTTTTGGGGGTACTTACAAGTCAACTTATTACCTACTTACTAAGTCCCTCGACCCTCCAAGCAAGCGCCAACCGACTTGATCTCGGCAACGTACAAAAACTTAGCCATGATCCAGCCAGGCTGCTGGGATGTGGCTCACGGCCTGGGAGGTCATCTTCCCAAGGGTAAAAGGAGGGACCCTTAATAAGGACCCCTAGGTATATACCCTTCATATAGCTATTATATACCCATTATATAGCCCATTAATTATAGGGTCCCAGGGGTCCCCATTAAGGGTCCCTCCTTTTCCCTTTTCCAAGAAGCCGCGGATCTCTCCGAATAGTGTCTCCCCGATGGCGGCCCTCACCAACTTGCACGTGTCGGCGAACTTCCCCGAATTCTACACTGCAGCTTTTGGCATGAACTTCTGCAAGTATCGTCTCGCTGGGACCGGATTTTAACTAGAGACTGGCTAGACCCCAAATCCTAAAACCTTTAAGCCCTGAACCCCGGACATCTAAACTGAAACTTTGATTCGTCTTGCTAACTTCTACTTCGACAAGGTCGAGAAGGTCATTGTGTTTGGAGTCTCGTGACCAGCAACTGACGCGTGAGGGGTTCAGGGTTTCGGGTTTAGGGCACCTAGGACTCCGTAAACCTTGAAACATTCAACGCTGAACGTCTACATTCGCACAAGTACATGTGACGGCATACAGTGTAGAAACGAGGGCTCCGGGATGAGTTCGTGGCGAGGGGCTTGAACACATGTTCCCTACAGCCTTAATATCAGTGTTTAGATCATCGCAGTGTTGTTGCGTGGGGTATGTAAGACTATCCAGGCCTTAAGCACACAAACAGTACTGCTTGCCCGAAGGAACCCAGTGTAAGTAAGAAACGTACATACGTGGGATGTTTGGAGCCGCAGTGTGGCACCCTGAAGCAAACACAGAATTATACGAGCATTCACAGTTGTGACATTACGACGAATAACGAACGTAGAGAAGCAGTAAGTAAGTGTACTAACAGTGGTCATGGCATGTCTTTGGCTGGTTAGCGGCGACATTGCAGCGTCCTCGGCGTGCTCTGCTAGCCAGTTTACCTCCGCAAGCTTGGGAACGCATCTTGAACGGACTGCAAGCAAGGCACTAAACAACAAAAGTCTTCCGGGTCGGAGTTAAGGAAAGATGATCATAGTGCTTCGGCTTTTGGCTTTCGGGGGCTGCACGAGTACGGCTTCCAGTCTAGAGCTTCGCGAAGCAGCGCTGCAAGATCGCCGTCACATATGGATGGGGCAATGAACACAGATACCACCAATAGTGGGGGCAATTTCCCATAAACCCCTACCTGTATCCCCAAACCCTGCAAAAACAGTAGGTTGATGACCACTTAATTAGAGGGTCTAACCCTTAAAACAGTAGGTTTTTGGATCCCCAGGTACTACTTCTTGGGAATTTCCCATAAAACCCCTAAACCCAAACCGCTAAACCCCAAACCCCTAAACCCCTACTACTTCTTGGGCCCCTAGAAGAGCGAAGCTTTGCACTCACAGGTTAGAGACCCTAAACTCAAGCCCCTGGAGCTGAAGCCCTACCCAGAGACTCCAAAACCCCTTAATTAAGGAAGATACCTTAAATTATAATAGGAGCCCTAATATGGTTTAAGGGGTGTTCCTCAATCAACGGGTTTTGGAAGCTCTGGGTAACACTTGAACCCATTACCCGAATCCCTAAACCCTAAACCCCAAAACTTTGTGACGCCCACTGACTTCCAAGAAAGGAATATACCTTAAGTCATATGAGGGATCCTGCGATAATTTCAGGAAAAAACTGCATTCAAGGATATGAAAGAACCGGGGAAGTAGGGCTTTACGATTCGCAGTGTGTAAGTAAGTTTTTGGGCTCGAGTTCATGGCTTATTGAGGGTGAGCCATAAACTCCAACCCTCAACTCTCAGAGTCATGGGGGTTTTGTTAAAGGATGAGTGGGGTCCCTTAAAGGGGATCTACAAGGGCTCCATAAGGGCTCCTTTAAGGGATCTCTTTGTGCCATGGCACTGTGCTGCTTTTCCAGAGCTAGTTGCGGAGGGAGACCCTACCGAAGATGTAGGAACCACCCATCTGTTCTTCAAGCGAGTCACACTACGCAGAGACCACAAAGCCCCACGATTAAGGACTATGCCTTAAATCTTAAGGCATATTTCTGAATCTGGTGGTTTTGGAGTCTCTGGGTAGAAGGCGAATCGCCAAAGCCGCTGTGAGTTAACTCCACCCGAGTTGCTGCGTGCTCAAGGCTGGCATTGTCGGTCTTGAACAGGGCCTGCCACACCCTACGGGTCCATATTCTTGATGATATAAATCCTGCATGACCTTAAGGACCCTTAACTATGGGAATTATGGCATATTCCTTGTCTTGGGTAATGCAGGATTTAAATCACCAACCGTATACCCCATAAAAATACACTTTAGCCCCGAAGTACAAATACAGAGGCGATCCTAAACCCTACACCGGACTTCGAGGCCAAAGTATATGCGAGTACTATAACGGCACATGAACCCTAAAGGGGACATGACCGAGCATCAGGGGCTGGTGAACTCTGAACCCTTAAGCTCCGGAACCCTCAACCCTGGCTCCGACACCCCCTTACTTATTAGGGTTTAGGGTTTAGGGTTTAGGGTTTAGGCTTTGGTCAGTAGGGAATGGAAGAATGCTTGGAGGGTCGGGGGACGTAGTGACTGGTTATTTTAAGGACTTGTAAGTCTACTTACTACCTACTTACCTTTGGATTTTATAGGGAATGGAAGAATGGTGGTAGTCATTAGTAGCTATAATTGTACCCCATTCCTCCATTCCCTACTAACCAAAGGTAAGTTTAAAGCATCCACCGTAGAACTCCTGTAGCCCTTCCAAAGATTCGACAGCTTCTAGCCACTTGACAGTTCCTGATGAGATGTAGAATTCAGTGTTGCTTATGGAGACCACTAGACTAACGGATTGTACCTCGACCTCGTTCACGTCATGAAACCCGAACATCAATGCCCTAATCCAAATCAACAAACCTACATCCCGAGCCCCACGATCGGGAGACCGGAACTCATGTTCGCCAAGCTCAAAGAACAGCTCCAAGAGGAGAGGAAAGTTGCTACCAGAGCTAATGCCGCAGAGGTCTCTATGCCGTCTTGTCACTTGGAGCCCGCTTGCAATGACAATGCTTCTCCCTACCCGTTACCTTCAACACCCTAAACCAAACCCCCAACTTAGTTGCTGAGTTCATAAGCCCCCCCCAAAGTGTACACTTTCAGCTTTATAGTGTGTAGGATTAGCCCAAAAAGTGTGAAGTGTATCCACTCAGCTACTAAGCCAATCCTCAACCCTAAACCCTATCCCTAAACCCTCAACCCAAAACCCTAAAACCCTAACCTCATGGGCAATCGGCATTGCCTTCTCGGATCGAACCTCGGTGAATCCCATCTCCATGACCTTTCATGCGGTTGTAAAAATTATGGTCCCTTTTTGGGTACCCTAAATGTTAGGTGCAGAATTATATGAAGGACCTAAAAAGGGACCCTAGTATTGACAACCACCCATGCATCGACAGGGGCTTTCGGCTTCCGGGATCGGATCCCAAGGTTCGGGGATTTACGATTGAGGCTTTCGGGGCTTCGAAGTTTTGGGTTTAGTGGTTAGCTTCGAGTGTTAAATTGTGAGGGTTTAGGGTTTGGGGTTGAGGGCTTCGAGGCCTTAGTATGTTAATGCTCAGAACGGGTGTTTCAGGGGCGAAGTTATCCAGAAAGATGCGCTACTTGGGCAGTTACAAGTGGGGTTACAAGTAGGGTAACAAGTAGGGTAACTATACTTGTAACACATTTTAGGGACTTTTCACTCCACCTATTACTACCCATGAACCTCCGAGTGCCCGAGCAGTGGTGAAAATTGTGCCGCTGTCGAGGAAGACACACTTATACTAGTACTGGTGCGGTTGCTAGTGCTGAAGAAGAAAACGATGACTTTGATTGACATTCGGGAACGACCGATGAGGTTCCTTAAGAGGCATCGCAGACCTTCCGTCATGTATTTTCCACTGATAAACAAGTTGCCCTAAATCCCGAGCCCTGCACCCCAAACCCTGAACACTGGTTCGACCCTAGATATGCCTCACTTGCCTCACCTGCATCATCGCCATCGGCATCGATGCCCTGGAACAGGCCAATGCCCACGTCTCCGTTGTCTTGGCGATTCTCGAAGCACCGGCCTTGGTCCCATCCACTTTGTCTTCCATCTGGGTCTTGGTTGCTTTGCACACGGTCTCATGTTCGGCCTGCCCCCATGAGTACGTCATTGCCCTGCTTGTCCCCACACTTCCAGAAACTCAACGTCTGGAAGGCCTTGGGCGAAATCCCCCTCCGGCAACACTGGCAAGGTTCTGCTTTGGTGCTCCCGTGCGGACAGGCATGCACATGAACAGATTCAGGTTTCCCGATCCTCTGCGAAGCCCAACTGAGCAATAGCCACACGCCCAAACGACGTGTCAAAGTCCTAGGACTGAAGGCGGGTTACAATGCTTATATAAGACCTAAGAGCTACGAGCACGCCCTCCCCCCCCTCTAGACGGTTCACCCCGAGTTCACCCCGAAGTTCCTCCGGCCTGCTTCAGCAAGTCTTGGTTGATCATCTCCTGGGGACGGCATATGCACTGAGGGCTCAATTACTAAAGGGGCTTTAGTAACTAGAATAAGGTCTGGGGGGGTTATATTGTACTATAGTTATAAGTTATAAGCTATAAGAAGGAACCCCAAAAATCTGTTCTAGTTTTTAAGGGCCCTACATTACATTGTCCCCCGAATCGGCAAGCCGAGGCGTTGCTGTTACTTGCTGCATGCCCATTCAAGGACTGCGTCTTCAGAATGTAGGCTGCTCGCGAAATGGCCCCAAGATGAGCTACAACCTGCAATCAGTAAACCTAAAGCCTAAACACCTTAATCCTACATTTTAAGCCTAGATCCCAAACCCCTGAACCCGTAAACCCCTAAACCCCAAACCCTGCAGCCGGAAACCCTGGAACCCTGAACCCCCAACGCACCAACCCCTCAAATCCAACACCCTCAAGCCCGTCTAACATCTTCATGAAACCCTGCGGCGCCCTCTAAACTAACCCTACTACGGTTGATGCCCTAAATCCTGCATCGGTTTAAACTTCCCCACGGCTCCCCTGCTACCCCCAATTTTAATATTGCACTGACACAGAGTCTAGAAAAAGCGTTTGCGCGAATGCCCAAAATCCTGCATGACCCCAGGGTGATGCAACATTGAATTCAGGGGCTGCGGGGAAGTGGACAGCGCGACATCACATATGTGTGATGCTGTAGGTCATGCAGGATTTTGGGCATCAACAGTAGGAGGGTCGGGGGACTTAGTAACTGGTTATTTTAGGGACCTATAAGTGCCAGGTACCCTTTTAGGGTACTTATAAGTCTACTTACTACCTACTTACTAAGCCCCCCCACCCTCCAAGTAAACGCTGCACCCGTCGAACTTCGAAAACGTGACTAAAAAAACACTGCAAAAACCTATGATGCAGTAACCATAAAAAATCGTACAACCAGATACTACACCATAACACCATATATACTCCCCCGATGCGACCCTTCAAAACCCCTACTGACCCTTGTAAAGGCCGAAACCTTGAAACTCCAACCCTTCACAGAACCCTTAAAGGCCTGCTTCGACCGAAATCCTGAACCCTAAACCACTAAACCCTAAGCCCCATAAACCATAAACTCCTAAAGCCCTAAACCTTAAACCCCCAAAAGCGCTAAACCCCAACCACCGGCCTTGATCTCGGGTGGGTTCGGGTCCCCAATCTTCCGGTCGTCTACCGGCGTCATCCTCCGGGTTCCAGGGGTTACTTATATTACCTTTGGTTAGTATGGAAAGGGGTCTATAAGGGTTATTATAAGGGATCTATAAGGGTACTACAATATAGGGGCCTTAATAATCCTATAACTTACCTTTGGTTAGTATGGAATGGAGGAATCACAAGTAAAGCCGCAAAGCTCGACAGGGTTCGGCGAGATGCGGGAGTCGAAACAAAAAAGGCTCGAATAAGATTTCCAACCGGGCAAGGCCTCGAATGGAGGAATGGGATACAATTATAACGACTATTACTACCATTCTTCCATTCCCTCCTAACCAAAGGATTTCCGGTTTGGGGTTCAACCTTCCAAGGCAGGGTTTCGGATTTAGGGCCATTTAGGGCTCAGGATCTGGGGCTGACTTGTACTGTCCAGCACGGCCAATATAGCAGTCTGAGTCATCAACAGAACAGTAATGCTCCTCCCCTCGCCTTGCTTTGTCATTCTATGATAAATTCCTTAAGGAACATTCCTCAGATGATAATGTTCTCCGCTATGTCATGGAAAATAGGTTCCTTAGTTCCGGGCACTCGGGGCAACCAGATGCTATCCAGGGTTGGTATAGACAGAAGGATGCATTCTGAACCCCTCGGGTCACTGGAAAAGCACACAGAATTCTGTCCAAGGGTCTCCACGTCAGCGCTAGCATCTGCCATGGCCTTGCAATGGTTTAATTTTTCTGGAATACCGCAAAATGACGCAGTTCGTATCCGAAACGGTAAAACCCGTAGCCCCCAAAACCCTAAACCCCTAAGCTCTGAAATCGCAAACCCATCCATGAAACCCTAATCCAGAAGCTCCCTGCGACCATGCCCCGCAATATATAATAAGGAGGCTTCAATAATCAGAACAAGGCTTTGGGGCCCATTAAACTAAACTTGTAATAAGGAACCCCCCACAATAATTATGGGTGATTCTTTAGGTCCCCTAAAGGGAACGCCAGAAAGTTGGAATATGGATTAATGGTAGGATCCCCTATAATTTACCTTAAAGGGGTTACGATAATCATATTCCAACTTTCTGGCTTCTACTGTAAACGAAAGTACCCTCTAACCCCAAGAGTCCCTTTAATGCGGAACCCTGTTAAAATTTTAGGTCCCCTATATACTAAAGTACCCTAATAGATCCCTTACAGTAACTAACCCCTATAGTCCCTTTAAAACGGAACCCTCTTCTTATAATTTATAAGCCCCTCTATTAAGAATGCAGGGAGGCAGCCTCGGTCCGGCTGCTTGAATGGATTTAGCGCCTCCCCCAAAGAAACTTTTATCCAGCCCTCCTCGGGGACATGATTTCCAGTTTAGGGTTTAGTTTTTTTTTTTAATGGGCCCTTTTCGAAATGCAGAACAGTTAGAATTCCTGTGGTTTCGGTTTAGGGCCTAGGGGAAATCCAAGCGGAACTGAATGCAAGAAGTGCTCTGGGGGTGTGGCGACGTCGCCGCCTGCACCTGCAAGAGGGCACGGGAGCTATTCAAAGGGCTTTAATAATTAGAATTGGGTTCTTGGGGCCCACTCTAGTATAATTATGAAAAGGAGCCCCTATAATAGTGTAGGTCATTAAGTATTCAGGTCCCTATATCATAGACCTGCTGAGTTCCATCAGCTGTGCAAATGAACTCCAACAAATTTATGGTGAACTCTTGTGCAGTCTACTTGGCGGCGAGGCAGCAATGAGGTGGCAGTTCGGTTCAAAGGAACCAGGTTCAATGCGCTGCTCTTGACTGTGACGATTCTCTGAACACGAGGAGAAGCTCAAAATATGACCCGACATACCATCACCTGAAATCATCCTCCCTATGCTGGTCGCATGTGCTCTCCTGCGACCTAAGCACATGTAGATATGATACAATCGAACAGATTGGGCTGCTAGAGCTGGCTTGGGAGGGGAAAGCATTGAGGTCCAAGGGTAGCTCTCGGTGTACTTTACATTACATTGGTCGGGCGCAACATAGGGGCACGAATAGTTGCCGACTGGTTAAGCGAGTTTGGGAGGGCTGTATACTATTATAAGCTTATTGAAGCCTCAGGCATAGTACTCCATTTAGAACACTACTTACTGACTACCAGAAAGGGAACTCCGCAACGAGACAAAGGGATGTGTATGGATGTGTAGAGTGTCGCGCTTTAGAGGCATGCAAGACATGTCTCGGCTGCATGGAAACCCTATAAACTAGATTGAACTAGACGGATGCATACATTCACAACATATTCCTGTGCGTCCACCAAACCCTTATCTCATGAGAAACCGCCCGACGGCGTTTGAGTGGAGGTTTTCCGGGCTATGGGACCGCTGTCACGGATCGGGACTATTGTTCAGCCATGTGCGTACGGTGCTTGGCCTAATGATGCCAAAGCTTCCTCCACAAACTCGTCGGTAACTTTGTCCTTGAGGTGACAGGCAACACGTGCAGAAACAAACGTGTGCTCGTAGCCATAGTGATCAACACAATCACCACCAACATCACCATGACCCTTGCCATCACCAACACAATTACGACCAGCACCAGCAGCACCAGAATCGCGAAAGTTAATTATCGTGACAATAACTGCTGCTCACAGAAATCGGTACCGGTTCGTGTTGCTGAGTGAATAGCACATATTAGGTCTCAACACTTGAGAACCGCTCCGTCAGGACACCTCAAACATCTAACGGCGTCTGGAGCAGGGCCAGACGAGGCAACTGTCTAGAACATCTGACCAGGTCTACGGGTGGAGGACGTTAATCAACACTAACTGCAGCCCGTCAACGAATCCCTCTAATCGCTAGACCCTAAACCCTCTACCCTGAGCCCCTTGAGCATAGGGTTTAGGGGTTTAGGGTTTAGGGGCACGGGATCGAGCTCCCATCAAACAGTCTTCGCTCCAGGACTGCTGTGCCATGCCCGCCGAAGTCTGAACTCACCACCCTGACATCCCAAAAAAATTAGGGCAAACCCTAAGTCTACTTAGGTCGTCGTCCTCGCCGTCATCACCACCATCCTGTTCATCCACACCATTTGGGTACGGCCCCATACAGTAACAGTCGATAATAGGGCTACTATTAAGGTCCTTATATCTCTATATTATGATTATTATCCAACTGTTACTGAGTGGGGGCCGTACCCAACACACCATCATCTTCAGTGGGAGTCGAAAACTTCACCAACAGGGCACCGTAGAACCCTACACTCTGAGCCCGAGGCTCTAGAGACCCTTGCAACAGCCCCTGTAGACTTACAGAACCTTGGCGAAGCCCTAAACCCTAAAGCCATAAACCCTAAACCCCTAAACCCTAAATCCTAAACACCCCTAAGCAACCCTAAACCAGACTTATAAGTACCCTAAAAGGGACCCTAATTGGGGTTGTGGTACTTACAAGTCCCCGAAATAACCAGTTACTAAGTCCCCCGACCCTCCAAGTACTCTAAAACCTAAACCCTAAACCCGTATAGAATCCCTATAGATCCCTATAAAGGAACCCTAAAGGAACCCCTTATAGTCACTAAGTCCTGTAAAGCCAAGGATCCAAGTCTGGCTTGTCAGCGTTCTCTGCGAGCCAGGCCTTGAGCGCTTCCCGCGGAAGCAGGGGCGTTTGAAGCTGAGCTCCGGTGTTTCTCGGGCACTACTGTTGATGATATAAATCCTGCATGACCTTAAGGACCCGAAACTATGGGAATTATGGTATATTCCTTATAATGGGTCATGCGGCATGCGGGAAATATATCATCAACCGTAGAACCAGGAGTTCTTTTGCTTACCATAAAGGCTACTAGAAGGGCTACTATGATAGGCGGATTTAGGATTTAGGTGTTTGCTCCGGTAATTAGCGTTCAATAAACCGATAAAGTCTGCTCCATCCCAAAAATCATGTTGGAATCCAATGGAATCCACACACGCTGTTAAACTTAGAGGACAGGCAACCCAAAGAATAAGAAAACTCAGAACGCAAACCTAAATTACGCAAGACCTATAAACTCTTGACTTAGCCGCAAAACCTGAGACCCCACTCGCCCTCCCATGCTCTTGCTGAACTCGAGCAAAATCCGTCACTCCTGAATCCACAATACAGTTCAGGGTTTGGGTCTTCAAGAGTTTCGAGTTTATCATGGGTTTTAGGGTGTAGGGGCTTTGGGGTTAACACGAATCCACAACCCCAAACACCAACTGATCACCTCGGCAGCTTCGATCGTGCCCTTGTCACGAGTGAAGTGCAGCGCCTGCACAGAAAAACAGTTCTCTGCTAGGTTTGACAGACTTTTCCGTCTGCGCAATCCAGGCATCTAGAAACCCACACTTGCAGGACGTGAAAACCTCTGACCTTGCTGCTTCCTCCTTTCTGTTCCGGCTCCGACGCATCCCCCGCAGAGGGTTTACTTTAACCCCAAATAACCTACCTTTTAATTTACGGACTTATATAAGGAAGTCATATGAAGGAACCCTAAAAATGTGTAGATTTTACGAGAGTTTCTGAACATTTCAGCTTCACAAGGGCTTAGATGCTTTAGATTTAGAGCGACGCTTCGGATTGCCTGTTTCAGGCTTTACGTCGAGGGTTTGCGGGCACGGGTCCGGGGATGTAGCCAACCCGGTTATGAACCCTACACCCCTAAGTGCCGGCGTTGCCCAATTATCTCGCGACAGTGTTCCTGTCCCTCTCTCCCATGGTCGTGCTATGATCTCTCTTCTTCTACATATTGAGCCCACTGCACAAGTAAAATCCATAATCTACCTATCCTCCATAATCCGAAGCCCCCGAACCCTCAGATTCCCTGGGGTTCGTCATAGCTCTTCGAGGTTCTGTACAACCTTCCAAACTTCTATGAGCTCTATAATACTGGGTTCCCTAAAACCTAAACCGTTATTCTGCTAACAAACCCTAAACCCTAAACCGTTATTCGGTTCATAAAATCTGGTTGTAGCATAGGCTCTGCTTCGAGCTTCGGCCCCAGAGGGATCTCAAAATCAGGTTCGCATGTTGGGACAAGTTACAAAGATCCTACTACAGCTGCCGTAATAATTAGAATAGGGTTTGGGGGTCCTTCATAATACATATAGTAATACGGAACCCCTAAGGAACGATATTGGTAACTCTTCAGTATAACTACATATAACAATAGGGAACCCTAAGGAATGATATTGGTAATTATTTAATTAGTATAACTCCTCCTACTCCTAAAGGTCAACATAACCTCCAATTCTGACTCCTCGACAACTCGACTCCAGGCTTCAGTTACGCTTGGTTCCTTTAAAGGCATCCTTAAAAGGTGTCTATAAGGGATCTATAGTAGAGTTCTACAATATAAGGGCCTGAATAATCAGAATAGGGTTTTGGGGGTTCCGTATCATGATTATAATGAAATTCACCATAGCCCCAATCCCTGAACCGCCCGAAGCCAAGTTGAGTCAACAAGGAAGGTGATATGATCCGATGCCTTCGCCGAGCGGTTGCGCCCCAAGTTCTTGGCCTCATGCCGGGCCGGAGGGCTGCTGATTGAGGCTCCGGCTTAGAGTTTAGGGTAAAGGGTTCAGGAGGGTTTAGGGTTTATTGAGGTTCAAACTGAAGTTGCCGCTTGCCGCACCTGAATCCCAGACCCAAAATTTAAGTTCCTGGTGCGCTTCAGCTTTTGCTGACGAAGTTCCCATCGAAACCCTGAAGCCCTGAACAGCAAACCCCTGAAGCAACGTTCATCGGCTTTCTCGAAAATCACCAAACTCCAAACTCAGTACCCAAAAACCCTAAACCTAAACCATAAAACCCCAAATCCAACCTTTTGAAGGTTCCCAAAAAAGTTTCCGAAAAAGGGTCCTGCCATAGAGGTAGGTTATTTGGGGAAAAGGTAAGCCCAAAACCTCAAACCCAACAGCAAAAGAAGAGTCTAGATGTGCCCCAGTGACAGACTGCATGAGTTCCAGCTTCCGCTGGTCCACGGACGCGAAGAATTTGTCCTGTTTTATGGTTTACGGTAAACCCCATAAAGTTGGAAACCGGATAAAGGCCAAATAGTGCTGGGATTCCCTATACAGTACTCATGGATCGAGGCTATGGGGTTTCCAACTTTTGGGCTTCTACTGTAGACAGTATATATAGGGTTGACGTTTACTGGGTACTGCGACTGCCCCCATACAGGTAAGAGTAAGAGTCTGTTGCAAGGCGACTGTTAAGGGCCTCGACTCGTATATCTATTCTACACAGATTACACAACTGTTAATCACGGAGAGAGCAGTACCCAAGTGGTCCATACGCCCGTTGTAAGTGCTTCAAACAAGCTGTGATAAGGATCTTAGGGTTCAGGCTTCGGGGCTTCGGGAGAGGAGGCCTGGCTTTCAGATGATGCTCATACATTCTGAAATTCCTGAGCGCCTCAAGACCCGATCCCGGAACCCACAAACCCTAACCTTAAGCCCCAAAGCACCAAAAGCCCTCTTGAACTCAAAGGAAAGTATCGGTAGACCTTGAAAAACCTGATCCCGCAGCCCTCGCTGAACCATGAAGGAAACCTTACAGAATCGTTGCTAGACCCTAACTCGAACCATATAGACCCCTCACAGAGCCCTCACAGACACCTTAAAGGACGTGGTATCCCTTGCCACAGTCCTACTAACTCCACAGGCCCTGTAAGCCATATACAGTAGAAGCCAGAAAGTTGGAACATCATTGTCCTCATGCCCTTAAGGTAGAGTATAAGGGATCCTAGCACCAACTTTCTGGCTTCTACTATACTGCACAAAGCAACCCCAAAAACATCTCCTTTCGCGCCAACGAAGCATCCTTCTTTTTCTGGAGTTCCATGAGATATGCCACGTCTTTCTCCTCTGTGCTGAAAGTTCAGGGTTTAGGATTCCGCATTTAAGGTTTAGGGCAGCTTTCCTGGGAAACTGGTGCTACAAATTTTCGGCTGGAAGCGGTAATTCCCAAAACTTCGTCATGACATGGCGGCAATAGATATCGCAGAATCATGATGATTGATTGATCCCTCTTTGGTAATGGAAAACCAATCCCAACAGAAGTAATACTATTGCTGGAGATCCTCATATTAAGGCCTCTGTAGAAAACGGCGTATCAATCGAGGGTGTACACTTAAAGGATCATGGGACTTAGTAAGTAGGTTATAATTGGGGTTATAAGTCCCGTAAGTGGGGTTATCCTAAATATAACCTACTTATAACCTTACTTACTAGGTCCCATGGTCCTCTAAGCAATAATTGTCCGGCTGAGCTGAAGCCCCAAACTTCAAACAAGCCCTAATTAAACCCTCAGCTCTATTAAACCCGAAACCCAATTACACCCCAGGCCCGCCGAAACCCTAATGAAGGGGCCTCAATAATTAGAATAGGGCTTTGGGGATCTTAAGGAAGGGACCCCCAAACCCTATTCTGATTTGTTATTCAATAATTAGAATAGGGTTTTGGAGGATACGAAAGTTCAATTATGATAAGGAACCCCAAAAGCCCCATTCTAATTACTAAGGCCCCCATATTAAGCTCCAAAACCCAGGCCCGCCTCCCAAGTCTTGGAGTCAGGATCCCGGACCTATGCGTGGCGGTTTAGGGTTTTTTGGCTTGAGAGGTTTAGGGAGTTTCGGGTTTTGTTTCGGAGGGGGCTTCGCTCTGCAACTTCCGGCTACACAATCCCTAGTGCTCCAGTTACCTCACGAGTAGGTTACTAGGGCACATAATATATGGGTAGTATCCTATTCCGGTAACTGGAGCCCTAGGGAATGTCGGGGTTTAGGCTTTGGGACTTTAGGCTTAGGCGCAAGGCCTAAATCCTACGAAGTACTTGGAGGGTCGGGCGACTTAGTAACTGGTTACTTTAGTAATTTAGGGACTTGTAAGTGCCATAACCCCAATCAGGGTCCCTATTAGGGCACTTATAAGTCTACTTACTACCTACTTACTAAGCCCCTGAACCCTAAACCTTATACTACCCTTATAGGGCCCTTTAAAGGAACCCTTAGGACTAAGTCCCCCGACCCTCCAAGTAGAAGTCGTCAGTTTCGCAGATCTTTAGCCCTGCGCCTTAGGGACTTGAAGGCTGCAGGACTCCAGACCCAAAGGCTCCATGTACTCTTATAAGGGTTTAGGGTCGCGGAACAGCTCACAGCCAGGTCGTATCCTCAGCATCATCGTTATTGCATTTGACTGCTTGCCACCTCGGTATTGTTGCTGAGTGGCGTGGGAGGTGTGATGGTGCTGTGAACGCGAGTGGCCCAAACCCCTGCACAAGAATGACACGCACAAAACGTATCACCAGAAGACAGAAGTGTACAGAAAGACAGATCTGTAGATGTATAGTTTCATGATCACGTCGTCTTTTGTCGTGCGGTGGTTGAAATAGTGCTCTCCCCCAAACGGGGGTTATGAGCCCAACGCTTAGATAACCACTGACTTGACGCCATGTGGGGGAGATCAGTGCAGGAGATGTTTGAGCAGCTACATGAAGATACCGAGCGAGTGCAGTTACCAAATGATGATGCAGCTTTGTCTGGAGATCACGAACCAGATTACGACACTGCTATTGCCCAAACCCCTCATGCTTCTTCTGGGAATGATGGCGAAGGTCCGGGGGATGCATCCCCTGGAAAACAGAGCGAGCTGTCTAGGATGGAGCGTGAGTTGGGAATGGCACAGTCAACAACCCGAGAACTAGACGAACAAGAGCTTATTCCGGATTACGGGCGTGGAGACTTGGGAGGACAGGTGCAGACCGGTGAAGGGGGTATTCAGAAACTGGATGCCCAAGCAAGTGGTGCTCAGAGCACACAGGTGCCCGCTCCAGATCTCATGAGCCAGCTTGGAGTCCTTTTACAATCAACGCTGCAGTCGAATCTGTTGCCTATGTTAGACGAGGTGCGGATGACTCAAGCTACGGTTCTATCTCGGTTGGATAAGCTGGAAAGTGAGCAAAGGTTGAGCGCGGCAGGATCGGAGGACCCAAGGGAGCGACGGGCAAAGAGCCCCGGTTCCAGTCAGAGGAGTGTGGGACCAATGAGGCGACCCGGATCTTCTCACCGTGAGGTTGAAGCTGTTGGTGATCATTTGGCTGGGATGAAGCTGGAGTCTGGGATGGCGGAAACGGCGGTGATGAAGCATGAGCATAGCGAGACGGGGTTGTTGGGGGTTCAAAGTCGTTTCTCTGACCGTGGCACGGGGCAGGTTCGTGACAGACCACCACTTGAGGCACCAGAAGGGATAGTCATGATTGAAGGAATTCCGCACGCCTGGCGTTGGAAAGCCGGAGTGATGGTAGTAGATCGGCTAGAGGTGAGACCTGAGTGTGAGAGGAGCGAAAGACCAGAGCGTGTGAGAGAAGAAGAGGGAGAGACGAGAGTCGGCAGTGAGCGTTTTCGTGACGAAATACACCAAAGCCCCCAAGCCTCGCTAACACAAGTCCTGCATCCTAGAGCGCAGTCTCCGTTTGCACCCGGAAAACAGGAAGGAAGCTTCGACAGACGATCCCGCAGCGCAAGTCCCAGTAGGAAAGTATCTCAGCGAAGTCCGAGTAGGATCAACAAATCGCCAAAGCATGTGATGGAATCCGCTAGCACTCCGAAGGCTGCCAAAAGCAGTCCGATGCAGTTTGGAAGCCCACCTACCAAGCCCAGAATCATTAAGTACCCATTCTCACCTGGAGGAACCGAGATCAAGCCACCTCCATTGCCGGTGACTTTTAATCACACGCAAGAGCAGATGAATCCGCCTATCGCGCCTAGCGTAGCGAGCAGTAGCCATCCAAGTCGTGACAAGTACACGCCGGGAGACCGTGTGTGGTGGCAAGTGCCTGCGTTAGCTGAGCCAAAGAAGGACGCGGCGACATTAGCCGCCGACTGGATCGCACAGGTTTGTGTTATCATGAGTGACATTTCACCTGGATCGGGGGAGTGGTTTCAGATGGTACTTCAAGAGGCTAGGGATGCTTATGAGAAGTGGGCTAAAGCACCAGCGATTGAGAGAGCGCAAATCAGAGCTGCACCCAGTGTCTATCTTCAGGATGCAAAGTTCGCACGCCTTGAGGCCAGAGTTTTCAGCATGTTGCATGCCAGTTTGCCCCAAAGCGTGAAAGATGAGCTGTTAGCGGCTAGAACACTTAATACCGTTTCAGCGTTGTTCCTGGTATTGAAAACCTATCAGCCGGGAGGGCTGCGGGAGCGAGCGCAACTGTTGGATGCACTTACCAAGCCCGGAGTAGGATCAAGCGCAAAAGATTCCGTGGACAAACTCAGAACGTGGCATCGCCACTTGGTGAGAGCTACTTCCATGGGAGTCGCGGCTCCTGATCCGAGCATCTTGTTGCGCGGGTTGGATGATTTGGTTGGCCCCACCATGGCAAAGCATCCGCAAGTCAACTTTCGGTGTAGCATGGTAAGAAACCGCCTTGCATTGGATCATGCCCCTACGCATCAAGGAGTGTTGGAGTTCGCTCAGGCGTTGCAGTCAGAATTCTCCATGTTGGCTATCGCAGGTGATGAGGAGAGTAGTGAAAAACCACCCAGAAACCCCAAACTCGCGCGCGTGGAAGAAGACATCAATTCTAGTGCAGAGAAGGGTGGGGGTTCGAAAGGTCCAAAAGGCAAGAAAGGTGGAGAGAAGGGAGCGAAGGGATCGAAAGGGAAACCTAAGTGTTATCACTGGCTAACAGCCGGAGGTTGCCAAAGAGGGGAATCATGTAACTTTACACATGACATGGATGAACTCTGGAAAGCCGCTGATTGCAGAAGTAGATGTTTCGTATGTAGTGCAAAGGGACACATGGCGCAGGCTTGTCCAACCAAGGAATCCGGAACGGGGTCAAAAGGTGGGGAAAAGGGCCACAAAGGCGAATCGGGTAAGGGAGCATCCAATCAGGATAGGCCAGTAGCAAAAAGAGTGGAAGAGGATACAGACAAACCGAAACCCGAAGGACCGGGATCCACTCAAGCTGATCTTCTTAAAGGGGCTGAGGCGTTGCTAAAAGCTCTACAGACCAAAGCTTTAAAGATGAAACCCAGTCTTAACCGACTCACGGCTCACAGCTCTAGGACCGGACTTCTGGATTCAGGAGCTTCTACTTGCTTAAGGCGGTTGGTCCGTGACGAGGATGAGACACTGCTGGTCTCCCGAACGGTGGAGCTCGCAACAGGCACAGCTGAGATGTTGGTAAACCCATTCGGTACGCTGCTTGCTAGAGAGGACGTGGAGTGTATCGTAGCGTTGAAGCCATTGATTAGCATGGGGTGCAAGTGGGAATGGTCGGAAGACAAGTGCGTCTTGCATCACCCTCATAGGGGAGATATCAAACTGGATACCTCATCGGGTTGCCCTCGAATGCCGGAAAGCTTAGCGCTGAAGCTGATTCAGGATGCTGAGGAAGCGGTGAAGCAGAAAGTGGTTTTTGCTTTGAGGGCAGTACAAATCCTGCAGGAGTCCTCGCATTTGGAGGTTGATGAGGTGTTGGGGAAGTTGGTGGTTGCGATTCACACAGGAGTGGAGGTAGCAGCACACCTAGGGGCAACAGCTAGGGCCATGTGGCCCAACCTCGATGAGGACTTGGTTCAGGATCTCCAGAGATGGCCGCGACAGGACTCGAATGCGGTAATGTGGAATAGGAGAAAGCGGAGAGCAGTAGTGAAGACCGGGGGAGTGTTGATCCAGATCGGAAAGTGTAAGGAGGAGCGTGCAATAAAGCAATACGGCGCAGCTTTAGGATGGGAAATCTTGCAGGTCACGGAACAACTCACTGATCCGCATGATTTTCGGTACCTCCTTGAAGTGGTTACCTCTGGGAAGGTTCGGGGGATAATCGCGGGAGATTGTGGCGAAGCTGAAACTTTGACAGCTTTGTATACCACACTGCTGATGCAGATCAACCATGTGGTTGAGGGTGAGTGTCCCGAGGTGAAGCCTTTCTCCATCCTTGTGGGGCCTATGGCACATGGTTTGCAGAAGTGTTGCGATCAAGCTGGGTTTCGGCAAGCTAGCTCGGTGGAGTCTTGGAGGCGCGGAGTAGAACTCCTCGCTAGACGGGCAGCGTGTATTAGTAAGATGAAGCCGTTCGATATGACGGAGCATGTTAGAGCCGGCCACTGGCCACCGCATAGACGCTGCCGAACATGTATTTTAGCCACCGCCTGCCAACGACAGCATAGGAGACAAGGGGCGCCGGCAAGCTATGTTTTGGGTTTAGACTTGATAGGCCCCTTTCTGCCCGCTCCAGATGATATCAGCCAGAAGCGGAGATACGGACTGGTTGCAGTGTTAACGGTTCCAGTGGACAAGCAAGGCAAGCCCGTGTTAGGAGACAAACAGGAGCAGGATCAGGCGAAGGAGGGTGATAAAGATTACGGGCCTGAGCTTTTACCACCTGGCGGGATTTGGGATGATGTGGAGTGGGTTGAGGAGATGCTGGTTGACAAGGAGGGAGCACAAGCGGAGCAGGCGTGTGAACAGGATCAACCAGAAGGGGAACATGCGAGAGAGATGAGTGATCAGGGATTTGAGGGAGAGATAGAGTTGGAGGTTGACGCGTCAGGTGAAGAAGACCCTAGACAACAACCCAAACACTTGGATCCTGATCCGGAGCTTAGGTGGAAGGAAATCGTGTTCGTGGAACTTCTTGACAGAAAAACTCCTAAATCAACTTTGCTAGGTATCGGTCGTATCCATGCACAGTTGATCGAACTGGGCTTTCCGATCACTCGCATTCACACAGATAGTGGCACCGAGTTTGTCAGTGAGGAACTGCGAGAATACACAGCCGCAAGAAACATCACTCTCACTCACAGCGCGCCGGAAGAACATGATTCAAACGGTCGGGCCGAAAACGTAGTGAGAAGGTTAAAAGGCCAAGTTAGGGCCAGCATTGTAGAGTTGGGGGGAGATAAGCTGCGCTGGACTGTAGCGCTTAAAGCTGCAGCGGCGACGTGGCGAGCCAACGTGTTGCAAAGCATGGGCTATCAGATAAAGCCCGTGATTCCATGTGGGACGAAAGTCCAGGTGCTTGTACGGTCATGGCTTCGCAGAAACAAACGAGATTGGAGATTGAATGCTGCTGACGCTGTAGTGCTTTGTCCTGCCACTCATGTGCGCAAGGGGTATGTAGTAGCTGTAGGTAAGAAGCTTTGTATCGTCACGAAACTGAACTTTGGTGAAGAGTCGAAACTCACAGTATCGTTGGAGAGTGCCGTCCGACCTGTCGCTGAGCTTGCAGGCCCCCACGTAGGTTCGGATCACATTAGACGGAGGCTTCGCACCAAGACCCCTAAACCTCCCACGATGCGACACAGGTTCAAACATGTAGTAAAAACCCTAGCTTTCGGCAGGGATCGCTGGCTTGAAGATCAGCAAGCTTTGAGGCTTGCTACCCAGGCCAATTTTGACCTGAACTCGGCAGTGCGGTTCCTTGAAGCTTCGTCGTATGGGCGTTCAGGGACGGGACCGGCTGCTTCGCGTGGTAGGGAAGGGTCTCATTACATCGTTGGAGCGTTTCGGATGGGTGGGGTATTGGGTTTAACACGCCTCACCAAACAGAGAGAGGGTTTTGCCAAGCTGCTGTCTAGGATCATGCGGGAGGTATGCCCGCAAGCCTCGTTCTCCACACTGTGTTTGTCGGTTGATGCGCCAGCGATTCCGCATAAGGACAGCTGCAATGAAGTTCAGTCCCAATCGCATGTCGTCTCGCTCGTCATGCCGAGTCGTGGAGGTAGACTTTGGGTCGCGCTGGGGCCAGGTGATGAGGTATCTGGCAAACTTCAGATATTGGAACATAAGGGCAAACAAATCGCAGGACAGCTGTTGGACGTTAACCCCTCAGTCAGTTTTTCGCCGCATCGGTTGCACGCTACGGAGTCTTGGTCGAAGTCACAACGTCGCATTGTTATCTTGGGGTACACTGTAGGGTGTTTTTCACACATGAACAAACCTGACAAGCATGTGCTCCATGAGTGTGGGTTTCGCCTGCCTGACAGTCCGGCGAAAGGGGGAGAGGAACCCAAACCTTCTGTTTTTTCCGTGTCACCACAGTTTTCAGGCGATTCCAAAAACCGTGTAGGAAAGGAGTGCCTAGAGAAAGAACAAAAATCCCAAAACCCAAATAAAAATAGCATAATCCCAACAACATCCTTTTCGCCTGTACTTTGTCAGAAGCCTGAGTCGGAGGATGCCAAGGTCCGGGATGGGGGGAGCCCAGTGAGTGGCCCCTTGAGCCCGGCAGATGAGGCAGACGACGATGAAGGTGCATGGTCGTTTGAGCGTGAGTCGTCGTGTCTTTCGTTTGTTGAAGGCATGAAGTTGCAACTTGAAGTTGGAGAGCCCGAAACTGAGGGCGAGGATCCAGAACATGAGCATGCGCATGGTGGAGAAAATGAGCCTAAACCCGCGGGTGAGGGCGAGGACTCCGAACGTGATGATGCTGATGAGTTCATGAGCGTAGTAAGTTGGCATGAGGACTCAGAGGCAGATGATTGTAACGAGGATTTAGGAAAGATTCCGGAGATTGGGGCATGTGTAAGTTCCTTGGGGGATTTGTCAGTAAGACCTCGTGAAAAGTTGAGCGCGTTGGACAGGTGTGAGCAGTATGTTCGTCAACTAGATGAAGCTCAGCTGAGATTGAGCTCTTTCGCCGAAGATCGGTTAGCCGCGTGGATAAGCAGTGAGCCTCGGGATCTAGGGGAGGGAGAGAGTGACAGTGAAGGAGAGGAGATGAAACAGATGAGGGAGCTTTGGGAGAGGATCGGAAACATTCAACATGAGCTCAAGTCACTGACGCATGAGACATTGGGTGAAATCCGCGAGCGCGTAGGCGTAGAGGAAGCTCCGTCTGAAGGGGAAGTTTTTCAAACGCGAGTAGTGGGTTTAGCGGAGGCCTTGGCCAGATGGGAGGTTTGGGAAGGTCCGGCGCAAGATGAGCTGAACTCGCTTATTCTTGAGAAAGGTGCGTTGGTGAATGTCAGTTGGGCGGATGTGCGGAAGTGGCGTGAGCGTGGAGTTCGCGTCACCATACTGCCATCGAAGCTTGTTTTTTCCATTAAAGCACCTAATGCCAGGCACAAGGTGAGAGTAGTGGCATGCGGAAACATGGGGCCGCCGAGAGATGAGAGCAAGCATGAGTACAAAGAGTCCGTGTTCACCTCGTCACTGGACATAACACACTTGCGGTCAGCATTGGCTTTCTCTGCCAAAAGAGGTCAGGAAGTAGCCACGGTAGACGTCAGAACTGCCTTTCTCAACGCTGACTTGCTTCCTCGATCTAGACAGCTTGCAGAAAAGCTAGCCGAGAGCGGAGAGAGTTGTGAAGGACAAGGTGACATCCGGGATTCGGTTCAGGAGTTGGTAGTCCTAACGCCGCCACGGTCTCTCGTACAACGGGGTCTAGTTCGACCTTCCACCCTGTGGAGGGTGGATAAGGCGATGTATGGGCTAGATACGAGCCCCAGGGACTGGGGTCTTCATCGAAACTCGGCTTTGAGGGACTTGAGGATCATCGTTGGTGATAGGGAATTACGACTTTGGCAGTCGTTTGCTGATGAGAACTTGTGGTTGATTTCGGAAACGGAGCCGATTCAGGATTGGTGTGGACCTCAGGACTGGACGCCTTTAGGACTTCCGGCGAAGATCCTTGGATGGGTAGGCGTGTACATCGATGACATGATTATTGGAGGTGACAAAGCGGTTGTTCAAGGGGTTCTGGACGCAGTGACGGCTCGGTGGAAATGCGGGACACCCGAATGGGTAGGTCATGAGTCGTCTCGGCCTCTGAGGTTTCTTGGCTTAGATCTTCATTGGGGTGAGGGCCGGAACCTTCATATTACGCAAACCGCTTACATCAAAGAGCTCGGAGCCAGATACCAGGAGCAACTTAGCAGGGTCAAGGCCAGCAACTGTCCGATGGCCCCGGGGACCGGTGAAATCGATGAAGAACCGGAGAAAGAAATCAGCGACATACGCAAGGGGCAAAAGATCTTAGGCGAACTTTTATGGACAGCGGTTCGTAGTAGACCCGACATATCGTTTGCGGTGTCGAAGCTATCTCAATGGATCACGAAGGCACCCCGAAAGGTGTACGACCTAGCACTGCAGACATTGGCCTACTTGTGTGATGTGCCCGACGTGGGCTTGGTGTATGAAGCTGGCGAGCCTGAGAAGCCACATCCATGGCAACGGACTGCAAGCTCTAGAGGGCTCATTGAAGTCTTCACTGATAGCAGTTTCGCGCCGGAAGCCTCAAGGTCACACGAGTGTTGTATCATGCAGTTTGAGGGTTGTACAGTAGGTTGGCATGTGGCTAGACAACCTTACATGACTGCTAGCTCTTGTGAATCAGAGTTGCTCGCAACCTGCACGGGTTGCCATTATGGTCAAGCGCACGCTTGTATGATCAGTGAGCTGCTGCAGGAGCGACCTCGGGTACAGGTCTTTAACGACAACATGGCGGCAATTGCAGTGTTCACTGGACAGTCCACGCAGTGGAGAACCCGTTCGCTGAGAATCAAAGCTAGGACCTTGAAAGAAAGATGGAGCATGAACTTTTATGAAATCTTCCATGTCGATGGCGTGCACAACGGGGCTGATATAGGCACGAAGCCATTGGCAGCACAGCGACACAGATTCTTGAGGGAGATTCTAGGCGTGAGAGAAGAGAACATGTCCAGAAAACAGAGCGGTGCGAAAACTCCCAGTACACAAGAACTGAAGTGTCTTCAAGTGGTCTTGTTAGCATGTTGCTTGTGCGGAGCGCGGGGACAAGGGACGCAGGAACCGCAGGACGGGGCCATAGATTGGGGCGTCTTCAGTGTGATTGTCATTGGCGTGGTAGTCGCTTGGGAAGTGTTTAAATGGGTTGGTAAAGCATGTTTCCGTAGCATAACATGTCACGTGTCACATGTCCCGCATCAGCTTCATGAGCCTTTTGCTGAGGATGCTGTGTCAGATGAGGAGAGAGAAACCGAGCGGAGGGCTGAGAGAGACGAGAGGCTTAGGCTACGAAGAGTAGGGCAACCAGTGAGACACCCAGAACCAGATCAGGAACCAGCACCAAATCGTACGGCCTTCGGCCAGCCGCGTAGCCCACTAATGACTCAGTATGCTGATGACGCTATCGCGGTGTTGGATCGGGCGGAAGTGGCCTTTGAAGCCAACCAGCGGAGAATGTTAGGTTTGCCTCCGTACCCTCTCGTTGTTATCAATCCAGCCTGGGGGCCAGCTCCCAATCAGCCGACGGTCAGAGAATTGAGACGAGGTCAGGCTTCTTGGGGTGGGATTGCAAGCTCGCTTCATCACCGGCCGCCTGCCACGGAAAGACGAGACAGCTACCAGTTGGATCAAGCCCGTTGGGTCCTGATACGATGGCATGTTCGAGGACGAGTCCGGTTGTTTGACCCCACATCAACACGGATTCCGATTGACATCAGATGCTTATCTGGTAGACGGCGAACTCTCATCATCAAGAACACCGACGAGCGGGAGATTGTCGATGACAACTTCCGAGACCAAGCGCAGCGATATCTCCAGAGCGAGTGGGTTGGCCGAACAGAGTTCGAGGTACTGCCCGATCTGTACAGAGCATTCGTGAGGGATCCTGCGGAAGTGGATTGATGATGGCTTTGGCCATGCCAAAGGGGGGAGCGCGGAACAGCTCACAGCCAGGTCGTATCCTCAGCATCATCGTTATTGCATTTGACTGCTTGCCACCTCGGTATTGTTGCTGAGTGGCGTGGGAGGTGTGATGGTGCTGTGAACGCGAGTGGCCCAAACCCCTGCACAAGAATGACACGCACAAAACGTATCACCAGAAGACAGAAGTGTACAGAAAGACAGATCTGTAGATGTATAGTTTCATGATCACGTCGTCTTTTGTCGTGCGGTGGTTGAAATAGTGCTCTCCCCCAAACGGGAGGGTTTAGGGTTTAGGATAGTTAAGCCTCAAAGGGGTTTTTATATGGGTACTTTAAGGCCTAAGTATATACCATGTGGGTACATGGAGCATTAGGGAGAGGGTTCGGTCTCTGCAGTTGCGGAGGACTCCTCGTGCCGGCTCTCTCTGATTCTTAGTAGGGAACGGGGGGGAGTGAGGGTTCGTAATAAGGGTGCCGCTGTAGGGGTTTGGGGGTACCTTTCAGGGTCCTGTTCGGGATCTTTAATGGATCCGGTACTATATACTGTCTGGTTCTTAGTAGGGAATGGGGGAATGGATTATGGAGCCTCTACTTTAGGGATCCATTCGCCCATTGCCTACTAAGAACCAGACAGAGGTTGCAACGATTTAGCCTTCAATGAGTTGCCAATCTGCCGCAAGGTTCAAGCTTTTGAGAGGAAGTTGAAACCATATGGGGGGTGATTGTCAAAATTAGGGTCCGTTTTTGGGTACGCTGAATATTAGGTGCCGTACTATTAATAATAGGGACCCAAAAAGGGACCATGATTTTGACAACCACCCATGTGGACCTATGGAGGAGTGGACTCTCGTTTCTGGTTTCGTCTTTTCGGCTCTCTGGCATAAACACTCAACCCATTAATCCGCAGTTAAGCCCAGAACCCTAAAGCCTAAACCCTAATAGGATAAACCTTAAACCCTGAACCCCAATAGCAGAAACCCTGAACTTAGGTAACTTAGGAGAAGCCCAACAGCAGGAAGCCTGAACCCTAATAGCAGAAAGCCTAAACCCTAAACCCCCCATAGCATCAGTCCGAGACATTCCTGGCCGTCAAAGAAGGAAGGAGAACGTCAAACCCCCAAAACCTGAACCCTAAACCCCCAAACCCTAAACTCGAGTAGGAGCCTTCATCTTCGCGACGTCCGCCTCGGAGTAGCAGACTCGGTTGGTCTCTGCAGCGACCCAAACCTGTGGAGCAGGCTTCATGTTAAGGGTTTACGGGTTTAGGGTTTCAAGGTTTAGGGTTTAAGGGCTTACTGCATGCATGAGTCCTTTTTTCTGTGCGGGTAGGTAGAGGTGGGTAGGAAGGTAGGTAGGTAGGTAGGGAAGGAGGTACATGCTACTTGCATACTTGTTGGCTTGCTTGGGTGTCTGTGTGTTTGTTTGCTTGCTTGTTTTCGTTGGACTGCTTGATTGTCATGCTTGATGGTACATACACACATACTTGACTTGCACACCTATGTAACCACTCTCCCATTTACTCAGTCGCTCGGTGACACGCTAAGCGACTCCGCTCAGTCAGCCTATCAGTCGTTCAAACACTCACACAGTTACTTACTGGCCCTCACACAGACGCACACACACTCACACATTAACTCACTTACATGCACATGTAATTACCAACATGTGGACAGTACGAACTGTGTATGCGCATGCACCCATCGAGATGCGTATTAGTGCCTGCCTCAACGTTGTTATCAAGGCCATCATCATTGTCATCGAACCCTATAGGTATACACATAATGCTCTGCTTCGTACGGAGCACTACGCCGTCGTATGTGCTGACTCGTTAGATGGAATATGCGTCGTTATATCGTGATAAAATTTCACAATTGTCTCATCTCTATTGCAATCGTCTGTTTCTTACATTGTGCTTTGGGCATGATTATGGTTATATGCTATGACCCACCACGTAAAAACTGCGATGCTGCTCCACCTTGTGCCGGCAGGTATGCTTGCAATGCGCGAGCCATTGTTAACTTGACTTATCAAGTGTGAGCACATTGGAGTTTCCGTAAATAGGGGACTGTCATATAGTACCCTGAATAGCAGGATCCTTTTTTTAAGGACCCCCCCAAAATGAGGTACCCTGAATTTTTCGGAAACCCCCATATGCGGAAGGATGAGGCATGCTTTGGGCCACTGCCGGTGGCCTTGTGGTCCAGGCCAACCTCCTCGAAGTTGGCGTACTCCTGTCGTCGTCTGGGGCTTCGGAGCACTTTCGAGTTTGAACTGGGGTTTAGGGTTTAGGGTTGGATTTGAACTAGACTGGGCCTTTAAGTAACCAGAACGAAAAAGGTATACACGTCTACTTCATAGTGGTTCCTTTACAAAAACCAAAAGAATTACAGCATGACACTCCGAAGCTCAGTAGGGTTTCAGAAACCATGGCAAAGCAACGGAGAACCAGAGTAATGTCCAGATAGTAGACTCGTTGAAGTAAGGACCACGCAACCGCATGCTCCTACGAGACAGCATGAAGAAGTGTTTCGGAGGTTCTGTCGCTTTTGCTGTCTTGGCCATGTAGGCACTGGCTGTTGACATGTCATAGTTTCGAAAACACCACTGCCATGAGTCTGAGTGTTCTGGGATTTAAGCGATATGCCGACGATAAATTTGTGATCTCCACAGTGCTACGACCAAGATGGCGTTTGCTACTGCTTTGCCGGCTTCTAACACCGTGTGGTCCAAGACCTTCAGTCTTCTTGGTTCAAAAGCACCAGGTTCGAGCAATACTCATCTGCAAGCCTTCGTCAGTCTTGGCTCGTGCTTACACTGCAACACGCAAAATATCAAAACTGTTCAGGTTGACGAAGACAAACATGATGATTATGATGATGTTGTTGTTGGTGTTGCAGAATCGCTGATGGCGCTGCTGGTGATGATGATGTTGGTCACACAAGCAGTGGTCATGGCGAACAAGGTGGTCATGAACGATGAACTGTCGGACGGCCAGGTGACCACACTGTGCCCCCTCCTGGCTTCAAGAGCACAACCTGCGAGATCCCGCTGTCCTTGCCGAACGCCTCGGCATGCTCAGTGGCCTCTGCCGTGTTGAAGAAGAGCCGGCCCGTCCTGTGAATGTCTGACAGCCAGCAGGATGTGGGTGGTTGTCGATTTTAGGGTCCCTTTTTGGGTCCTTATCTCAATACGGCACCTAATATTTAGGATACCGAAAAAGGGACCATCATTTTGACAACCACCCATGTGTAGTTGTTGGTTAGCTCCAGACGCAAACATAACGGCTTAACTCGTGTGCATGAAAATTCACAAATATGGCTTGTTGAAGGATGCAGGGACATGCGGGCAAACTTCCGGTTCTGTGATCAATGTGTGGGAGGTTCAGAAAATGCCGGGCCATTTCTATAACCTGAATAATAGTATTCTTGAAATGACAACCGCTGAACAGGGACAGAAACTTCATGATGGGCCATGTTCGCAACCTTGCAAGCGACGGACTACCAGTGGGTGGTCTCTTGAGTTACAGATAGGACCCTACCAGTTAACTTATGAACGGAAACGACCTCGAACATCCCTAAACCCTAAACTGCTCAACTGTCAGCCTGCCCTGTCACAACTGGTCGAACCACTTCTAGCAGATTCTAGCACAAGGGGTGGCGCACCTTTGGGGGTTTGGAGCTTGGGGTTGAGGGTGTAATTATTAGCTGCTGACTTCATAAGCCCCCCCCAAAAGTGCACACTTTTAGTTTTATAGCGGGTAACATTATACCAAAAATGTAAAGTGTATCCGCTCAGCTACTAAGAATTAGGGTGCTCGACTCTGCTGAGGCAGCGGCTTGGTACACCGCAGCACCATCTGACCTTAAGGCATGCTACACTGGATCACGCGGTCTGAGATCTCCGTGCGCGTGCCCTTGAAGCCTATTACACTTTAGGATGGTTTGTTCCTTTAATGTCGCAAACGGTGGCAGAAATATGCAGAAATGGGCTTGTATACATCGGGACGAAAGACTCTAAGCTTCCTGAAACCCGAAGCGTTTGAAACCTTGGACCCTGAAGCCGTCACCAACCTTGTCAGAAGCTGATCCCGAAACCCCAAACCCCTTAACCCCAAACTCCTAAACCCTCGAGAGTGCCCGTGGAGCCTGTAAGTTCTATGCAGAAGCAAAGTGCGGTGGGGGCCATGCCGATAGCTGGAGGGCTTGGTTTAGGCTTCTAGGGTGCAGGGCTTTGGGGTTTAGGGTTGTTTTGAGGTACCTCCGGCGTTGTAGGGGGTTTAGGGTCTAGGGTATGTGGCTGGGGGCAGCAGGGTCCCCTAGACCCTAAACAGCCCATTATCATCCCTGGAACGATATGGGACTTGGGGCTCTTGCTTAAAATTAAGGGCCCCGGGTGCTTGCCGAGGATTCTAAGATCTTTGCCCGAACCATTCTTATAGTATTGCAGGGGTGCTGCAGACTCAATACCCTTTGGCGACACGTCCCCTGAGTATCCCACTAGCCATGGCTCCAATCACAAGCCAGCAGTGGTCTTGAAGATTTCACGGGGACTAGATGCAAAAAAGCAGAGGCTGTAAGCGTTTCATGCTGGGGCTGGGATTGTTGCTTCGATCCGTGTAAGTCAATGGAGAGAGGTCGGTAAGAGAAAGAAAAAGGCTGCTGGGTCTGGTATGTTGAGGCAAACTATCGCTGCTGTAGTTCAGCGTGAGTCCATGCGACTGGGCAGCTTACTCCCTCTTTCTTGGATGACGTGACACTCATCCGTCTGCTCCTCTAGGAGGTGCTTGGTCCTTGAGCCAAAGGCTGCATATAATAGCAGCACACTGAACCGCAACATAGCCCAAAATCGAAACCCCTGAAACCCAAAGCCTTCAAGGAACGCAACTCCTTGGCTTGTGCAGAAAGCAACCGAATTGGCAGAAACGGTTGGGAAAAAGGGACCTTGATATGGAAACCCTCTTCGATTGACGTGTATCTGATGAACCACCCACATCCAACCCTAAACCCTAAACCCCTAAACCCCAAACCCTAAACCCCCAAACCCTACACCCCTAAACCCTAAACCCCTAAACCCTAAACCCCTAAACCCCTAAACCCTAAACCCTAAACCCTAAACCCCTAAACCCTAAACCCCTAAACCCCTAAACCCTAAACCCTAAACCCCTAAACCCTAAACCCTAAACCCTAAACCCCTAAACCCTAAACCCCTAAACCCCTAAACCCTAAACCCGTCCCCATCAGGCTGCAGGCTCGTCACTGCAACGCTGTCTACGTAGCGGAAGTAAGGAGAGTACCGATACTGCTGACCTACTTGTCGGGTATGATGGGGAACTAAGCCATATAGGGATTATATAGGGACTGGTATCATGGGGAACTAAAGGTTAACCATATAGGGATTACATTATATAGGGACTATACTACCCAAAAAAGGTTGAAGGTTGCCTACTCTACTACCAGGTTGATGGCACAGCAGGGGCTGCTGACGATGATGTTAACACTGGCGGCGACGGTGTGCTATCATGGGAAGCCGCTGATGGGTGGCTGGACGAGCTTTCCAGAAATCCACCCTAAACCCTAAGCCAGCAAGAAACAGCTGAACGGCCACACGATAAGCTGCGACAACACCGCAGCACTGCATTACTCAGAAGATAACTTTCTGAAAATGTGTTGCTACACGCTAAACCACACCGTGCCGTGGTGCATGATTTCTTTACGTGTCCCGACACCTTGGTGCACCGGCCCATCCTATCTCAATCGAACTGCTTCGTGGATTCGAGTGTAAAGACCCGTAAACTCCTAAACCCTGATCCGCTTCTGGCCGCAATAACCAAAAGCCCCAAACCCTGCAACCCTGAACTCTACTTCATGTCCGTTCCAGGGTGATGGGAGGCCAAAAGGGGGGTTTAAGATTCTTGGGGTAGGGATTCCTTAATATGAACCCTATTATGGGAACCCTAATCCCTACTAAACCCCCATAGGCTAAAACCCCTTTCGGCCTCCTATGACAGGGTGGTGGGACTCCCTCTCTGCAGCCTTAAACTTTAAAACTCCGCTGGGTCCACGGCAAAACCATCGAACAATTACAGCAAATCCGAAACAAACAAACTTGTGAACTCCAACAGCTAGCAACCCTGTAACACATCTAGGACACTCGAACAGAAAACTATGAACACCCGCGACAAGCAACTGCAGCCATCCGACAGCTGAAACTGGCCTGCGGCAGCCACCACTTTGGGCTGGGCGGCTGCAACTGCAAGCAAGTGTGGTTTAGGCTTTCTTTCTAGGGTGTTGGGCTCACCTGTCTGCACTTTTTGCACCCACCACTTGGAGGGTCGGGGGACTTAGTAAGTAGGTAGTAAGTAGACTTATAAGTACCCTAAAAGGGACCCTGATTGGGATTATGGTACTTATAAGTCCCTAAAATACCCAGTTACTAAGTCCCCCGACCCTCCAAGCACTCACAGTTTTCAGATGCAGGACTTAAGGACCTGATGGTGCTGGTCCGTCTTGGTCTCTCCGTACTTGGAGCTTCATGGGTAGTTATAAGTAGAGTTGTAAGTAGGGTAGCTATGATTATAACCCATATTAGGGGACTTATAACCCCACTTATAGCACTTACAGCTACCCATGAACCTCCAAGGAGATCCCGCGTTTTCGAAGCGAAGCTTTGGGTCTGCCGGCAGTGCGAGTTGACCATGTCCACTGACATTGCCTCACAGTGTCGCTCTTGATTGGTATTGATTCTTAAACGCTAAACCCCCAGACCCGAAACCCGTAAACCCTAAACCCTTGCAGGGCCAGGGGAGCGGAGACCTCTTCCCTGACCTGTCTATCCACGACCTCCGCCTTGAAGGGCTGCGACGACCGACGGAGTGAATGTTCTTGATGCCCGGGAGGTTTAGGGTACAGAGGTTGAGGTCGCTCGGGTTCTGGAGCGGATTTTCTGGCGTCGTGCTGAGCTGCGCGAGCATCCCAATGTGCGATCGAGCTTTGGCTTCTGGTGTGGTCTTCGTCCTGGTCCTGTCCTTTATCCGGGCTAGGGGGCAGGGTTTACTCTAAGCCCTAAACTGCCCTAAACCCTTACACTAAAGTTTCCCTAAGGGTCCATATGCCCAAATACGTAGTATAGACTTTGGCCCACGAATACCTGCAAAGGGACTACCTTCAGGCCGAAGTATATACTGCTTGAGTACATTTCCCCTTGGAGGTTTGGAAGTCTTGGACCCGGAGCAACCTCCCAGCACGACACCCTGAAATCCACCTCCCTCCTGCCAGACACGGTTCAGGGTTTAGGGTTTAGGCCCAGCTGTCGTTTTACCCGTGCTCCGGGACAAGTCAGAGAAGCCAAGATGATAACATGAGGTTAAACTGCGAAACAAGGAATTGAGAAATATTTCCTGGGGAACACGTCCCAACCCCTAAACTCGAACCTGCCCCCTAAACCCTAAACCATAACCTTACACCCAAAACTTCCACCCTAGGAAACCTGCACCCCGCTACCAATCGGCAAATCCCGCCTGGGACGGGTGCCTGCGTCGTGTTTGTCATTGTGGTAGTCGTGTTGGTCAGGGTCGTTGTTGTGATCCTGGGCTCCGGGATGCATGTAAAAGCTTGAATACATTACCAACATTATGCCGTCGGGTTCCGAAATGTAGTTGTCGTATAGTATACCCCACGACCTTGTTCTGTTCATTGAGGCCCCTTTAGCAGGATTGCTTGCTAGGGTTTTAGAAAGCTTTAAGTTCGTACAGGTGGCTGATGAAGGCTTTGCGAAAGGCTTTATACCAATAAAATCCATATATGCTACTATTGTGGAATTAGGTTCCCAAAACCAGAGTAAGGATCTAATTCCATAATGGTACTATCCCTGGGCGTCCGCGCCTGTTTTAGAAACCGTCGAGCGCACAAAACCGTCGATAGCATATCAACCGTACGGGGCCGGGGTCCGAAAGCAGTGCCCTTGGACAACTGCCATCTCTAAGCAATCTACACGATGTCATCGCCTAATTGGTTGTCAAAGCGTCCAATGTCAACTCCACGAAATTATATTGTGCTGTACCTGGATGGCAAACCTTTCGTATGTTGTCTAAACAAAACAAAACAGGGAAAGGCCACAATGCAGTTAGTTGTCACACAACATGTCTGAGCAAAACAACCGCCAGCAATACTGCTCCAGTGGAAGCAAACAATGCATGGTGACCTGATGTAGTGTAGCCCTAAGAAGGCGGATTTAGAACCGTAGAGGGTACAAAACTCAAAGTCAGCAAATATGTGTAGGCAGGGTATATGGAGCTAGATTGGCAAGGAAGACGGTGGCGCATGTACATCATACTGTACGACCCAGATTTTCGTTATACGGCATACATATACATATATAGATATACACACAGTATACATATGACATGCAAGAATACGTGTGTGCAGAAAAAGATGTTTAATTTTTCGCTTCTACATATCCAACCTACAATGAGAGTGTGTAAGTCTAGTTTGTCTGTTCTTTAGTGACTTTAGTGTGTGTGCGTGTGACTGAAAGAGGGAGGGAGGGAGGGAGAGAGAGAGAGAGAGAGAGGGAGACAGAGAGCGAGCGGGCTGCTGTATGTGCTCTGTAAGACAGTGTTCGCAGCATAAAGCGTCACAGAACAAACATGACACAGGCTGTGTTAGCATGAAATGCGTGTTTATTCATCCACCATAATTATACTAGACACCGTTTGGAGTTTGGAGCCTGCAGAGAGACCTTTGCTCCAACATATGCAACACATTAGCAAGCACTTCTGCATGCGCAACTGAAACTCGTGTGCACAACGATGGCGCTACTCCCGTCTACTATGCCATATTCATGCTCCCAATTACAGCAGCGATCAACATACGAAAGAACACAACATCATGCAACCAGATTAACGGCCATTACAATAGGACAACAACAGTGGCCAGTAAGAGGAATCATGATGTTTGTTGTGCAAACTGTGACCATCGTAGTCATTTTGATGGTATCATAAGCAACACCCACCGACACAGCACACACAGACACACGCGCGGAATCATCGGCACCACATCAAGATATTTACAACCACGTAGGATGGCGAATACTGCTGGTCCTGGTGATGAACAAGGGGATGGTGCCCGTAATGACGACGATAGTGATGATGGTGAGGTTGATGATGGTGATGATGGTATGCGCGAACACGGTTTTGACTTTGACATTTTGAAGGTTGCGTTACCGCTTGAAAAGAAACATCGGATTTGCAAGAATTACACAAAAACACGATGACGACTACCACGGCCAACAGCAACTTATGTGGTATCAAGTCGTGGTCTGAACAGTACTAGCATCAGTACAACTCCAACTAACAACTTTCTTAACCTGAGCAGTTGTAACAGGAGGGGTGCCCGCGTAACATTATCATGAGCATCATGACGACACCAGTGACAACACTTCCCTTTGCATGATTAATTTACTTTGCACTATATGGCTGTTGATAAATTTCTGATCCAAAAACAACTGGCCAAACGAACTGCTGAGACATGAAGGCACGGGCCATGGCATCATAGGAACAATAACGATGCGAGATGTACACGGGAATTGACTCATTGACGTAAGGCTGGGAATACGCATGCAAATGCATGTCCAACCCCCACTTTCGGCGCGTCTAAGGAGGGGTTGGGGTCAGGCGATGCACAAGAACACAAGCCATGATTCACGACACAGAAATGCGTGATTCACACCAGTTTGGTTGCATCGGTCAAAAGTTGAGCATAGCTACGACAGCGTGTCTTTTGCACAGAAGCGCCGTGAAACACCGTGAATCACGCGTGAAATGACCGTGAAAACCGGTTTGGATCCGTGAAAGCCGGTTTAGATTCGTGAGCGCCTGTTTCGGGATTTTGATTTTGCGCCCGAGATGATTTTTTGAGCCTCCTGGAGTCAAAGGCCCAAAAACAGCGTGAATCACGGTGCTGCTTTCAAGAAAACCACAGCACGCCATAGGCAAAATATCGACAACGAGACTTTCTTCGCATCAAAAAGTGATATACCGAGTTAACGGTTGACGGGGCCTGATCTGCTCAATTGCAGAGGAATTACAGTGTAGGAATTAGCTCTAGTGCCACAAGGTTTACCAACAGTTGTGAGAAGCAGGAAATTTGATTTGTACGAAAGTCAGAAACGCAACAGAGCCCAACCATGATTAGAATATCACCACAAATCAGTGCAACAAAGAGATACACCATAGTTAAGCATGGAGTGTGTAAGAAGTAACTGCAAACCCCAGCTGCAACAACAAAACAATGATATCGTTCATGACAGCAAAACATAGCAACAACGACACTGTCGGCGGTATTCGGGGCGTGGTATGTGTGCCCACAACAACAGAAGCAATCACGAAACAAGCCAACCCACGCAGCAACGACAATCTGTGAATGTCTAGGGAAGTGTGTATCGCTACGTATATATATATATATATATATACATATACATATATAGATAGTTTTATATGTCTACACTTTACACATATACACCACGTGTATGTGCATATCTACTGTACTGTAAACACGAGTGCTGGAAAACATCATGCTACTTGGAGCAGCAACAAAAGCAACAAAAATGATGATAGCAAACGCGACAACACCGCCCGCACAGACGGCAATGTCGCCAGCAGGCAAGGTGCAAATACGAACAGTGCTACATGTGAAGATGCAGAGTATGTTTCTGCATGATGACGATAACAACAGGGATGACTTCTACGGCTGGTGGTGGCAACAGGAATGAAAAGATGAACACGTGGCCAAGATGATGATGAAGATGAAGATGGTAAGGATGACAAAGCTACAGATATTGATCACAACAGCTATCATATGTTGACAAGAAACGTGGTTTAATGACATATCGATACCAGAACTGTTGCAGTGCTAACATATGAAATCAGAGAGGGGGTACCAAGAAGCATCATCGACAATATCAACATCAGCAGCCGCAGCAGCATCAGCAGCTGCACCATCATCAACAGAAGACCCTGTCACCAGCACACCATTATCAGAGTGGCTCTATATCCATGCATGATCATGCGAACGACACTGCCATTACTAAAGCAATCTTGGTAGCAGTCGTAGCTCGAATGTATCACTTCCTCAATCAGCGTTTATGCAAGCTCAAACTATATACCTTTCTCCACTACGCTCCTTTGTTACAATAACGAATTATATCACGAAGTAGTGTAAGTTCGTGCAGTTTTTCAGTTTGTGCCCGGTTGCAAACACTTTGCGAAACAGCCTGGAAGTTGTGCTCGCACTTGTTGCCAGAAATCCAATGAACTTGAAGTCTCAATCACTTGGAATGAGCTCCCGACACGATAAGAATGCTGAGGGGTGTGGAGTGCAAATTTCTGTCTCAAGGAGACGGTCCAAGTGACAAGACGCAGAAGAAGACTGTAATCACACATCTCAAAAAGTATGTGCAGATCATCATGAGTATGAAACGAAAAGAAGACCAAACGATATTGAACCGGCACGCACACCTTTCTCCGTGCACATGTGGCGCAACGGATGCTAACACCATATTAGTTTCTCGTGCACATGAAACCCAACACCCAACAAAGGCGATCGTGCACAGACCGCCCTAACCTATCTTATGTGTGCATACGCTTTCGATGGCAAGCTTTTTGATGCTATCTTGTACAGAAACCGACCCTACCGTGAATCACGAACGCCTGTTCCGGGAACGTGCTTTGTCTGAGAGCCTGTTACTAGAAGCGCCTTTGGGGATCCGTACTACATATGGACCATATAGTTTGGGGTTCTCGACAAACCGCGTGGCGCAGCTCCATGTGTGCTATTACTGTTGGAACTTGGATATTACGGTTTGAGGCAATACGTACGGCGGGTGCCTTCAAAATTACCTCCACTAATTATCGTATAATGGGCCCCAAAAACCCGATTATAATTCTAAAGGCCCCTGTTGTATTCCTGCGGACAGCTTTGCAGCTTCCTGCTGGGGCTCAGCAAGACTCAGCGCTTTAGAATATCCAAAATGGAAGGGTGTTAATTGTTAATAATTAGAACTCAGTTTTGGGGGCCCTTTCTACTACATAATCATAACAAAGACCCCCCCAAAGATAGTACAGGTAATTGTTCAGGCCCCTACTTGGAGGGTCGGGGGACTTAGTAACTGGTTAATTTAGGGACTTATAAGTACCATAACCCCGATTAGGGTCCCTTTTAGGGTACTTATGAGTCTCCTTACTACCTACTTACTAAGTCCCCCGACCCTCCAAGTATAAAGCAGAAAGACCCTGGTCACAGGAGTCCCTTTTCAAAGGCACCCCCTTAATGTACAGTTTGGAAATTGCAGGGGGATCCCTTTTGTGTGTGGGTCCTTCCATTCACGATCCTATTGCTTGGTTTGTTTATATGTGTGGGGTTGGCACCCTTTTAAACAAGACCCCTGCTTGAAAGCTATCCTTTCTTTAGTCTACTTCGGTCCTCCGAACACTACCTTCTTTGCTATAGAACCGAACTACCCACCTGCATCGGAGAGGTGTTTTCTTTTTTTGCGTCGTGCCGGGACTTGCTTGTTGGTTTAGGCTTTAGCCTGAACAGCCAAGACATACAGACACA
>CAJNDT010000883.1:0-120295 GCA_905221615.1 Symbiodinium sp. CCMP2592
GGGACAGTCACTACTAAACCCCGGCCGGGGTCCTCGTCAGACGCGAGGCGAGGTTGAACGGCATCGCATTGGAACACTCCATAGCCTTCTTGCCGATGTCCTCAGATGCCTGGATCAGACTGACCACGGTCCCTGCCTGGTCAGACGCCTTGCCACGCACCATGGAGATCACGATGCGGCTGCTCAGGCGGCGGTACTTCTCACAGAGGTCGCTGTCAGACGAAGCCGCCGCCTTGCCGAAGGCCCATACCAGAGCCGCGACCTTCGTATGGTCCTCAGGCGACAGCACAATCTCGCCTGACTTGGTCTCATCAGACGTCACCGTCGCCGACACGAAAAGGGAGGTCTGATCAGACCTCCCTTCGAACCAATACTCGGCCGCTTCAGACAGCACCTCAGGCGGTGGCACCTCCAGGGTCTCCACAGAAACGTCCTTCAGGCTCGCTGAGAATGTGGAGGCCTGTCAGACGAGACCGAACCGCCAAAAGGGTATCTCAAGTCAGTCTTACTTCTTAACAATCTAAAGCCAGCCGGCCTCTTTCAGGCTCGAGCCCTGCCAGGCATCTGGAAGAATGGAGTGAGTGCCGACCTTCTCCGCCTTAGCCGGAAAGAGCTTCTTCTTCTTCAAAAAGTCCAGGGCCTCTTTCACGGCTTCACGCCCGGTCTCCATGGCAAAGTCCCCAGACTCCACCTCGGCAGCCTCAGCCGCCGTGGCCTCAGCCTTAGCTTTGGCAGTTGCCTTGGCCGCCTTCTTGGCCCCACTCGTCCGGCCAGTTTTGGGAGCCATGGCTTTCGCTAGAGCCGGGGCAGAGCGGCCCTCAAAGCCGCAATCTCTAGAGCCGGGGCAGAGCGGCACACTGCCGCCTCAACAAGCTCCCCGGTCTTCTCTGACTTCTCAAAGCCGCAATCTTGCGGGGAGGAGGTGGTCAACCCATCATGCCAAGCCGACTTCTGAAACGATTCAGCCGACAGTCCCGGCCTTCTGAAGAGATCGGCTGTTCGGAAATCCAGGGCCAACAGAGAACGTACCTCAGGCATGCAGGGCGATTGAGGCGAGGGTCAATCGTTCAACTTTTAACTGGCTGAAAGAAAGTTTGTGAGATAGTTGCACGCCAAACCAAGTGTGCAGGAATACGCCTCGGCCCGGGGCCGAGGTGTATTCTTGTACACCGCGACAAGATGACATCTATACCAGGTCATAATAACACAATACAAGGCCATCTGATGTACGCCGAGCCAAGTGTGCAGGAATACGCCTCGGCCGAGGTGTATTTCTGTACGCTAGGCAGACCCGACGACTATCTCACAAACTTTTATTCGGCCAGTCGAAAGTTCTTAGGCAGCCACTCCTCGTGGACCCATCGCCATGACGTCCAGTCTCAGACCTGCAGAGGTCAATTCTCTGGGCCCAGTGGCCTTCCCCACTTGGGAGCGGTTGGCTTGCAGAAGCTCACTCAGTCTTTGCACCTCGGGTCTGACTCTAACGGCACGCTAACGGAACCACGGCAACCACACCCATGACGGAAAGATATGTCCGAAGCTTCTGCTGTTGGCCATTTTGTAAGGAGATAATGCTCCGGGAGCTACCACAGTTCGAAGGGCTACGAGATTGACAATTTTCTGATGTTTGTCCAAAACACTCTGCACGCTCTTGCTTGACATATCAGATGGATAATCACTGTTGCTTTGGAAATGCGAGCACGACTAGCATGGTCAGCCGTGAATATCGTGGTGTAATCCTCTACTGGCAAGTTAAAAATCCCCAACCGATTTGGACAACTTTGACAATATTGATAGGGTGACAGCGACATTATGATAATCATAGACAACCTGCCCTGGGGTTACATGGCTTAAACTTCCCTTGACTTTTCAACCCGGGCACGTGGACCCTTTCCGCCTTCGGCCGTCGAATCCCCGTGCTTGAAGCAGGACTTCTTGGCCTCAGCCGCAAACAAGTAGTGTCGTTCTGTCGGAACTCCAACGGGTATCTTGGCTCCAGGCCTTCTGCTGGACATGGGCCTGGGTGCGACTGGCACTCAGGCTGTGCAGCCGGCATTCCAAAATTGCACACACGAACACAAGTATTTTCTTCGGCTCCCTCATTCAATGTCAAAAACCGCAAGCTCGGAAGCTCCAGACTGATCTTGGGTGCTTCTGCCGTCTCAGATCAAACGCCGGCACAGCCTCGCTTACTACTCAGCCGAATCATTCATGCTGGAGTTGTCGCTGTCAGGCTCGTCGTCCAACTCCGGGATGCAACCTTCAAATGTCCCACTCAGCCGAAAAGCCCGCTGTCATGGCCCAAGGCGCAAATCAAATGTCTGACTAAGGCGGGCACCGTCCTTGATGAGGTCCACCTTCTTCCGCTTCAGACTTCTCAGGCGGCTCATGGTGGCCGAAATCTGCCCGTCAAGCTTGGAGACCAACATCTCCTTCATGCTCTTCTCAGACCAAACCACAAGCTTCACCTCGGCCTTGAACATCCTCAGGCTTTGCATCTCGATCTGACCAGGGCTGATCCAGTAGTCCTGTGGCAAGTGGCGGAAAAAACAACGGCCCCGATACGACGAGAGTGTCTTCGTGCTGCCGGGCGGCGACAAGGGGGCAGCCAGTCAGCTGCAGCTGCTCAGGCAGCTCCTTGAAGAACATCTCATACAGCAGAACCCTTGGATCGTTGTGCGGTTCGGGCGACCGCAAGCGGCCGCAGGACCTAGACCTTAATTTTTGGCCAAGACACTCAGCCTTCTTCCCACGACTCATGAGAAACGCAAGGAGGGCAGGCCCGCTGAAGCCGGTGAAGTACACGTGGGGCTTCTCAGACCGTGTATTCCCGGGTGTGTCGCGAAACAAGACGTTCGACATGGACATGTTCAGGCTGGAGTCCACCAGGCGGTAGAAATGCCACGGCCCTGAGGCTGCCACTGTGTCGTTTAATTAGGGATCACAATTATTTCAGCTTCAGCAACCCCACAACTCCCTGTCCTTCGGCAGGCCCACGATCATCCTCAGTCTTGATGTACTCTCCCGCATGCACGTTCAGCTTGGCCTCGAAGAAATCCATGGTCATTGTTTTCGGCGGCGGCGGACGCAAGATGGTCTGAACCGGAACTCGGAACAAAGGGGCTCCTGTCGCTCGTCCGTCAGTCGCCACGTGCGAGATGATCCTGTCCGTCATAGCCGACGTTGGGTCATGGACCGTCAGGCGAAGGAACTTTGTGCTGCACCCCATGAACTTCATGATGTTTGTGGAACCAGTCCACGAGCTGGAGCCGGAGGCCGCCGACACACTGACACCGTCAGCCTCCGCAGTCTTCGTCTTCCTCCTAGTCTTCTTCTCAGGCATCGGCGGAAGGGCATCGCTGACTTTCAAGTCCAGCCTTAGTTACCAGACTGCCAATAAACTAAAGAAATTACATGACCGAATCACGTTTTTCGATCAAGCCGCTTTCTGGCTTCAAGCCTTGCCGCTGCGACAAAGCACGCCTCGGGCGAGTCAAAAAACTCGTAGTGCTGCATCTGGGCCGCCTTGACGTCGTCCCGAATGGCAAAGCCGAGCATGGCGAAGGACAAAACAGCACGCGATCCGTCACAAGGAATTTCAGGCAGCTGGGGCCGACGCAATATCAGGCCGGGCAAACGATGACAATCATTCAGGCTCAAGCAGAACCACGGAAGCAAGGGGAGTGCCAGTCTGAGGCCGCAACTCCCCAATCACACGGTGGAGCAGCAAGTCGAAAGTGAAAGATACCTCAGAAGAGCGGTGCTTGCAGGCATTCACGAAAAAAACTTTGCAGCCACTACTGCTTCAGAGACAGTCACCAGCACAGGTCAGAGGCAGAAGAACATCAGCAAATATTCGCACCCTGGCCTATACCGTGTACTTGCAAAGTCGTATGCAGTGATTGAAACAGATTAGGAATTCCTAATTACTCTGATTTCCGTGCTTCAGTCAACATCATCACACAAAATTTTAAGAACCAAGATATACGTAAAGCCTCCATGAGTGTACAGCTTGCATCCGTCCTAATTCCGGCCATAAGGCCTTTGACTGAAACACACACCGACGCCCAAACCATTGCAGACAAATCATCTTGGACACACAATTGCTTCACAAAACGCAGTTAACTGCCAACAAAAAAACAACCCGATGGCACTGAAGACATATCTTCTATCCACTTGACTCATAGGAACCCTATTAGATGCAATTTTTTTATGCGGCAATAATTACACTCCATAGTGGAATCTGTATTAGGTGCATTATACTTTGTCTTCAGTGCAACAGTGCTGCACTGAAGACAGCTGTAATTGCACTGAAAACAAAAGCCCTTGAGTATATTGCTAATGACACTCCATAGTGGAATCTGTATTAGGTGCATTATACTTTGTCTTCAGTGCACCAATGCTGCACTGAAGACAGCTGTAATTGCACTGAATACAAATCCAATATAACTATTTTTACACTAATTAAAATTACACTCCATAATAGAATCTGTATTAGGTGCATTATACTTTGTTTTCAGTGCAGCAATGCTGCACTGAAAACAACTGTAATTGCACTGAATACAAACCCACTATTAATATACTTCCCTAATTGCATTCCATATTGGAATTTATATTAGGTGCATAATACTTTGTCTTCAATGCAACAATGTTGCACTGAAAACAATTGTAATTGCACTGAATACAAACCCACTAAATTGCATTCCATATTGGAATTTATATTAGGTGCATAATACTTTGTCTTCAATGCAACAGTGCTGCACTGAAGACAGCTGTAATTGCACTGAATACAAACCCACTATTAATATACTTCCCTAATTACATTCCACAATGGAATTTATATTAGGTGCATAATACTTTGTCTTCAATGCAACAATGTTGCACTGAAGACGGCTGTAATTGCACTGAATACAAACCCACTATTAATATATTTCACTAATTACATTCCATATTGTAATTTATATTAGGTGCATAATACTTTGTCTTCAACGCAACAAGGTTGCACTGGACAACTGTAATTGCATTGAAAACAAACTAATTCCATTAAAATACTGATCCAATTACATGTATTGCAGTCCAGCTAGAGTGTTTGTTACATGCACGCAATTGCATTTGAAATCTATAAACAAATGTAAAACACTAATTGCATTCCATAATGGAATCTGTATTAGGTGCATTATACTTTGTCTTCAGTGCACCAATGCTGCACTGAAGACAGCTGTAATTGCACTGAATACAAACCCACTATTAATATACTTCCCTAATTGCATTCCATATTGGAATTTATATTAGGTGCATAATACTTTGTCTTCAGTGCCACAATGCTGCACTGAAGACAGCTGTAATTGCACTGAATACAAACCCACTCCTAATGGATTACAATGATTCCACTCCCTGCTAGAGTTTCTATTAGGTGCATAATAATTCGTCTTCAGTGCAACACTGCTGCACTGAAGACAACTCTGATTGCATTGAATACAAATCCAATAGTATTAATATATTGCTAATGTCCATAGCATAGCTGGTAGCCGTCAATGCATAGGGATCCGCTTTGTCGTAATTCATTGAATAATGATAAAATAATATTGCACTCCATATTGGAATCTGTATTCGGTGCATTACACTTCGTCTTCAGTGCAACAATGCGGCACTGAAGAGAGCCGTAATTGCACTGAATACAAATCTACTATTAACATGTTACACTAGTTACACTACACAGTGGAATCTGTCTTCGGTGCATTATACTTCGTCTCCAGTGCAACAATGCCGCACTGAAGACAGCCGTAATTGCACTGAATCTAATAGAAATTATGACTGAAATACCAAGTTACTATTTTTAAATTCTTTCCTTTATGAATACCGACTGCATAGTAGAACCCTATAATTCCACGTACAGGTGTTGCACTGAAGGTAGCCAATGATTGCAGCGACGATTACACATCTTTCTAGCTTTCGATTTGTTTGCTTGCCACTGGATTTCGTTCGATTGCAGCAATGCATGGCCACGATGCAAGACATGACAGCAGATTATTAAATGAAACGGTCAATCAAGTAGAATCCCCTCACCTCAGCAGGCTTCTGCCCTGATGGCTACAACATGTTGGGATCGAGTTTGATACATAAGAGTAGACAGACCCGCCAGGCATGCTCAATTCCGCCTCCAACCGCAAGGGCCACAGCACAAAACACGCCACGAAAGCAAGCAAGTCAATCAGACAGACGACTAGGCGGCCTCCCCAATGGTCTTTTCAAACACCGGTGTTTGCCCGAGAATGCCAGACAGATTCACCCCCACTCGGCCAAGGTGGGTTCCGCCAAAATGAAGGGGGTCGGAAGTTTCTGCCTTTCTGGGTCCCGCCACTGCCACGCCGCAGGCTTATCCCATACTTGCAGATTCATAGCTGCTTCCGATGACCTGGTATGCTCCGGCAATAACTCCACCGGACAATGACAGGTCCCCCCCCCTCATTGTCTGCCGCCATTGGCAGACCGCAGGCTAGTAGCCCTGCAGGTGTGACGGTGGGTCAGCGAATCAGCACAAAGAACAAACGCAGCCCCGAACCCGAACTGCCTCCGCCCGGCCCCAAGCAGCAGCAGAGTCAAGCGGCGGCAGCAGAAGCAGAAGCAGTCGTCTATGTGCAAAGATGATTCCGCACGTGCCACGAAGTCCGGAATCAGGCTTCGGTAAAGAAACATGTTACAACGAGGAGTCCAGGAATTGAATTCAACAAGTGCAGAAGCATCAAGTGTGCGACCAGCGACAAGTGTCTGAGTTGAAAGGCTGGTCTCACTAGTTCCGTGCAGCCCCCTCTTCCAAGGTTTGGCCCCGTCCGCCGGTGACCCCCCCCAAGCGGCAGCAGCACCAGTAACAGCACCGGAGTCAAGTGGCGGCAGCAGCAGCAGTCATGGCATGAGCAAAGATGATTCCAAATTCGGCCAAGACCACGTGTGCCAGAAAGTCCGCATGTGACACAACTGACAAGGATTCATTTCAATCGACAACTGGACGAGAAGTACGGAAGCAACAGCAATTTAGACAGTGTGACAGGTGCGACCAGTGATAAGGCATCTGAGTTCAAGGCCTGGTCTCAGTCGACGTATCCCTCCCAATCCAATGTCAGGCCAGCTCCTCCGGATGCAAAATGCTTCTTGTAATCAAGAACAAGATAAGTAAGACTCGCCTGCCCAATGCCACCAGGAAGTCGTGCTGTGCCCTGACAAAAACAAAAGTATCAGGCCAGGCAGCTGCACATGTGGACATGCCCGTCTGAGCGAGAGGCCATCGCCGAGCATGACATCCGACCCAACCTCGGGCACGGCAACTCTCACAATGCATGTCAGACGCAGTACTCAGTGACTCAGTACACGCCCGCACTGCAAAGCCCATTTTTCTCTTCTCAGGCGGAAGACCACTCACCCCTCAGTCATCAGGCAGCCTCAGACTCAGTCAGGCCCATGCCCTGGAATCTTCGTCCTCGTCGCCGTCCTCCTCCAGCCACTGAGACGAGGATCGCCAACGCCAGCCCGAGCCGTGCCAATTCTCAGACGACCACTGCTGCCGCTCAGACGTCCACTGCTGATTGTCAGACGATGTCCATGGCTGCTCAGACGTCCTTGTCGTGGAGGATGCCGCCCCGCCTTGCCCTGTTGGGCCATTCCATGGGGCGGCTTCGGCAGTCCGTGCACTGGTGCTGCCCGTGTCAGCAGGCACGGTCCCAGCGGCCCCCGTCGTCTCGTTCTCAGACTGGCCATTCTCAGACGACGACCACGGATCTCTCGGATCCGGGATTGGACGGCGGCCTTCTCCAGCTGTGCGATCTCGGACGCTTTGGCGAATTTTCCTCCATGAGGAGTGCTCCGTCTGAAGCCAGTCAGACTTCCTCAGTGAGGGAATAAAAGTTGAAAGTGTCAGAATCGACTACATTAGTTATCAAGAACCCCGAAAATGGAAAAGTTTACTATGCAGCCAACAAGTTTCTCCCTGACGTGCTTCATCACCAACTTGGAGGCGGTGACGTTGGTGAAGCTGCTGTCCCACACCCACTCGCCTGAAGTTCAGGCAATGAACAGCTTCCAGAAAAGATACCCCCCAAAGTTGAAAGACGAGCCACGTGTCAGAAGGACGGTGGTTCGATGAGCATACGCCGGGGCATGCGGGTGCGGGTGCAGCAGCAATGAGACCAGGCCCTTGGATGCAACATGCACCGCTGGAACTTTTCGCATGCTGGCACATCACATTTAATTGTCATTGTAGCTGCAGCCGAGACTCAGCTTTGGCTGCCATGTCGACGCCGCACTTGCAGCAAACCCAGAGGAGGTCAGGCGCACGGTCATGCAAAACAGAGTGCACCTTAGCATTCACCCTTGCCTTTCAGCATGGTGCTTCACATCGGACTCGGACCAGAGGGCACTAAAGATGCAGCCGGATTGCTGCCCGGTCGGCCTCAGCCTCATGCTCGTCGTACCACTGGGACAAAGCAAAGACCTGGTTGTCAAGCCGCGGTGGTCTGCCTAAGTAAGGCAGGAAGTCATTGGCCATGGTCAGTTTACATTTCAGACATCCCACTTCAGCCGAGCGACGAGGCAAAGCACTGATGTTCATCTTATCCTCCATGGCAAGCCTCCGCATCAGGCTTGCCCATAGAGCATGGTCCTTCTCCTGCTCCGTGAGTGCTGCCATGGCGGCGAGGCTCAGGCAGGCTACCAAAAGTTTTGGCCTACCCTAAGGGTTTAACCCAACATTCATAAATCAGACCTGCAAGCTGCCACAACCCTGGCTTGCCATGCCATGTGACAGTGATCTTGATCCACAGCACACAGGAATAAAGTTAAAGGCAGCACGCATGGCATCAAACACATGCCCAAATCCAGGCTGGCGAATCCACTTGACCGGGTCCCCCACAGACTCTGCAACGACGGCAGCTCGTCCACACGGTCAGGCATCCGAGACCTGTCGTGTATCAAGTGGGCAGTCATGGGAGGCAGGGTATTTAAGTCCAAAGCCAGAGGAACCGAAGGCAAAGTGAAAGATGATCACGAAACCTGAACCAGATGTTCGTGGATTTCCGATTCCTGGCACTGCAGGGGCACCGGTATGCTCAGGCCGCAGCTGCCCAAACGAAACAGAAGGAGGAGTCCTTCCCAAAAGCAGTCATGGCTCTGTGCACGTTATTGCAAAAAAGCTGGCAAAGTTGTGACAGTCAGTCAGCTCTTTTTTGGTCACTGCTCGCTGCAGCTGTACGACCAGGATCAGCCTGAATGACCCTCAGGCAATGCCTTTTGGCTTCTCCGACCACTGGCCACAAGCACAGCCCGCAGCTTAAAGTAGCCATGGTTTGATTGAAGTTTTGCCAAGTCTGACTAAACTGTAGTATGCTTTTAAATCAGTCATCAGTCAGTGGCCAGAGATCAGGCTAAGGTCTTTGAAAAACCATGCCACGCGGGGTAACCTTAAACGTGCCCGCCATCCCTCTTGGCGGTGGTGGCAACGGTGGAAGCTTTCTAAGTGCAACCTCAGGCTTCACCTTTTCAGGCTCCACGAGGAGGCAATTTCCAAGCGGTCGAGACCACTTGTGGAAGTCAACCTCATGGTTCGTCAACCACCACAGCAGCTGGGCTTCTTGGTGCACGATTTCGTAGCGCAAAGCCTTGGCTGATTGAGTGATGTCAAGTTTTAAACTTATCATCGGTGCCGAACATGTCGCATACACTGTTAAATAACATCATGGCCGGCCAAGTGACCGACATGAGCTCCAGGCGGTGCACCTCATTGTTCGGCTTGGGGCAGTAGAACTTCGAAAGGCCGAAGCGGTCCAGGGCATGCTGGCGGCAGGCAGGACACTCGGAGAGAAGTTCACAGTGACACAAAATGACAATGCAACATCGGCGGAACCGGCCTTCACCTGGTCCTTCAAGGTGACCAGCAGTGTGGCCCGACGGGTAAAGAGGCCCAGCAACGAATCGAACGACTGCTCTTTCAGCCGATCTTCCAGCATCTTGTCGAAGGAGTCATCGTCCTGCAACTGGATTGGTAATGCACATTGATAATGCAAACACAGTTCAGAGTCTGTCCAGTCTCCTTCTTTTTCTCCTCAGCCTCTTTCTTGTCCTCCTTCTCCTTTTTCTCTTTCTTCTCCTTCTTATCCTTCTTCTCTTTCTTCTCCTTCTTATCCTTCTTCTCTTTCTTCTGCTTTTTTTTCTCCTTCTTATCCTTCTTCTTTCCTTTATTTTTCTTCTTCTTCTTCGACCGTTTGGCCTTGCCTTTGCCCTTTCCCTTGCTAGGGGACTTGTCCTTTCCCTTGCCCTTTCCCTTTCCCTCAGTCTGAGTCTCAGCCTGGGCAGGCAGGTTATAATGATTTTCAGGACCAATGCTCGAGCCAATGTGTCAAAAAACGTGCCTCAGTCACGATGGGCTTGCTGCTCGAGGACGGCTCCGCGGCCTTGTCCTCCGGGGGCTTCGGCTTTAAGACTTTCACGATTACTGCAAGAAAAACGGGCCTCTGTCTTCTTGTCAGGCTTCACCTCCGCAACCTGGCCGGGCTCGGGTTTAAGGACCAAAGATTGTGGCTTTTTATTTTAAGCGGCCAAGCTTAAAGCCTCCTTTTCCACTTTCTTCTTCTTCTCCTTTTCAGCCTGAGCCTCCTCATCCTCGCTCTTCTTGGCCTGGCCGGGCTGCGATTGACGGAGACGAGATTGAAACTTTCCAAGGGTCAAGGCCTTCTTTGAGGAGCTCTCCGCCGCCTTCTTGTCGTCCTGCCCGGGTTCTCAGAATAAGGCTAAGGCCACATGAATGCTCACGCAAGTCCAGCCCTCGAGTGCTCCTTCGGAAGCTTCTTCGGATGGACCTGGCCGAGTTAATTATTTTAAATGACAGCTGCTCACGAAATACGAAAATCCCGCCTCAGGCTGGGAGCTCTCCTTGGCAGCCTTATGCTTCTTCTCCTGGCAGTCCGACCTAATGACAGCTGCTCACGAAATACGAGAATCCCGCCTCAGGCTTGGAGCTCTCCTTGGCAGCCGCCTTCTGCTTCTTCTCCTGGCACAGGGGTTTATGATTAGGCTAAGGACGACAAAAGAAATCGGTACACGAGTCCCGCCTCGCCCTTGGGCGGGGGCACCTGACCGGGCTAAGGGCTAAAGACAGATGGAAGTGCGAACATCCCGCCTCAGGCTTCAGAAGCTCCTCGGCGACCTTGTCAGCCTAGACACAGACATAAAGAAATGAAAACGGCCAACCGAGTTATGAAAGTTCCGCCTCGGCCTCCTCAGCCCGCTTCCTCTTCTGGCGCCTTTGGCGCTCATTCAGCTTCTTTCGTGGCTGCCTCACACAAGGCCAAGACTATTAGCTTAGACCACACAAAGCAGAGCCAAAACCAGCCTCGAAGGTCTCGGAGTCGGGTCAGTCGGCGATGAGGAGCTTGAAGTCGAAGAGGAGCCGCTGGAGGATGACGAGGGCGGCATTTCGGACAGGAGCCGGGAAGCCTAGGGTGAAATGAGGGAGAAATGTGAAGCGCCGGATGTGGTGGTCGCTAATCACTGACTGACTTATAACTTAGCAGAACTTCAGAAATTCCTGATCATTATCTAAATCATTAGGCAGCCATCAGGCAGCTGGCATGAGTCCAATGAGACGACATGTCTGATCAAAAAGTTGCAGCACGCACAGCGAGCACATTCAAGCATGCACACATGCTTCCAACAAATAGGCGATCGGCAGGCTGCAGTCCTCGGAGATGGAGCCCCGTGATGCCAAAGTCGTCAGCCTCCAGCCTCAGGACCGGTAAACGTGCCAAGAATGGATAATACGGACGGAGGTCTGCAAACCTGCTGAGTTGTCGGCATCGCAGCACCGACATCAGTCGTGGTCCAGTCCACAGCCGGGTCAGGCCTCAGTCAGGCAAAAGCAATGAGCCAACGTCAGAGGAGGGGCCTAGAAAGACGGTCCAGAAACCGAGCACCCTGCATCTCATCCAATGACTCCGAGGTCAGGCCTCAGTCATACCAGAATACAGTGCAATCATTAGTTCGTAATTCGCAATTCAGAACAGTATCCCAACATACAACAATATTATTATAATGTTGTATGTTGGGATACTGCTGCTTTGCATTCAGTCGAGTGCCTGGCCCAATGGTGTCGATGAAGTCGGCATGGCGGTCAGGCCTCGGCCACAGCATCAATCCGAATCAATCCCGAAACCCAGGCACCTCACAGACTCAAACGAAGTCCCGAAACCGAATCCAGCCGAAAAAACCCTGAAACGCTAAGGGTATTAAAGGACCGAAAGCAAAGGTACAAATCCCGAACCCTGAGAAGGGGTCTAAGGTCTCAGGCTCGGGGCGGGGAAAACCCAAAAAAATCCCTTTTCAGACCGGCCGGCACACGAGCCAGGCGAGAACCCCGATGGAGGTACCGCCGGCAGGTGGCCAGGCCGATCCGGGTGGGCATCCAAGCCAGGCTCACGCAGAACCGGCAGGGAGCCTGCTCAGGCCCTTCACCGGCAGTGGATCTCTCGATCGGCATCGAAGCCTGGCTCACGCAGAACCGGCAACGAGCCTGACCAAGAGTCCAAAGCTCAGGCGAGGGCAGCTGAGTTTTCAATTTTCGGTCGGCATCGATGCCTGGCTCACGAAGAACCGGCAACGAGCCAGACCGAAGGACTCCAGAGCCTGGCTCACGAAGAACCGGCTCCGAAGCCCTAGCTCGGTCGGCTGGAGGCTGGCTCACGAAGAACCGCCTCCGCCAGACCGAGCAGGGAACCAAAGCCAGGCTCACGAAGAACCGGCAATGGAACCCAGTGCAAACGAGCAGGGAACCAAAGCCAGGCTCACGAAGAACCGGCAATGGAACCCAGTGCAGACGATGCAGGGCACTCGCAGGGCAGCTTATCTGGGGGGGGTCAACCGGGCTTAGGGTAACCACTAACTACCTAATTAAACTTTTAAACCCCTCAGGCTGCGGCGCGACGCAGAAGGCCGTCGGAGTCGGCGAGAGCGGCGGGCTTTAGGGTTTAGTGTTTTAGGGTTTAGGGTTGGAGAAGGGTGGGTACGGATATAGGGTTGACGGTTTTGGTGTTTAAGGCTGGCTTATGAGGTTGGGAATTTAAGTTTGGGTTCGGGGCTTAGGGGTTTCGGGGCTTCGGGGTTCAGAGTTCTTTCAACTTTCGCTTGAGTCTAAGGGTTTGGGCTTAAGGGTTTAGTAGGGGTTTGAGGTTTTGGTGCTAGGATTTCCTATTACCATTTGTGGTTATTACTTACTGTACTATTACTAGTCTAATACTATTAATACTATTGCCACTCTTAGCTATCATTGCTGTTCCCATTACCATTTGTGGTTATGATCACTGTTACTATTAAAATTACTATAATATCGCAAGTGAGCTGCTGTAATTTCCATTTGGGTTTAGAATTGGTTGTCTTAGACTAAGTGGCCGTGAACCCAACCTTTCAACTTTGGGGTAGACTAGTAGAATGGGTTTCAGGATAGCAATTAATAAGAGGGCTTGCTGGAGTATTAAGAGAGGTTAGGGGTTAAGTCCGGTTGGTCAGGGTTTCAACTGAACTAGTGTCTCTTACCACTAAGATTTCGGCCCCGGCAGTGATAACAGTATTAGTATTAGACTAATAATCGTATAATAATTCGGCGGAGTAGGTGCGAGGTTCGGGCTCATGGGGGGTTCCCATCGGTTTGACCCTAAATTAGGGTTTAGTGATAAAGTTCAAGGCTTGTTGTGAGGGTCAGACTACGTTCGAGCACTACAGCTATGCGGCTTTTTTCAAAACCATACAACCCCATTAAAACCAAAACCAAAACCTTAAGAATCACCTCTACTGTTTTCCCATCCCCTTCTTTAGCTCTCTACCCCCCAAACAACCCTCTCTCATTGCTATACTAGGCAACATACAACCCATTCCAACCAAAAGTTGAAAAGTTTGTTTTACAGGAGTCTTCTTCTTGTCGACAGAGAAGTAAACAGAGCTGTATTCTGTCTCAAGAAACCAGAGGGGCCTCTCTTCTGAGTTGTTGGGCACAGGACCTGGCAGGGGATCTCTTCTTCTACCCAGAAGTACGGGAGCCCTCATCTTTGTCGTGAACTTGGAGGGAGTTCTTTTCCCATACCTAGATATAAAACTCATACGTTGTTTGGGGGCTAGGAGTGAGGTCTCTTCACTCTTGAAACCCTGTTCTACAATGAAGTTTTCCTATCTTACCACGAATAGCTGGGGGAGCCCTCTTCTTGTGTGAGAGCATGGGGTGGAGGAGTTCTCTGTCCTTCTGAAACTTGAAGGGAGGTTGGGGAAAGCTCCAGCTTTTCTTCTTGAGCATGTCAAGCCCTCTTCCATGTTTTGAAGAGGTACAGGGGATAGTCAGGACCTCCTTTCTTTACCTAAAGAGAAAGGAAGTTTCTTCGTGCAGGGGCCTGTTTGTCCTTGTCCGAGACGAAGCTCTCTTCTGTCTGATTAGATTGGAGGAAGCTCTCAGTCTCTTCCTGTCGGGCATGAGGTAGAGGGCTCTTCTGTTTGGAAGCTAAGGGAGCTCTGTCATCTCTTGCCAGGGGATCTCTTCCTCTAACAAAGGAGCTCTCTTCTCGCCGATCAAGACGAAGAGGAGATGTTTTTGTTTTCATGACATTGCAGGGGGCTCTCCTGTCGTTTTCTACGATGAGGTAGAGAAGTAAAGAACTTCTGCATAGTTGTTGAAATCTGGGGGCGCTCGGTCCTGTCTTTGAAAGGGGGGAGGTCTGTTCAATCTTCTCAAGAATAAGAGACGACATACCAAGAGGTAAGGGAGTTCTTTGCTAGAAAAGGGCTATTTTCTCTTGCCAAGAGTAACTTGGAGGAAGCTCTTTTCTTATTTGAACATGACGTAGAGGATTTTTATCCTCTCGTTCTTTAAAGCTGTCCCGGGGACCAGAGTGTTCTGTTTGAAGGTCTGGGCAGCTCCATCTTTTCCTCTTAAGCGTAAGCTCTCCGCCATCTTCTGAAGAGGAAGAGGAGATAGTCGGGAGCTCTTTTAATTCCCTTGCCAAAAAAGACAAAGCAGGTCTCTTCTTGTCGACTGGAGCCTTCTTTTCGTGAAGTTGGAGGGGCCGGTCTGCTATTTTGGGGTGGGGCCCTTTTCTTTCTTTCGCAATACTACTACGTCGGAGGAAGCTTTCTTGTTGTTGAGGACGGGGTATAGAACTTATACGTTGTTTGGAAGACGGAGGGAGCTCTGTCAATATCTACTAGTAGCGTGCTCTCTTCCGTCTTTTTAAGATTAGGATGAAGACTTTGCAACAGGTAAAGGAGCTCTCTTCTAGAAAGAAGCTTTCTTCTCTTACCAAACGTAACTTGGAGTGAGCTCTGTTCTTGTCTCAGAGGATGAGGCAGAGGGCTTCTCATGTTCCTTTCAAGGCCGCAAGGAGGACTAGACTTCCCTTGTCAAGGTTTGAAGTTTGGAGCTTGATCGTAAGCTCTCTTCCATGTTTTGAAGAGGAGGAGGAGATGTTCGGGAGCTTGCGCCTTTGCCAAAAAAGGGAGCCGGAGGTAAAGGAGCCCTCATCTTTGTCGTGAACTTGGAGGGAGTTTTTCTTGCTTCTCATGACGAAGTAGAGAACTCATACATTGTTGGGCTTGTGGGGTGGGTTCTCTTCTCTGGATTGAGACTCGGGTTACCTAGCGGCAAAGGAGGTCCCTTCTAGAAAGAAGTTCTCTTCTCTTTCCGCGAATGACTGGGGGGAGCTGTCTTCATGGAACAGCATGGGGTGGAGGAGCACTCTTTTCCTTTTGAAACTTCAGGGAAGGACCAGACTTCTTTGTTTGAGGGTTGGAGGGAGCTCCACCTTTCTTCTTGAGCACGACAAGCTCTGTTCCATGTTTTGAAGAGGTAAAGGGGTAGTCAGGATCTCCTTCTCTTACCTAAATAGAAAGGAGGTCGCCTTTTGCCGACTTAGGGGTAAACGGAGTTCTCTTCTTTCTCGATATCTTGGTGGGGCCTGTTTGTCGTTCTTCGAGACGACGCTCTCTTCTGTCTCATTAGATTGGAGGAAACTCTAGGTCTCTTCTTGTCGAGCATGAGGCAGCGGGCTCTTCTGTTTGGAAGCCAGGGGAGCTAGGAGCTCTTCCTCCAACGCGAGGTAAAGGAGCTCTCTTCTTGCCGACCAAGACGAAGAGGAGCTCTTTTCTGTTCTCATTTCATTGCAGCGAGCTATCCTAGTGTTGTCCTTGATGAAGTAAAGAACTTATGCATAATTGTTGAAATCAACAATAAGAGGCGACTTAGCAAAAGATAATGGAGTTGTTTTCTTCAAAGAAGTTTTCTTCTCTCGAGTAACGCGGAGGAAGCTCTGTTCTTGTTTTGGAGCATGAAGTAAAGGATTTATCTTGTCGTTGTTGAAGGCTGGGCAGAGGGGGCGAGGACGAGATAGTCAGGAGCTCTCTTATTCCCGTAGCCAAGAGAGAAAGGAGGTCTTTGCCTGGCGACGGGAGCGGTAAACGGAGCTGTCTGCTACTTGTCTGCTATTTTGAGATGGGGCCCTTTTCTTTCTCAATACTACTACGTTGGAGGAAGCTTTCTTGTTGTTGAGGGCGGGGTATAGAACTTATACGTTGTTTGGAAGACGGAGGGAGCTCTGACCATATTTACCGGTAGCGTGCTTACCTTGGTGTGCTTAAGATCAGGATGAAAAACCTTGCAAAAGGTAAAGGTGCTCTTTTGTAGAAAGAAGCTCTAATCTCTCTTTTGGTAACTTGGAGAGAGCTCTGTTCTTGTCTCAAAGGATGAGGTGGAGGGATTTTTGATGTCGCTTTGCAGGCCGCAGGGAGAACCAGACTTCCCTTGTCAAGGTTTGAAGTTTGGAGCTTGATCGTAAGCGCTTTTCCAAGTTTTGAAGAGGAGGAGGAGATGGTCGGGCGCGTGCGCCCCTGCGAGAGAAAAGGAATATTTCTTCTTGTCGACAGAGAAGTCAACAGAGCTCTCTTCTTGCTCAAGAAATCAGAGGGGCCTCTCTTCTGAGTTGTTGGGTACAGGACCCGGCAGAGGATTTTTCTTTTACCAACGGATGAAGGAGCCCTCGTCAACTTGGAGGGAGCTTTTTCTTGCTTGCCATAGCGAGGTAGAGAACCTATACATTGGTGGGGGGTTTCTGTCTTTTCTTACTAGGAGTGAGATCTCTTCACTCTTCTCCGGATTGAGACTCGCGGCAAAGGAGTTCTCTTCTAGAAACAAAGGAGTTCTCTTCTAGAAAGAAGTTCTCCTCTCTTACCGCGAATGACTGAGGGGAGCTGTCTTCATGGAACAGCATGGGGTGGAGGAGCACTCTTTTCCTTGTGAAACTTCAGGGAAGGACCAGACTTCTTTGTTTCAGGGTTGGAGGGAGCCCCACCTTTCTTCTTGAGCATGACAAGCTCTCTTCCATGTTTCGAAGAGTGAAAGGGATAGTCAGGGTCTTCTTCTCTTACCTAAACAAAAAGGAGGTCTCTTCGTGCCGACTGAGCGGTAAGCGGAACTTTCTTTTCTTGATATCTTGGAGGGGCCTAGATTGGAAGAAGCTCTCCGTGTCTTCTTGTCGAGCATGAGGTAGAGGGCCCTTGTCTAAATTTCGATATGTATATATGTATGGCTGTAGATACATATGTTTGTTTAGGATACATGCACAAAGACTGTGGCCGCATGTTTTAGCATGTCATATATAAACCGTACATATGTATGTGCCCTCTCTCTCTCTCTCTTTCTCTCTCTCTCTCTCTCTCTCTCTCTCTCTCTCTCTCTCTCTCTCTCTCTCTCTCTCTCTCTCTCTCTCTCTCTCTCTCTCTCTCTCTCTCTCTCTCTCTCTCTCTCTCTCTCTCTTTGTTAGCATATGTATATACAGAAATAATATACATATATCAATAGATATATACATATATATATATACATACATACATACATACATATATACATACATGCGTACATACATAATTATGTCAGCTGTGTATTGTGATACAGCTCTGTGTCGTCTACATATGTACGTAGCGATGCATATACACATATCGTGACACATGCATGTTCTAACGTAGGCAGATGCGTCGGTATTTCTCACGGTTTCGCACGCATAGTAGGCTGGAACCCCGTAATTGTTGCGAAAATGAAGCCAGATCCGAAGTCAACGAGAGAAGATTGGCGGTAGTCCCAAAGAGCTAAAAGCTTATGCTTCAGAAGGAAGGATTGGTTCCGGAAACCCCTAAACCGCCACGATTGAAGGGTGTTAAAAACGTGGACCCCTGAAGGAGTGGCTAACCGACTAGCCTTTAAGGCACTAGATAGATAGATAGATAGTTAGATGATAGATAGATAGCTAGATAATAAGACAAGCAAAAAGGTAGAGGGATAGATAGACGGATAGGTCCGCAAATAAGTAGTTGGTCTGTATGTGATGGCACATACATGTTCAGATGCGCATGGAGCTGCGCGGAATCGCACGCACGGTAGCCCGGCCGCTGCCCCGTAATTGGAGTGAAAACATGAGGCCAGATCCCAAGGCAACAGGCGAAGATGGGTGGTAAACCAAGACATGAAAGTCTACGCCTCAAAAGGAATGATTGGTTCCGAAAACCTTAAGCCGCTTAGATTGAAGGCACGGTGCCAAAAGAATCAAAAAGATAAACCCGAGACTGGGTGGGCCACACTGGTGAACCAAGCTAGGAGATTATGAGTGGTAAGTTCGAAACCCACCAAGAAATGGCAGGCTGCTGAGCGTAGAGCTGACATAAATTCCAACACAGATTGGTTGCTTCCCTAAGCCCAACACCCTCAATCGAGTGGCTGGTTTCTACCATCCGATCCATATCAGAACCTGATGTAGGAGTGGATGGTGGCCCAAAAACCCAATCGGATATCATGAAGTGAAGAATCGAAACGTTGATAAGAGACCATGACGTGGCGGTATACATATATACATACGCGGCAGACGCGCCAGAATTTCCAACGGTTTCGCACGCAAAATAGACTGGCACCCAAAATGAAGCCAGATCCGAAGTCGAGGAGAGAAAATTGGCGGTAGTCCCAAAGCGCTGAAAGCTTAAGCTTTAGAAGCAAGGATTCGTTCCGGAATTCGCCAGCCTCAAACGCACTAGGTAGACAGATAAATAAATGGAGAACAAGATAAGCAGATAGGTAGATAGATAGATAGATAGATAGATAGGGTAGGTAATTAGACGGATAGATTTACAAATGAATAGGTGGTCTGTATGTAACGTTACATACATTTTCAGATGTGAGGCCAGATCCCAAGCCAACAGGCGAAGATGGGTGGTAAGCCAAGACATGAAAGTCTACGCTTCAAAAGGAATGATTGGTTCCGAAAACTTTAAGCCGCTTAGATTGAAAGCACGGTGCCAAAAAATCAAAAAGGTGGACCCGAGAAGGGGTGGGCCACACTGGTGAACCAAGCTAGGAAATGATGCGTGGTAAGTGCGTCACCAACCCCAAGCAGAGCTGACCTAAAATCCAACACAGATTGGTTGCTTCCATAAGCCCAACACCCTCAATTGAGTGGCTGGTGGTTGCCACAACCCGAACCATATCAGAACCTGATGTAGGAGTGGATGCTGGGACAAAAACCCAATCGGATATCATGAAGCGCGGAACCGAAAACCCAGGTAAGGGACTATGAAAACGCTAAAAGAGCGGTTGATTGTCACGAGAAAATGAATGGAAAACCTGAAGCCGAAATGGCAGAAACCTGAAAGGAATGCATGAACCGCAAAGACTGAGAGAAGTTTGGTACAACCAGGAAGCCCAAAAGGAGTGGACATGGCGGCAAAGAGTGCGCCAGAGGCGCGTAAACCCGCAAAGACATGCCTAACCCCAAAAGCAGTGGGCCAGCCTTGAACTTCAAGCGGAATGACTCTATTGAGTGATGGTACATGGCAAGCCAGCGACGTTCAAATGTGGGGAGATGTCGTTGAAAATCTAGAACAAAGAGCTTCTTCAATCGTTGTGTGAGTATATTTACCGAACGGTAGCTTCCAAATAGACCCGGTTTTCCTCAGCCACGGGGGGGGAACAACCGAGGCGACCTGCGAAGGTTTGGAGCCACCGCGTTCAACTCTCGTTTGTTAGCTGCATCTCTACCACTTCGCTTCAGATCTCCAGGCCAAAAGCTAGAAGAAGGGATCAAAGGAATCGTTACGAGCATTCCTCAAGGACTACATGTTCCAAAGGCGGCATCTGGCAACATTCCGAAGTGGATGTCACGAGCCATCCGAGGTCTTCCAAAATTCGGCAGGTGCTATCTTCTAAGTTCACAACCAAACGGCCCACCTCGCGGAGCCGCGCCGCTGCTCGCCGCGTCTAAACCCCAAATAGAGGCATCGGGTGGGACCCATCCGAAAAAAAAGAAAAACGCTCAACAAAAGCATAAACAACAACACCAACCCTTCTAGCTACGCCAGATGCCGCCGATTAATCATGTCCGCCATCGCCGGCTCCCACATCGACTCGTGGCTTCATTCATTACTCGCCAAGCGATCTCTTCTTGTCGAAATTTACATTCCTGAGCACCGCTGGCACGGACGCATCTTTTGCGATCCGAGTCGAAGGCATCAAACTGCAGCCTTTTCAATACGGATCAGCAACGACGGATCAGCGACGCTCGCCGCTATGAGTCTCTGTCCAATACTGATCGGTGCACTGCACTCGACGTACACGGCGGTTGTTGAAGCTTTGAAGCTCGCCATGCCCCCAGAAGCCAGCTCATTCCACAGCAGCGAATAATGACCAGCCACATTCTCCGCCTCGCATCCTGACAGCGTGCTTCAGCCGCTTAGACGGCGGTTGTTGAAGCTTTGAAGCTCGCCATGCCCCCAGAAGCCTCTGCGGCGTCGGCCAATGTCTGACTTCCTCATGCTCCCACGCGTCGAGCCCCGACACAGTGCTCGTGATGCAAGAAACCTATATTGCATAATGGAAGCAAAGCAATATTCCGAATAACCCATAAGACCTTTGCTCGACCCTCGCAAGAGGGCTGTGTCGAATGTAAATAAAAAACAAAAAACACCTATGCAGCCTCCGCTTAGCCGAGCTTCGAAAGCTCCCTACACGGAGAACCCCCACAGCTCTAAACTCGACAGCTAGAAAACTTCCGTCTTCAATTTCCGCTACATACGCACCCGACCGCTCCAAAGCAACCCGGGAAGCAAACCTGGACATGCTGGAATGGATATGCCGCAGACCTCGACTGCCAAGCCAATCGAAAACCAGCCTTCACTCCATAAATACTTCAAATACACAGGACACGAGAAATCATGGCTTCTCAAAACCCTTCGAGAAAGGATCCGATATCGGAAGCTCTTACGCTCTCACAGGATCTTCCTCGAGACGCCCCTCCCCCCGCACCCGGCCTGCGCAACATCACAAGCTCGGAAGCTGCTCGCAGCGATTTAGAGCAGCTCGGAAGATCTGCGAAGAGTTTAAGGGGGGCAGTTGCCATGGAAGGATGACAGACGCAGGAAACTTAGATGGTATATGAATGAATAAAACACCGATCACAGAGAACGTAAAGAACCCAATAATAGAAGGTGCTGAAAAAGCGGCATCTGGCAACATTCCGAAGTGGATGTCACAAGCCATCCGGGGTCTTCCGAAATTCGGGAGGTGCTATCTTCTAATTTCACAACCGAACGGCCCACCTCGCGGAGCCGCGCCGCTGCTCGCCGCGTTTAAACACCCAATACAGGCATCGGGCAGGACCCATCCGAAAAAAACAAAAATACAGCAAAGGCAAAAGGCAAAAGGCGCAACATCAGCCCCTCTGGATACCCTCTAGATACGCCAGATGCCGCATATTAATCATACACGCTATCGTGGGCTCGTTAAGCCAGTCTCCCTTCGGGATGGGCGAGCCGGTGTTTCTGCCTCGTTGGGCTCCACGGCAGAAGCTTTGCTGAAGGCTGAATTCCAGCGACCCGCGCAAGCACCACGGCAGCTTTTACTGCACGGTCGCGCTGCGTGGTTATCATCCCAAAGACCAACCGCCAGCAGACAACACAAGGCAAACAACCTCTTACGTTGCCGTGTGGCTGGTCCTGGACGAACCTTGACTCTGGCTGGATACTTCCGTGATCGGAGCTCTTGTCACTCGCGCTCCACTGAAACTTCTGCTGCCAGGCCAAGCAAGCGGAAATGACTCCACTCCGCGAGAATCTGTCACGTTAGAGCTTCCTCGTCTTGCCAATGTCCACAAGCTTCTTGCCACTTCGAAGACGAGCCCGGAGTTCGCGTTCTCTATTCTACACCGTGATGAACATCGACACCGAACCGAAGCCTGGGAGATCACAAGAACCGCAGCAAACACACTACACTCAAAGTGGCGCAGCGCTAATCGTGAACACAAGTATAAGGTTCCACTCGAAGCGCACTCCGAACATGCAACCACTAGCAAGTGCCGTTATAGGTCTCCAATCCAAAAGCGAACGCTGAATGCCTGGCAGGACCAGATCCCGAATCCCGACAGAGACCGCCCACCCAAAATGATCAAGCAGAATCAATGCAATGGGTCCGAAACGCAGAAACGCAAACTGGATCCTTTCGCCAACAGTGCCGAATAACCGAGAGGACCACACTCGAGGCCCACTCCGAACGCTTATAGCAGCTATCGGGCGGGGTTAAGTCTCCATTCCAGGTTAATGCGCTCGACTGAACTCGAAGAAGCCAAACCAAAGGCGAACACTGAATGCCTGCCAGGACCGGATTCCCAATCCGACAAAAACAATCCACCCAAAATGATCAAACAGAATCTAGGCAATGAGTCCGAAACGAAGAAGCGCAACCTGGTTCCCTTCCCAAACGGCAGGTATACCACGAATCGGCGAGAGCCGAAGGCCCGGATGAAGCCCTCCTGAAACCCTACTTGAAGCCTTTAATATGCCCTGCACGCACAACGAAGCCAAAGTGCTACATTCAGAATTTACATAGAAGCCTTCTAAGCAACTGCCCCGACCTGCTGGGAAACGCAGTTGGCATACCAGTCAAACACCTTTGAGCGTGCCGGGAGCAGCTCAGCCAAAGGCAATACACTTGCTAGCTGCATACGGTCTTCAGGAACTGTGTCTGCCCGAAATGAAAACCGCGAATACAACGAAGCCTTACCGAAGACTGCAAGCCTCCAAAGTGATTCGACCAAGAACCGTTTACCGAAGAGAAGAATTGAAGGGGACAAATCCAACAAGGACGTCGGACCCTGAAAACAATCCACAACAAGATTGCAGCCAGCACGAGACGACCAAAACCCCGAGTATCTAGCACCGTGGGCTTACAATGTCAGAGCAGGTAAAACCTGAATCAAAAGTGCAATCTTTACAAATGACGCAATGTCCTTGTTCAATAACGTGTCGGTCCAAAGGCAGTTTGTCAGGAATCATGCCAATGTTCCTGATGACACGCAACACGCCTTGCAATACATGCGTGCAAGAATACATGTCAGAACAGTCGACATCGAACAGCCGCAATCGAACAATGACATGAGCAAAATGCTCCAAGGATTGCGCGAAAAAAAAATCATGAACGCGAATGTCAGTCCAATCATTACAATCTCCGTCCCTCGGCTGGAGTTATAAGATTTCTGCTCGGCCAGGCACTGTAAATCCCCGAAACAATTATTTTGCTTTCAGCTTTGCTGTTGCATTCCTGTTTTGTGTTTTTTTTGCTGTTTGTTTTGGGTTGCGTTTTTTTTGCATTCTGATTTTGTTTTTTTTTTTTTGTTTTTTTTTTTTTTTTTTTGTTTTGGGTTGCGTTTTTTTTTGCATTTGGGGGTGGGGTTGCGTTTTTTGTGCTATCTGGTTTTGCGTGTGTTTTGCATTCTGTTTTGGGTTGGATTGATTTCTCAGGCCTTGTGCGGATTGGTATTCTAATGTTCTTTTGGGCGTGTTTTCTTTTGTTGCTGCCGGACTCTGATTCTTGGTTTTGCTGTATTTGGAAATGAGCTTTCGGTTCTGGTGCATCTCGGGTTTGCTGGTGATTCCGGAGTTCATGTGTTTGCAGTGATTGTTCCTGCGTGCCGGCTCTTTGTCTGCTGTGCTGCAGCAAGGGTGCTGATGTACGACCATGGCGACGAGTGTAAGTCTCATGCGACCCATGATGAAAACGACTGAAGCGAGAAAGATGAAACTCAGACTAGCGTGACAAACGAGAAATGTTGGTTCTGTGACCTACATGTCCTTAGCAGCATGTCTATCGCACGTGACTGTGGCACTTAGTATTTCCAGTCCGCGACACCGACGACGACTACGAGTAGGACAAGCAACGACAATGACTGATGAAACTTGGGCTGCGCTGATTAGACCTGTATTTCAGGCAATACCTGTACCTTTCATCGCACCTCATCCGCTACAGGCATGCTTGTTGTTTTGAAGCTTTACATTAAGACCAACATCAACAGCACTAGGCCCACTAGGCTTGACAGCCCTTCCACCCCATGCACAATCACCTCCTTCAACCGTCCGTGGATTTGGCTGAAGAACGTTACGAAAGGATGTCGAAGCTGTCAATTGCCACCGGACGATTGGATGTACCTCGTGTCTAGACTCTAGACTGTAGACTAGGACTAAGGCTAAGCTGCCAAGCTAAACCGAGGCCCAGCGCTTGTTCCTCACGCAGGACCAAGCACGTATGCTGAACATCCGGACCAATAGCTTCAGCACTGTAGTAGCTCAGGTCACAAAGCTAGCAACTTGGCAACCGGTCGTCGGCGGCATTAGTAGCAGCAGCATCAGCAAGAGCAGTAAGAAGTAGTAGTGTAAAGTAGTGACAGCAGTAGAAATCCCCATTCGTTGTAACTGGGGTCTTGTTCTTTCCTATCTGGGGTCTGGGATTTTTGCTGTTTGCAGTCATGGATAGTGGTTGATAAAGTCGCTTGACACACTAAAGAAACATCTTCCCCTGGATGTCCAGGGGGTATATTTTACCGGTGCTAATTCAAAATCACTGGATTTTTGGTTTGACACTTTTGTGTGCGCTGTGTGTTCACTGCGAAGAAGAAAAACAAAGAACAACAAATCTTCAGTGGCTCGATGATGATGAGGCAACCCAAACCCTGACAAATCCTAGACCCTGAAGCCCAAAGCTTAACACCAGTTGTAGATACATAACATGCCAACATATGTAATTTAGATACACATATATATATGTACATGCATATCTGCATACACATGCATACATACATACATACAGACAAACAGACAGACAGACCGGACATACATACACACACGTGTGCATGTGAATATGCAGGTATATACTCACCTACATACATGCATACATACATAAATACATACATACATAGCTACATACACAGTTACATACATACATACACACGTACATACATACATACATATGCTGTTGGGATTCAGGTGATGAGGTGGTCTTTGTTGGGTGGAGCAAAATGTCCTGGATTCCAGGACTAGTTCTAGCACCATATTGTTGTTATCGTGTTTGACAACCATACCTTCCACTCCCTCTTTAAACTGTAGAGACCCTGAACAAGCCCTTTCAACCCCAAGTCTTAAGGCCCTAATAACCCTAAAACTTTAAACCCTGAGCGTTCGCGCCCCCTGTCAGAGACGATGCCGACGGGGGAGCTATGACATCCTGGTGCATCGGCCTCAGTTTGTAGTGCGCAGGACCACTGCTCAAGTGGTCTAGGAGTGAGTGCTGCTTGCATGGCCACTGCTCAAGTGGTGCCACCGCTCAGGTGGCCATGTCATGCATGTCATGCTTGTTCATGTATGTTCATGTGTGTTCATGTGTGTCATGTACATGGCCACTGCTGAAGTGGCGCACTGCTCAAGTGCCCATGCATGACATGTTGCAGTCCTTCTTTTTGCATTTGTGAGCTACATCAACACCAGAGTCAAAACCAAAACTGCACCTCCACCAGCAGTGCGGCCAGCACTTTTGGAAACCATCACAGCCATCACCACAATCACCACCAACAGCAGAAACACAAAGAGCAGTACAATTGAAGCGAGCCACAGCCAAGTCCTGGATTCCAGGACACATATGTACTGATGCAAACTCTATTCGGTGCCCCACCCGTCCTCCTCCCAAAGACCCAGCCAGCTCAATGGGGGGGGGGGCGCAGAATGTCTGTTGAAGTTGTGTTTTATTGTGTCATATACCACGAGTGTTCAAATTCACTCATGTCCTAAGTCATGACTGGAAGCGTGCACCTGTCAGAGCAGCCAATCCATCGGGGGAGCTTTGACTCAACAACATCGGCGACTTCGATGAGGCCTGGCAATTTCAACGACAGCATTTCGTGAACCTCTTGGGTCATGTTTTGCCAGAGCAGAGCCTAACAGTAATGGCGTGACATGGAGGGCATCAGAGATCGCTGTCTGCTTAGTCATTCGTTCATGTCGGGAGTCATGACCATTAGTGTGCCTGTCATCCTGTCAGAGCAGCCAACCCATCGGGGGAGCTTTGACTAAACAACGTCGGCGACTTCGATGAGGCCTGGCAATTTCAACGACAGCATTTCGTGAACCTCGTGGTCATGTTTTCCCAGAGCAGAGCCTAACAGCAGTGGCGTGACATGGAGGGCATCAGAGATCACTGCCTGTAATGCATGGAATTAGGATAAGGCGAATTCTAGGTGAGAAGAAGGATCCAAAATAAGACGATAAGAGTGGAAAGAGTTAGCTTATGAGAATAGAACAAAAACCACCCAACAATCGGAAATACCATCCCAATAAAAAGCATCCGCATCGCTATCAACTCCCATGCAACAGGACTTCTGTAATGACATGATTTTCATCAATTTGCCAGGTGCCACAGCTTGGCCTGGATCATCTGCCTGGCGCTTGGATCTTCATGAGTGCATGCAGCAAGGTTCTGAGAACACGTCAATATTCATCGTAGGTTTAAGGTCACTAAGCGGATCTGACGGCATTGATCTGAAAAGGACAGGAACATCTTTCTGGCAGAGTGGCAGTAGAATTCATTCTTGCAGCACTAGCGGACCGAGAAACACTGACATAAAACAAGTGAGGGTTTCGGGTTGGAGGTTGAGGGTCAGGGTTCAGGGTGGCGGTTGAGGGTTGAGGATTCAAGGTTCAGGGTTCAGGGTTCAGTTACAGCAGGCGAACAGGATTCAGCAAGTTTGAAAGTCCATGGAGAATCGCAGGGAGCTTCACTGGGACCCCAAACCCCTCGACCCAGAACCCTACATCCTCCCCTATCCCAAGCCCTACGTCCTCAGCCACACCACACCCTAAATCTACAACTGTGTGCCCCCCACCCCCACCCCCGGTCTTGAACCCGAAATCCCTAGCCCCAGCAAGCATCTGTAGCTGCGGTATGTTTGTGTACGTATTTATGTCTTTCTTGGTCTGTATTATACATACATATATATATATATGTACAGACATGTATACATAGATACATATATACAATGTATGTCTGTCTCTATGTATGTATGTATGTATGTATGCCATGTGCAATAATCGTATTTCGACTATTCGGACTACGAATCTGACCACAACCACGAATACGACCACCACTACAACGACAACGACGACGATGACGACGACGACTACAATACTACTACTACGACTACTACTACTACTACTACTACGACGACGATGGTGACGACGACGACTACGCCTACTACTACCACCACTGCTACTGCTACTACCACTAGCACTGAGCAAAGCTAGAAAGCCAAATTGCCATCTCCACCTGTTCTCTTTTCGCCGCTCTCATACAGCCATTCTGCCGCGCGAGCCGTAAACAAAGACTTGCCTGAAGCTCTTCTACGCATGCTCTGCCACGAGAACTGGCAGATTCCAGGCGAGGCATGTAAGCTCCTGCTCCGTTGCCAAGCGATGCTCCGAAGCTCAGGCCCCCCTGCGCTTCTTGGGTGGCCGTCCTGGGAAACTGCAGGCTCAGGGGGTTAAATTTGTTTTTTCGTTGGAATAGGAAAATATTCAGGGCATAAAGCTGTGTCCTTCTTCATCCTTGCTAGAAGCGGCGAGGCGACCCTTTCAGGGAGCATGCAAGATAGGAACGGGTTGGACTGAAGCGGGCAGGTGCTTGTCCAGGGTTCTGGATGTGAGGCTTTCGGTGAAGAGTGATGCTCTCAAGGCCTAGGGTTGCTAAAGCATAATGTGGCAGTCAGCAAAGAGCCGGCCTGGAGGTTTGCCATTTCCACATCCATCTTGTTCTTTGCCTCTTCGGCATCCTGCAGGGTGTGATACATGTGCAAAGCCAAAAAATGATGTCATATGCTATGCTCCTTTGGAGAATGATCTTCAAACGTCAAAAAACGCTTGAAACTCGATGTCCTGCAGCCGCTGCCGTAGAACTTTGTTCTGACGTTCACTTTCTTTGAGGTCTGTCTTCAGGGTGCGAATCTCCTGATCCTTTAGCTGGCCTTCATTGAGCAAGCGCTTGTTCTCAACCTGGGCATTGCAACATATACGCATGATCGGGGACTCCTCGTTTGTTGACAGTTCCGCTCGTGAAAACCTATCATAAACAAAGCCAAGGCACGTTGAAGTCATCATTGGCCTTCTTCCATTTCCAGAACTCCTGCTGGTGCTGCCCAGTGAGCTTCTCCACGGCCTGCTTGTGCTCTATCGTCTGAGCATCCAAAGCCTTCTGCATCTCCAGCTTGTGCAGCTTCTCCTGAACCTCCAGCGTTTCATTCGCACGACGGTCGAGGCGCAGCAACGCAGTATGCATTTCCGTCATCTTCTCGCCGTGCAGAGCAAGGGTCGTTTTGACCTCACCGATGCCCTGAGAAAAGTTGGCGAGCTGAGTCCTCATGTTTTCACCTCTCGCCTCATACGACGGGCCTCTGTTTCCACGTGCAGCAGCTGTCTCTTGTGACTTCGCTGGCGGCGGTGGCGAACTCTGCGAGGGCATAGCTGGCGGTGCTGGGGGTGGAGGCATTGAAGTCTGCGGTGGCATAGTTGTCGGTGCAGGGCCAGGGGCTACCGGGGGCGGCGGCGGTGGGATCATCCAGTTTGACATGGCTGGCCAGAGTGCTTGCAGCAACAAGTTTACGTGTTTCAAGTTTAACTTAGACCTGTTTGAAAGTGACAACAAACATTGCAACACTTTTACAAAATGTCTGACCTTGCGTCTCAGAAGAACGACCAAGCACAGCTGAAATTGGCTTGTTCTAGTGTCACTTATTTAACCTGCAGTAGCTTGGGTCGAAAGTGTGACAACAAACCGCAGAAACACTAGGCAGGTGTCAACCATTATGTTTGTTGTGCAGGGACCCCTAGGGTGCCCTTGGTTGTGTCAGCATTAGAGCCGGCGAACCCAGCATGGTCCAGGTCACAAAAATGAAGAAGCCATGTGCAATTCCACTTTCAGCACTGCACCCTGAATATGTGAAGGCAGCTTCTGATCGCCTAAATACCCCTAAACCTGAACCCCAAAATTTAAAAAGGACCTTAGGGTTTCGGGTGATTATGATTATCATTGTCATTATCAGTCCCTGGATTACTTTTACTAATTCCTTTCTTAATTCTACTTTGGTCACAACCCTAAACCCTACACTTTCCCTACACCCTAAACCGCTTACTCAGACAACGTGACACTGCAGCCGACCACCATCACAATCACCACCAACACCACAACCACAAACAGCAGTACGCTTGAAATATATTGCAGAGTCCTGGGGTCCAGGACAGAAACTTTGGGTTCCACACTACTTAAAGGCTCGTGGGACTTAGTAAGTAAGGTTATAAGTAGGATATAAGTAGGATAACCCCACTTAGGGGACTTATAACCCCAATTATAACCTACTTACTAAGTCCCCCTGAACCCTCGCCCGCGGTGAAATGCCGTCAACCACATGAAGTGGCACGAAGGGGCCGAGCGACTGGAAGCGGGACCGCCAGAGAACCCTGCGGCATCGTGTCTTGGTTGCATCAGCCACATGCCGCAGCATGACTCAGACCAAGAAGCATGAATGTCCGTTTCATGGCTTGTTGTCTAACTTGCACTTCTGTCCTACCAAGTTGAAGAGCAGGGCCGTCTTGCACGAGAAAGAGGACTCTTGGCTGCAGGTGGTGCTGACTTAAATTTCTTACTTTGGGACTGTAGCCTCATCCACATCTAAGGAGATGCCCTCCTTCTCGAAGCTCAGGCCCTCGAACAGACTCTGCAGAGACGCTTGAACAGCAACATGAGTTTGACTACAGAGCAGGTCACACGTCTTCAAGCCACTCTGTCTCTCTTCATATCCCAGGCCTTCGTCAGGAGTATCGTGATTTCCAGAAGAATCTTCGCTTCTTGGCAGCAGAAAAGTTTAATATGAGTCGACAGTATAGAGAATGTGCAGCTCCAGAGCGAGTTGGGCACAAACAATACATGGAAGTCCAGCATCTGTATCTTTAGAATTACAACATTATTATATATTTAAATCTGAGGAGATGATGACAGCGACGACAGCAGTCTCTTGGTCCAAACTGATTTAGACGGGTTCAGACTGTAAATGGGGAGGCCAGGGTCTGGGTTTAGGGCAGGCTCCCCAAACTGCTGCTTAGGGGACTTATAACCCCAATTATGACCTACTTACTAAGTCCCCCTGAACCCTCGCCCGCGGCGAAATGCCGTCAGCCACATGGAGTGGCACGAAGGGGCCGAGCGACTGGAAGCGGGACCGCCAGAGAACCCTGCGGCATCGTGTCTTGGTTGCATCAGCCACATGCCGCAGCATGACTCAGACCAAGAAGCATGAATGTCCGTTTCATGGCTTGTTGTCTAACTTGCACTTCTGTCCTACCAAGTTGAAGAGCAGGGCCGTCTTGCACGAGAAAGAAGACTCTTGGCTGCAGGTGGTGCTGACTTAAATTTCTTACTTTGGGACTGTAGCCTCATCCACATCTAAGGAGATGCCCTCCTTCTCGAAGCTCAGGCCCTCGAACAGACTCTGCAGAGACGCTTGAACAGCAACATGAGTTTGACTACAGAGCAGGTCACACGTCTTCAAGCCACTCTGTCTCTCCTCATATCCCAGGCCTTCGTCAGGAGTATCGTGATTTCCAGAAGAATCTTCGCTTCTTGGCAGCAGAAAAGTTTAATATGAGTCGACAGTATAGAGAATGTGCAGCTCCAGAGCGAGTTGGGCACAAACAATACATGGAAGTCCAGCATCTGTATCTTTAGAATTACAACATTATTATATATTTAAATCTGAGGAGATGATGACAGCGACGACAGCAGTCTCTTGGTCCAAGCTGATTTAGACGGGTTCAGACTGTAAGTGGGGAGGCCAGGGTCTGGGTTTAGGGCAGGCTCCCCAAACTGCTGCACTCTGCTTTTGAGGTTGCTTCGAGGTGCCTCTGCAGGCCACAGGAGCCTCAACTGCAGTTCAAGGACATGTGCATTGCACAGACAGTCTCTTCTCCAAGGAAGATCTCCAGCGGCGGCACCGAGAAGCTCAACTAAAACATGTCGCATTTTCTCTGTCACTACCCATGTAACCAGCTTCAGTTCTAATGAAATGTCCCCCCTGATAAGATGAACTGAAACTGGTGTCATGGTAGCCAGGACGTAAACCCTAAAGCCAAAACCCTAAACCTGCACTGACTGCATTGCCTTTGTCCTGCTGCTTCTTGTTTGGACAAGAAACATGCTCAAGACATCCAAGGCACAGTCAAGGCCAAGGCCAGACCGCAAACGGCGGCTGCACCTTCGAGCCTCCTGGACTGCAAAAGGCGATGATCTTCCTCCAGAAATCTGTCCTGAGACCCAATTTCCCGACTTATGCTCGGTTTCGGGTTGAGGGCTTGGGGTTCAGGATTTAGTGTTTCTCTCCTAGCCAGGACCCATGCTCGATTCAGGGTTCAGGGTTTGGGGTTGAGGATTTGGTGTTTCTGTCCTGGGCACCAGGACCAGTGGTCAAGACGAAGGCCATGCCCAAGAAGAAGCCGGAGGCAGAAGCTGCAAGTATCCTGGGCTGCAAGTAGTTATCATCAGGTCTGAAAGAGTCACTCTTCAGCCTGAATTTCCCTGCTTATGTCCTGGCCAGTAGGTCTGAATGAAGCTCACTCAGCTCAGCTGCATTTTTGTCCCTTGTCGTTAGTGCTTCGGGTTTGGGCAACAAGGTGCAGAGGCCGCCGAGGCACCATCATCCGCGGACAGTATCTGGACCGCAAGTGGACATGTCAAGAAGCAACACAGGAGGACCTGCACAGTTGCACAAGTTCTGCAAAAGCATTTGTGCACTCAGGCAGGCGGGTCCCGGTTTCGATCTGGACTGCGGTGCCCGAGCCGCCGTATCCGCCTCCCGGAGTCTGGCCTCAAAAGAGTTAATCATTCGAGTCGAGCATGGTTTCCTTTCCTGTCTCTGTGTTGTCAGAAGATGCATGCATAGTCTTCGTGTATGTGTGTTTTGAGGCTACAAGGCAGGCCATGCTGATGGTGGTGGGCGGGCATCTTCGGCTGGAATCTGGACCGCAAGTGGACATTTCAACACGCAAAACAGGTAGACCTGAAGAAACCATGCACTCAGGCGGCAGCCGGAGGCCTCCCGAACCCAAGGAGCCGCCAGCACGAGTCTGGCCTCAATTCAGTCCATGTGAACAGGTTTTACGTTTGCGCATGTGTGGTTCGGAAGCCATGACAGTCCTCCTACAACTAAGGGAAGCGACAGGTGAGCTCTTCCTGGGAGACTGCACCCAGAGACTTGCCTCAACAGTGGTTCTGTTCGCGCACGTGTGCTTCAGAAACCATCACACTCCTACAATAAAGGCCAGCGGTCAAGATCCAGTGTGGATGAGCCCGGAGACTTGCCTGAACAGAGTTTATTTTCGCGCAAGCATGTTTCAGAAGCCATAACACCTCCTAGTTAACTAAGGCCAGCCAGAGGGAAGCAGCAGTTCGTGGCAGAGCCCTTCGGCAAGATTTTTGCACAAGCATGTTTCAGAGGCCATGACACCTCCTCCTGTCCTAGTTAGCTAAGGTCAGCCAGAGGCAAGCTCCAGCTCGTGGCAGAACCCTTCGGCATGATTTGATTTTCGCGCACGCGTGTTTCAGAAGCCATAACACCTCCTAGTTAACTAAGGCCAGCCACAGGGAAGCGGCAGTTCGTGGCAGAGCCCTTCGGCATGACTTCATTGTACTTTTTAAGCGCCGCCTACTGAGTGGCACACATTGAGTTGCGGTGTCCCTGGCAAGGTTGGCAGACTCCGAGACTCTCCCAGCAAGATCGCCGAGACCCGTCTGCAACAAAGCATTGCCTTCTCTGTTTGGATTAAACCCTATACACCCTCGAAACCCAGCTGGGAAGCGGGGAGCTCAGGTCAACTGGGCGGAAGGCTGTCTTGGCTGTTGCGGCACTGCAAGCGCATCTCCAAGAACGGGGGCTGGTACCCGTCCTCGGACGCCGCTGGCTTCCTCAGAGTCCAGGCATCCGTTCTCAAGGCAAGGTAGGGGTACTCTCTTGCACGCGCGGAATCCGCCCAGTGCATCATGGATCGCTGAGATGTGTCCTGATTCCCTGTTGAAAGGATTTGGTGCTGAACGACGAGAAGCGCCGCTACCAGTTCAGCGAGGACCGCTTGCTGCATTTTGGGCAACTTAAACCCTAAACCATAAACCATGGCACTGCCGGAGTACTTACTCAATCATTCCATCGGCTGCTTCCGTAACAGGACGGTCAGAGGCTGCGAGCAGTCCAAGGGCATTCCGTGAAGGTTCAGCTGGCAAAAAAACTTTGTGGGCTCACCCTGGACCCTGACCCTACGGCCCTACGGCTGCATCTACATTACCCTGCCAGGGCCTGGACGTGTCCACTTTGCTCACGCCTGTCAGCGTCCAGGAGGCCCCTATGGCACCCCGGCACAATGACACACAATGACATGTCCTGGCTACCAGGACTAGGACCATTCGGAAGGCGGTGCACTAGCAGTCCTTCTGAGGTGCTGTTCCACGGCACTTTCCAGGAGCATGCCCAGAGCATCTATCGGTGTCTAGGCACAAAATTAAGGACAGACGTGTCTTTTTGTTCTGCTGCTGGTAGATTTGCTGACCTTTGCATGCTACGGTTGCTGTTCTTGCTCAGGCAGGGCCTGCTTCGTGGCAACCGGACCCATGTGCACCTGGTCCGGTACCAGGATCGGGAGGCTCTGGGCAGACGAAAGGCGACGCTGTGGGTGCGTGTGGCAGCACGACAGGCAGTCTCCGTTTCTCAGCCACGTTGGAACCAGCTTTTGTAAATTTGCAACTTAGGGTTTAGGCCAGTATTTAGGGTTTAGGGTTTCAGGACGATCTGAATAAAACCTAGGAGGGCCTGCAGCTGTGGCGGGCTGCAAACTCCGTGTTCCTCATGGAGGCCGTGCCACCGCAGTACATCTACCGCCTGAAATGAAAAAAAGGCGTGTTGCCAGGTCTGTACGCATTTGCTGCACGCTCGACATTCTGCTGCAAAACCACCGTTGCCAAGGTCCGAACGAAAGTCTACAAGCAACTGCCTGTGACTCATGTTGCTGCACTGTCACACCCTCTGATTGCACATTGGACATGTGTTCTTGCAAGTTCTTGCGCTCTCTCAGTGCTTCATGTTGGGTGGTGGCAGGCCTTGAACACAGTCTCTGTATCTTCTCTTCACTGAGGCAGAGACCTGGCTTCAGCCATCAGCTCGAAATTGCCACGGGAGGCCAGGGCCTGACACAGTCATGGAGGCTTGTCATTGGGACTGTCCGTGTGTATGTATTTTGTTCGTAGATGGTACCCGGCACAGGGCATACCACGTAAGGGTTTATAGGGTTTAAGGTTTTCTGTAAATATAAGGAAGGACCGATGGAAACTCCCAAAACCGTCCATTAAAAAAAAAAACCCTAAACCCTCGTAAACCACCAAACCACCGATGGAAACCCACCAGAACCGTCCATTTAATCGACCCCTCCGACCCCCAAACCCCCAAACGACCGATGCAAAACCCGCAAAACCCCCCTAAACCACCCAAAGAACCGTCCAAAAACCCGCAAAACCCCTGCAAAACCACCCAAAACCGTCCAAAAACCGTCCATTTAACTGACCCCTCCCCTGCAAAACCCCCCAAAACCGTCCAAAAACCGTCCATTTAACCGACCCCTCCTTCGGTTAACTGGAATTTCTGTGGGGTTGTGAGCGTCGAGGAGGCCCCTATGGCACGCCGGCACAATGACATGTCCTGGCTACCAGGACTAGGACCCTCCTTTAGAATTTCTGTGGGGTTTGCCGGAGTGTTCCACCTGAGTTTTCTGGGTCTTTTCCTTTTCCGGGTCTCAACCGAGGTAGCCTGGGGGTTATATACACAAACCTATATCCTGCCTCTATCCTCCGAACCATGTGCTTATGTCTCTTCCAGCCGAAATCCTTGGGAAATTCCAATACGCAACCGGTTGCGAATTGGGTTTTCTTAAGTAATCGTAGCATTTACGTTGTGCATACACATACGTCTATCCTCCCAACCATGTGCATATGTCTCTCTTCCAGCCGAAATCCTTGGGAAATTCCAATACGCAACCGGTTGCGAATTGGGTTTCTTAGGTAATCCTAGCATTTCCCTAGTACATATACATACCTATATCCGCCCAACCATGTGCGTATATCTCTTTCACCCCAAATCCTTGGGAAATTCCAATACGCAACCGGTTGCGAATTGGGTTTTCTTAGGTAATCGTAGCATTTACGTTGTACATACACATACCTCTATCCTCCCAACCATGTGCATATGTCTCTCTTCCAGCCCAAATCCTTGGGAAATTCCAATACGCAACCGGTTGCGAATTGGGTTTTCTTAGGTAATCGTAGCATTTCCCTTGTACATATACATACCTATATCCGCCCAATCATGCGCATATGTCTCTCTTCCACCCCAAATCCTTGGGAAATTCCAATACGCAACCGGTTGCGAATTTGGTTTTCTTAGGTAATCGTAGCATTTCCCTTGTACATATACATACCTATATCCGCCCAATCATGCGCATATGTCTCTCTTCCACCTCAAATCCTTGGGAAACTCCAATACGCAACCGGTTGCGAATTGGGTTTTCTTAGGTAATCGCAGCAATTCCTTAGCACATCTGCATGCCTATATCCTCCCAGCCATGTGCATATATCTCTTTCACCCCAAATCCTTGGGAAATTACAATACGCAACCGGTTGCGAATTGGGTTTTCTTAAGTAAACAGAGTTAAAGACACGCTTTTTCGCGACCTCTGAAGCAGCAATCAGTTGCGACGAAATGTGGCAATTAGCCTCCGGCTAATGTCTGGGAGATGCTCAAAGTATTCATTTCTGTGCACTTCCACCCGCCGTCTCTGTGGGAATGCTCCGCTCAAGATCTGAAAAGGCGGAGGGGGCAGGTGTGCTGCGTGCCAGTCACTCAGAAGCTCATCAATCGCACGAATCGCCTCGGTGTAAGGTTGCTGAAGAGCTTCGAGACTTTTCTTGAGTTTTCTGTAGTTGGCCTCCACAATCTCTGTCATGGTGTTCGTGGCCACACGCGACATCGGTGCATGTGCTAAGCTTCTCCATGATGAGGCCGGCAGCACTAGCAACGGTGGCCGTGTCTCAGTGGAATGCATCCGAGCCTTTGTGAGACAAAACACATCATCCGGATCTGGCCTGGGAGCTCCCCTTCTTTGAAGAATCCTTGCCTGGTCTCTTAGAGATAGGCTTGAACGCACATTGAAGGTGAAAGAGTGAGCTGCGGGGCCATCCCGTGTTGGCAGAAAAGTGCCACTCAAGTGTACGCCGAGACCACCAAGCCAAGAGTCAAAGTCGCGTATGTGGTGAACCTGTTGTACAAAGAGCTCTTCATTTCTGGCACGGATCATGGGACCCAACTCAGATTGCAGAAGGTTCATGAACTGCCCAGGTGTTTGCCACTTGAAAGGTCTCAATACTTTTGTCAGGACGCAGCTGAACAACCGATCGATGTCCTCTTTGGTGTGGCCTCGTCCGAGGTAGTTGCATGTTGTCGTCATGAACCGGGCGGACCCAGTCAAATATGATGCCAACAACATCGATACGCTGTTCTTCGTCTGTGCTGTCGTGTTGTCGCTCTGAATGCACAGGTGCTCTGGTAGCACCGTGCCACGCCTTCTGGCCACCTCTCTGGCACAGTCGATTGCCCGCAGGATGACCTCGCAACTAAAAGATGCGCCGTGTGGATAGTGTAAATATTGCAAAAAAAGGCAAGTGCAGAAGCCATGCACTATGACTCCAGTCAACACCAGGCCTGGACGGTGGAAACCGTCGAGGCTGGGTGGCACTTTCCCACTGACGAAGTTGTAACGTGGAAAAACTATTTTCGAGCGGTCCATGGAATCGACCACCAGGGACAAAACTCCTGCACCTTGCCTGGCTGAGAGTCTTATCCCCCAATACAAGAGGCGATCTGCATATTGAGCCCGCAAGTGTTGCTGCCATTCTTTCGCCTTTTGAAGCTTCGTCTCCTGAGGCGTACTTCGCGAATGTAGCAACTCCCGAAACTCAAAGCATTCCTGGCAGTCGACATGCTGTGATTTTTTTCGAAAAGCAAGGCAACCACTCCATCTCTCTGACCAGCTCCGGTAAAATGTGCTCCACGATGGTGCCTTCTCAGGCTTGTCAGCACTCAGCCCATCTAAAGCTTGGCACCAAGCCTGGAATTGCCAGTACAGGTGCACCGGGCTGCCGGGTGGAAGCATCCGTTTCGGCGTGCTTGCATCGGTGCAACCTGGCGCTGAGAACGCTTCCAACAAACAGCTCTCAGGCGCCCATGCAAAGGTGCTAGCTTCTGCGTCGGTAATCCAAGTTCTCAGTTGCATGCTTCTCTGGCAAATGCTCGGCAGTGCTGTGGTACAGCTCAGCAAAGAAAACATCTAAGAGGTTTCGCTTGACAGGGACACGTGTCGGCGTTCCCCGATCCCGTCGCAAATCTGGCATACCCTGTAATCGCCTTTGTAGAGTTTTAACAGATGAACCAAGCAGGGACGCAGCTGCTTTGCAGCAAACTGGGCGGCCCAACACATGCCAGTTCGTCCTGTGCGTCGACGTCTCTCGCAAATCTTGTGCCCCTGAAGATTGGCTCTCTGCATATTGGCACTGCACATATTGCTCCTGTGAGTCATTCCCCAGTGAATGCCACAACTCCCGTAATTTGGCTACCTCGTCAAGCCGGAACTGCTTGAAGCACTCAGCCTTGCAACTGCATGTCTCCTTGGCTAAGAGGGTCTTTATACGGTCCTTGTCCACAGCTCTGGTCGCATAAACACTTGGGTCCTTCTGAGACTCTCGTGGTTTCAAAAAGTTCATGGTCGCGAGATCAAAAGATATGACATGTTTCGCACGCTTTCGCAAATCCGAAATGGACCGACTTTGTGAGTCGGCACCTGTGTCCTCACCGGGGGTCATGATCTGCCAGCTGTCCTTTGTGCATTCTGCCTCCGGAAAATCATCTTGGAGAGACATGATCTTCCAAGACGACCCAGGGACCTTGTCCTGCCCACGCGAGATGTCCGAATCTGAAACGCACATTCTTTTCCATTCCTGGTCCTCTGCTGAAAGCTCCCCTGGGTTCTGACGCTTCCATGACATCGTGCCGAAACCGCTGCTTCACAGAAGAAGGGTGAGGAAACACTTCTGAATGGCAGCTGGGGTTGCAACTACGACGGGAGCTCAAACCTGCAGCTGATGCCCTGCAAGCGCGGGCCTGCCGTGAGATCGAGGTCCAACCTTTGCAAGAAACGGAAGCACAGCTGCGCAGTGCGGTGACAGATGCTCAGGCAGACTGACACACGCTGATGCACTTGTTTTTACCTGCAAAAATACAATGCCCCTTCTGCAGAGCACTGCCGCACCCTGGCGGGGGAAGTCACAGGAGCATCTTCCTCCAATCCGTATCCAAGCTACCCTGCTCATCTGGATCGCCTGCTCCTAAGTCCATGTGCTTCCAGTCCGATACACGGACCTGCTTGGAGGCAGGCTCGTCCTGCTGGGATCCTGTGTCCATTTGCTTCCAGCTCTCCGAAGTGGATGCTTGCCTGGCCTCTGGCTTCGGTTTCTGCCGCGAGGACTTGGCCTTTGCATTGGCACCTTTCGTCTTGACTCTGACTTTGCCCTTTGGACGAGGACTCTTGGACTTCTTCTCAATGACCTCCCCGTCAGGCTGATCTCGGTTTGCGAGCCATACATCCACCACGAAGCGGCCCATGCGGGGTGGATATCGCCCACTCAGGACGAGTAGAGCCTTTTTACCGGTTTTCTTTGTCTTCTTGGTTTTCTTGCAATATCGCACACTCACCAGTTCCTTATGCTTCCCGTCCGGGCAGTAGCACGTCCGGTAAAGGTTCTGGATCCATGCCTGCCCCACAAATTTGTATCTTTTCAAGATGCGGTCGCCCCACGCTGAGTCGTCGAAAGAGCACCTTGCGCAAGTGCTGGATGTTAGATTCAGCTTCTCGAGCACATGGGCTATCGTAGGGAGTCTGAACATTTGGCTTTGCGACGGTTGTTCGGCCACGGGCCGCACGTCGCGAAGCGGGCACAAACAGACCATGAAAATCATAGCCATGGCTTGCAAGTTTGCATTGCGCACAGGTGCATAAGCCTCATCTCCCAGGGGATTTCTTTTGGTTCGCTTCGAGTGGTGGCGATCCAACCAAGTGAATGTCCCACAGGGCGGCGCGAACCAAGCCAAGCCGCCTGGCTTCAGAGCCATCACGCGAGTAAGCGCAAGCCGAAACCCTGCTTCGAATGTCAAGTCCTCGGACGGATCTGCTCCTGGTCTGTACTTGTCGTAGACCGTTGCCACAAGGTTGGAGTCTTCTGCCGCTTTGGCGATGCTGCCTATGCCACTCCAACACTCAAAGACGTCTGCTGCGCGGGGAATATTCTCATACTCCAGCAGAGCAGAGCGCAAAGTGAAGCCGAAAACCGTCAGCGCGGCGAATGGTGCCACGGACAGATTCGGCTTCGTCATTGTGACAAGGACGTTTTCAAAACTTGCTGGTCTGCTATAGCTGCTAGCTACTGGACTCGATTATCCACTGTTTGATCTGCAAGTCAGGCCAAGGCTGGCTACATCTCAAAACGAGCAGTCTGCTTTCACACGATTGAGAGCTCTGGCTGCAGATCAAAGGCTACGTTGCAACAGGTCTTCAAAATCCAAGTGTCTCAATCTCAATCTTGTCACTGCATCCGCTCCCCAGCACGCCCGCTGCAAGCGAAAACGTTCTCTGACATGACACTTCGTCGCTCAGGCAGCTGACGCAACCTCCAAACAAACGTACTCTGGACTCTAGACACCGCAGGGCTTTCCTGAGAGCTTGGCTTCCCAGTCCAGGGGCTGGCCTCGGCAGAAACTGTGTCCAGCATGAAAAGCAAGTAAGTTGGCATGAGGCATGAGCACGACATGCTCAGATTGACAGACTTCCTCTAATCTATCACCTCTGTAATGTCGCAAGAGCCAGCATCCTCATTTTTTGCTGCCCCAAAGTCAGAGTTAACAGCCCCTCTCATTCTGAGACTCAGCTTTGATGTTGCAGCTGCTGTGCTTTCACAACAAAGCTGAACAAGAACCCCAACTCCCCTAGGCCCTAGATGCTACTCAGCCGCTGCCGGGTCATTGCTGCAGCTTGTGCCACTATGTCTTCTGGATCCGATGCCAGGCCTGCTTTTGGATTCGCCAAGAGGATCTCCTTCTCCTTCCTGACCAAGCCCTGAACCAAATTCCAGAAATCAGCCTGTTGAAGCTGTTTGGCTGGAAACTCCGACCGCAAAAGCCAGTAGGTGTCCTTGATGCTATGGAAGAGTCGAGCCTTCACGCCGAGCTTGGGTGCGTGCCTTCCAGCAAAAGACTCCCCGGTGCCCCTGCGTGCACGCAGGGTCTTGTCTTTGCCTCTGGGCTTCCTGTTGCTGCTCGCCTTCCCCTTCTTCTTGGCCTGAGATTGCGGGCTGTCAACAGGCAGCTGGGCATCTGGACCCTTCTGCGGTGTGTGAAACTTGTCAGAAACACTGTCTTCGTTCTCAACGCTGTCATCAACCAGGCCAGTCAGAAAGAAAGCAGCCATTGCCGAACACAGGTGAGGACCAAAGAGCCCGGAAAATTTGCAGCGGCTTCCCAGCTGCCTCTGAGTATTGAGACATGCAAACAAACACAAACATCTGACGGAAAACTCTGCAATGCAATGCCTGAAACTTCAAAGGAAACACGGGTGACGGCAGCACAGCACATCCACACTTTTGACTGCCCATGTGGGCCATCTCTGAAATGCTTCGCGGAGGAAAAGAATCGGGCGGCCTCTCACACACAGAGGAGCCGAAGCACAAGAGATGAGCACTCGAGCAGGTGACGACGCCCCCAGAGAGTGTCGGAACACCTACAGATTACAGCGCACGTTGATTCCTGGCTGTCCCTGCTGTCGGTACTCGCTGGCATGGGCACACAATGCCCCAAGTCTGCGGTGCTGCTGCAGCTCTGTCCATTCTTCAGGACTATACTGTTGCTAGCTGCTAGTCCTGCTTATACATCTCTTGGGAAGCTGACAAAATTGAGCACTGCAGTACAAAATCCCGGCATAACTCAGGCGATGCGATAGACTTTCTCTTTCGAGAAGCGATAGGTCTTCTTCAGATGGTAAGCCGGTTTCCCTGGAAAAAGACCGGACCTCTGTGGCGAGTCCTCGTACTTCAAATGGCATTTCAGCTCCAAGAAGCCAAACTTGTGACTGCCAGTGCTCCAGTCTGTGTCGGCAAACGGAAGCAAGCTTCCGATGTTCTCCTTGCTCTCGACTGTCTTCGCTGGCAAGGGCTTCGGCTGGTACGCACAGGTTTCTGTGGACTTGATGGCACCGTCCTTCACCTCGTGGCACACAATCTTCGGCACGCCCTTGTCCTTCGTGACCAGGAAGTCGAAGAATTTCTGCAGCGTGGTGAGATTGCACTTGAACCCATCCTCGAAGGGGGAGGCAATGCTGAGGCAGTAGTCCATGCTCTCCATCTTCCAGGGCCATAGGACTTTGTTGTTTTTCTCCAGGTCTGCGAGTTCTTTTCCTGTCACGTAGTCCCCATAGACATGGAAGATGGGCTCCTCCTTGCTGACGGTGCCGTCGGAGAGGCTCTTCAAGTACACCTGCTTGGTCCCGTCGACTGTCTTCAGGAGGAGCTGCACTGAGCTGACTCTGGATTGAACAGTCACCAAAGGGGAGCCGTTTGCTTTCAAGGACTCCTCAGTCACAGCGTGCTCCTCTGGAAACGGCTCCGCCTGAGTCTCATCTGCCGAGGACCTGGCGGGAGGAGCATGGTCTCCTCGCCAAGGAACGCCGGAAACATTGTAGGTCTTGTTGTGCTCATTGATGACTTTCGTGAACTCGTCCGCAAGCCGTGTAAAGCACCGCTCTTTCTCTGAAAGAACGTCCTGTCGGAGCGGCAAAGAAAGCACGCCGTCCGAGGGCACCATTTTCGTGAGCACCAGGTCCTGGCTGTTGAAGACAGGCGGCGATCCGTCTGGCGCATACTCTTTCCACTCTCTGGCACGCACCGCAGCCGTCAGAAACCTCTGGCCGAAGTCCTGGTGCCACAATGCCATCTCAGACAGGGTCAGCGGGCCATTCTCAAAGCAATAGGCCGAGCACCTGGATTCATGGACTCACACTTCGATCTGTGGGTCTTTGGGGGGTTGTCGGCATGGCGTGCCGCTTGAGCTAACTTTCTCCACCGTTGCACTCAGAGGGATCGAAATATAAGCCACCAGCTTGTCCAAAACTGTCACTTATTAGACGCAGTCCTACTTCACAACTCGCCAACTTGGGAAACAAATGCCACGTGAGCAAAGGCGCAAGAACTGAGAAACATTGGCAATGTGCTCACACGTAGACATGGCTGCCAGGAGACCGCCGTCGTAAGGGCACAAGTCCAACCACCCGGCAACTGCCGACGCTCCCAGCGGGACTCCTTTCCAGAGCTGGTCCATGATGCCGCTCATCCTTATACAACCATTCTCACAGCAGAGGCTCGTTTTCTTATTACCCTTGGTAATCCCGTCTACAAAGCACGACTCTTCTAGAAACAACTGAGGCACAGTGCTGGCCCGGCAATATGCTGCTTGAACTGCTGCGCCTTCGAGAAAGACGTGTCTCCGCCCACTTTCATGGATGCCATACTGGGAATCACGAAGTCTGCGACGGCCTTGGTCGTGATGTTGTTCACAAGTCGGCCATTCCACAGAGCACTCGAGGCGAAACAGCTGATGGGTTCATCTGTTTCGGCAGTCTTTGTAACGTCAGAGATCACCGCCCAGAGAATGTGCGACAGCGATCTCTTGCCAAGCGGCCCAGCAAAAGCGATGGCACATCGCCTGACTCGCACCTGGTTGCTTGAGTCTCGCAGAAGCTCGTCCACCTGGTCCTGGGCCTTGTGAATTGCATTATCCTCGTACTGGCCGGTGCCTGGCACTCCGACATTTGGTGCCAGCACCAGCCCCACACTCCTGTTCGCTGCAATGTGCAATGCCGACGTGAAACCCTGACAAACAAAAACAAACACCGCAGAATCGGTCCTGGTCCTGGCCGGATTGGCGGCAAGTCCGTCGACGATGATCCTCGTGATCCCCTGCACATGGGCATTGAAGTTGGAGCCGAAGTGGGTCAGGTTGCAGAAGAATATGTGGTAGGCATTTTCTGCGTTCAAGGCCAAGGTGTCAGACAGACCGGCAACGCAAGCGCCGAATCAGGGGTAGACGTGGCATTCTTGGACAACCTTCATGGGATAGCGGCTCTCGAGACGTGCTTCTGCAAGACTTCTCATCTTCTCCTCCTGCATGAGGACATGGCTTTGCCGGCCGTTCTTTTGCAGCAACTCGTAGTCGTTCACAGCCTTCTTGTGCGCAAAGAAACAGCTGCTGCTCTCTGTGCAAGCGTGCAGTGAACAATCCAAACTGTGCTGTTTCGGTTGTCATCTCCGCCTGCGCGATGCTTTGCTCGAGCTTCTGTGTGTCCGTGACCTGGCCGGTCACGGCCTGGAGAAAACTGAAGGAGTTGGCCTTGACATCGGCGTCCTGAAGCTTCAGGGCGTCCCCAAGCTCCCGGTCGAGGGCGCCTCTCAAAAACATCTTATCCATCACGGCAAGCTGCTTGCTATCCAACATCTTGGCCCATTCCTGGCGGAACTCGACGAAGACACAGGAGAGCTTCAAGCCAAGGACTGGATCCTGAATTCGGAACTTGGCCGATTGCACTTTGAGGTTGACTTTCTTTTTCAAGTGCCGGCTGTTGTCCTTCAGGTTCTTGTGAAAGATGCCGATGGCATAGGTAAGAGCCATTTCGTTCTTGAGGGCGCTTCCACAAAAGATCCTGGCCCAAAGCTCAGACCGAGCTTCTGCCACCTTGTCGCCTGGTCCGGAGAAAAGCAGGGTGAAAAATTTCATTGGCACGGCCGATTCCGCGACTTTGTAGTTCTGCCAATGCTGTTCCAGCTTCCGGCCGAACTCAGCTGTTTGGTCGGGGAGAAAGGTAACAACCTTGCTTTCCAGGTCGCTGATTCGGTGGCCGGCCACGGAGGATGAACGATTGAACTCTGCAATCGCCTGCTTCAGCTCCTGCTGGGTCGGCTGTGCAACGATGCCCGAGAGCACGTGGTACAGCTGCAAGACATCAGGCCGCACGGATTCGCTCACTTGGAACTTGTTCCTCATGGATGCATAGCCAATATCTTTGAAGCCGGCAGGCCCCATGACAACAGCATGAACGTCAAAGCAAGACTGAAGCAGCGAGCTGAGCTCTCCCATTTCCTCATCTGTCAGGGTCGGCTCCAGGATACAGGCTTCCATGACCAGCATCTTTGCTGCAAGCGAGCGGCCGAAGCCGACGACGTGTTTGGCGCAGAAGGGGGTCAGCAGAGTCCCCGGAGGATCACTGAAGAACACACTCAGCGGCGAGCGCATGGAGTCGAAGCGGCGGGTGTCCATATAGGAGAACGCGACCTCCAAAACGTTGACCATTTTGGACTTTCCGCGCACAGAGTCTGATTCCTGGAAACCCAGGTCAAGACAGCTGAGGACCACCGGCGCACCCGTGCTTGCACCGTGTGGCACAGCTGGCACTGCCTGACACTTCACTGGATGCCAGGCTTGGTCCACGTCTTTCAGTCGCTGCTCGAGGGCTGTGAAAGCAGCAGCGATCTCCGGTGCACCACCGGGCTTCCAACTGTTCAACACATCGGTGACGTCCGGGACAGTGGCGTCCTCGTCACTCCCCCACGGAGTGTAGCGTGCGATGACAGCCGTGCGAAGCTTCTGCATTGCAGACACTATCGCCTGTCGCCGAAAGAAAGGGGGTCTCAGCGATCTTATAAGCCTGAAAATGCTCTCTCAAATGCCGCTCTCGGGCCGAAATGCTAGTCAAATGCTATGGTTTGCTGATCAGACCCAGTAAGCGCAAAGGGCGAAGGCTGCTGCAAATGCTGATATCGGCCCTGGCAACCAGGGCAAGCAGGGCCACGAAGCAAGACTTTAGAACGTTGTACGTGCTTCCAAAGCCTTGCTGTTGGAGTGGGGGGGCCTAGGGGATAATGGGTTCTAATGCGCTTATAGCAAAACACGAAAGCTTTGCACGTACTCCCAAAGTATTGCTCAAACTTCATTACGATTCATTAACCCCTAGGCCCCCCCACTCCAACAGCAACACAAACAAAACCTTGCGCGTGGTTTTAAAGTCTTGCTGCTGCCCTCCGTTTTCCATAAGAAAGCCGTGGATGCACCCCATGATTCCCGGCTTCAAAAACCTTTGCTGTGCAAGAACTCAGCTCGCACCTGCAGGTTCACAGCGGCTCAGCTTGGACCTCATCTCTGTCATGACATCTGCGACGACTTCCCGTCCTGGCCTTGGTGTCTTTTTGCCAGAGTTCCCTCGAAGCACGGAGTCCATCTTGTACATGAAAGTCTTCTGGTTGAGCAGGCTGGATTTCGGATAGTCCTTCTTGAGTTTTGCATAGCCGTCCTTGATCAAGAAAAAAATCTCGTTGGCTTCTGCATTCTTTGGTGGCGTCCGCCCCGCAAAGGTGTTCTTGGAACCCCGGGGTGGCTTTGCGTGGGCAGCCTCTTTCTCCTGCACCCCCGACAGAGGCTTCTTGCAGTCCAGCTTCACCTCCGGCATCTCCATCTCCGGCATCTTGGCTTCTCCTCCATCTCGTCCTGGATCGCTCTGATCTCCGGCATCTCCTGCTGGTCCGCTTTGATCTGGGGCATCTTGTGCGTGTCCGCGGTGATCTCCGGGATCTCCGGCATCTCCTGCTGGTCCGCTTTGATCTGGGGCATCTTGTGCGTGTCCGCGGTGATCTCCGGCATGTCACCGTTCTCCGCTGTGATCGCGGGCACCTCACCGTTGTCGTTGTCCGCTGTGGTCTCGGCCATGCGGACTGCACCCTCCGTCTTGGCAACCTTCTTCGGTTTCTCTCCCAAGTCGAACTCCCCCAGTCCGGGCATCTCATGCTGGTCCGCTTTGATCTGGGGCATCTTGTGCTTGTCCGCGGTGATCTCGGCCGTGCGGACTGCACCCTCCGTCTTGGCAACCTTCTTCGGTTTCTCTCCCAAGTCGAACTCCTCCAGTCCGGGCATCTCAGCCTCCAAGTGCGCACGTGCTTCGACCTCCTTAAAGTCCGCCAAGCCCGGCATAGCACTGCTGGCGAGGTCAGAGCCGAAGATGTCGTCTTCGTCGAGGAACAAGGACGCCATGAGCAGCAGCGATGCACGGCCGGCGGGTGGCTCAGCTTATGCAGCTGTGGTCTTGAAGAACAGCACTGCGGGCAGCAAGTAATGAAACTGAAGCGTGTCACGAGGAAGTCTCCGTCGTCTCTGTCTACTTGGTCACATGCAAGGCACACAGCTCCTGCCCGTGCTGAGAACAAGCAACCTTCCCATCCTCTGCCAACAGGCAGACTGTTCTTCTTGGGCCCCACACTGAGAGTGCATGCAGACACCTGTGGCAATGGGCAGAACGGAGCAGGCCTTTTGATTATAACGCTTGGGTAGTGTTCATTCTAGCATGCGCAGTAAGCTGGCGCAGTGTTTTCTGCATTGCTTTTGCACTGAAGCCCGGGATGCAGTATGCAAGCCTTCCATGACCCCGCAAGCTTTACGAACAGTCTGTGCCTTGTCTGCCTCTGAAACATGTCAAACGCCTAACTACCTTCCTGTCTGCCTTCGATAAACAGTGAAAGGCCAAAGAAGAGACCGATCGTAGACCCACATGCAACCCAACTCAAAATGAGGCCTATTACAGGAACCCAGGCTTTGACGTGTCAAGGATGGCTAGGCTCGCAAAGGGAAGAAGAGCAAAGGGGCATTGCCACCCATGCTCCCCAAGCACAGGAAAACCGGCATTTGCAACAGCCACAATGGAAACCAGCCAACAGCAACTGCGGTTTGCAGGTGCGCTGGCCCTCGCAGTTTGCTGGCTCACCCCTGGCTTGCTGCAGTTTGCTGGTCACAATGTGGCCCCTGTAGCTTGTCAGGAGTGGCCCCTGCGATTTGCTGGTCACGCGTGCCCCCGCAGCAGAACAAACTCCAGCAGCAAGAGCAACAAGTGCAAATGTCGAAAAGTGCTACCCCAACGCCACCAACGCCGAAGACATGTCCAATGCCACCAACCCCAGAGAAAAACAACAACTGAACATTCGCGACACCCAAGCCACTCCTGTCTGTCCAAACCCAAGTCCTGTGCGGGTCTGTTGCAAGTCCCACATGCAACCCCTTGCTTTGAGTCTTTCAGACTTGCTTTAACATGTCTCTTCTCGTTGAAAGTCTAGGTTGGTCTCAGTCATGGCTCATGACATTTACAACGCGACGTGTGGGTGCGCACTATGTCCGAAGGAAATGCAGAAAGTATAAGGGTGCAAGCAAGTTAAAACAAAGTTTGTCATGTTGCATGGAAACATCAAGCATCAGACTTCGCGTGCACGCACACAGAGACAGAGCACAGGTTTCTAGATTCTGGATACTGCCGCCATGCCTGGCAGATCTTCTTCTGCCCATGGCCGAAAGGGCACTGCCGTGAAAGCTGCCGCGGGAAGTCGCAGCATGCCCGTGTGCAAGAGAGCGAACAAGAAGGGTCAGCAAGATGAACAACAGAAGAACAAGAAGAGTCAGCAGAGAAGCAAGCCTGGATGCAAGGCAAAACCATGGAACTTTGGCGTGAGGTTTTCGATTTCCAGAGCCCAGCATGTGTTCGTTCAAAGGAAGGATGTGCCTTTGTGGCTGGCTGCCCTGGTCTTCGTGGCCGGGCCTCTGTACGCAGTGGCTCTCTACCTTGGCATGGTGACTGGTCGCAGGATATCTGAGGTGCTGAAGCTTCGTGGCCGAGACTTTGTGTTGTCTGGGGGTGGCCACAGTGATTTTGCCCACATTGTCATTGAGTGTCGAGAGGATGAAGAAGACCTTCCGGGCCTTGGAAAGGTAGCAGAAGGCTTGGCCATTGCACGCATTGGTGACTGCGTGGTGGACTCTATCCGGGGTTTGTTGAAAGATGGTCTTTGTTGGGAGTGCTTGCCTGTTCTAGAGGAGCACAGAGAGAAACACAAGGCTCTCTTCGACAAGGTGAAACCGCTCTGTCGAAGCACATTCCGGCCTGCCCCACTCGAAGAGGACGCACTGTGGTTCCCAGCAGCCCGCAAGTCAAAACAGCCCTGGCGCACAAGGCAAAGCATCTGGCATGGAGTGAGAGTCACCAGAGACTTCTTGTATAAAGTCACTGGACGACGGTGCTTCAATCCTGACTTCTTGGGGGCGCATGTTCACGTGCACGGAGCCACACGTCACACAAATGCTGCCCTGCTGATGACCAACCCCAATTCTACACAGAAGGCTCCGAGTCAAACCGCTATACTAGAGTTGCAGCAGCGAACAGATGTGGGCACCTTTGTGAAGCACTACACACATGCTGCAGAAGATGAGCTAACTGCCGCTCTGGAATTTGGCTCAATTGGGTCACCTTTCAAGGCACAGCGATCATCTGGGCAGACTGAGGGATCGACTCCACAAGTCCTGCCGGAGGTTGCGAACCGTAGCGGCCCTGGCTCTCTGGAGAAAGTTTCAGCAGAAGCTTTTTCCGAGCACCACGTGTCTACATGCGCAGCAGAACATGACCCGGGTCTTGCGGAAGGCATAACTTCAGCTGATGTAAAAGGCCATCTGGCTGAAATGCCTGGCGGTGCTAGAGTGGCTGAGCTGGAGAAACCATTTATCCAGGAACCTGCATCGAGCTCTGGAACCCTGCCACCCGAAGTCAATCTCCAAGAGAATGACCGAGTCGAAGCTGGGGCCCAGACCCACTCAGCAAAACAGCATTGCAGCCGCAATGCCTGGCGAAAGGCCAAGCGCAGAGCCGGCTTGGTACGGCACAAGGGAAAGGAAATGGTCTGAGAAGTTTCACTGCCAAGAGATCTACGACCAGTGCAAAGAAACGCTGACTCTGAACTGTGGTTGGCATGGGTGTGGGTGTGGCTTTGGAGGTGGGTGCTAAGCAGGGCTTGGGGTTCGGGGCGCCTGATTGTTTATAATAGCCGAGGGCTTCGGGCTTAGGACTTGGGTTTTGGATTTGAAGTTTAATTAACGGTTTGGGTCAGGGGTTGTGGATTGCTCGTCGTATTTGAGGTTCTGTCCGTTTGTAACTGAGGTCTGCTGTTTTGTGATGTGTATTTTCTGGCATTTGAAAAAAAACGACACCGTGTCCAAAACAAGAATAAGACAATACTACGACCCATAGTAGTGATAGTCGTAGTAGTAGCAGTCGTGGTAGTAGTAGTAGTAGGAGGAGGAGGAGGAGGAGGAGGAGGAGGAGGAGGAGGAGTGGTAGTAGGAGGAGGAGTAGTAGTAGTTGTTGTTGTTGTTGTTGCTTTTGTACTTGCAGTAGTAGCAGTAGTAGCAGTACTAGTAGCAGTAGTAGCAGTACTAGTAGCAGTAGTAGCAGTACTAGTAGTAGAAGTAGTAGTAGTAGTAGTAGTACTACTACTACTACTACTACTACTACTACTACTACTAGTAGTTCTTTTCCTTTCTGCTGCTCTCCCTCAGCGACGTCTGGAACTTTGCGACGTCGCGATTGCAACGCAGCACGCACTATCAAATTTGTGTAGCTGCACGCCTCATAATCCACGCTCTACTCTTCTGAAGCTGCACGGTCTGCGACTCTGCTAGACCATTCACGGAGCTTGCGCCGCCAGTTGAAAGCCTCGCCTTCCCAGACCCGCTTGGGTTTTGCACCATCCGCAACTGGAGTCTCAGGTCGGCTCATTGGACTGCCGTCCCCGCAGTCCTCTGTGCCGTTGAATGATGACTTTGCGAGCAAGTAAGTCTGATAAGCTTCAGTGTTCTTTATGCCGTGGATCATCCTCTGCCTCTTCTCCTGCCTTAGCTGAATCAGCAGCTGCTTCTCGGGCCCCTCGCTGGGTGTGTCTCCACTCATGGCGGCAGAGTGGAAACTGCTGAGATCTGCTGAAAACTTGAGGCGGCAAACAGCTACCACCCAACAGGAATGAAGGCAGACAAAGCTAACCCAACCCGTTTCAAACGGCAGCAATTTTTGCATGGTAGCATGTTTCATGTGGAATTCAAAGCTTCTCTGGCGAGGATTGGCTGGAGGTACTGCCCACAATACTCCTACAAACCCTCCGCATGAAAATCCTGCAGCTTCCATGCTCCTAGCTTCATCTACGGGAGCTACAGCACCTGAACGCACAGCCACCCTTGCACGGAACCAAGAAGGCCGATTCTATTATTCTGACAAGGGGACATGCAACATTCCGACACATACCAGCGCTCAGGGGACCCGCAACAATCCGACATGTGCTTACAGTATACAGGATCTATAGAACCTATAGAATTTTCGGTTTTACTAAAACTCGACCTGAAGCATTGCAAAGGGCGGGGTGAGAACAGGAAGGAGAGGCCAGCAGCAACAACAACAAAGACAGCAGCACACCGAAAACTACGGTCCGAAGCTACGTGTACCAAAGCAACCCACATACAAGCCTCAGCCCATTGATGCACGCAGCAAGCCTGCCCGCCACTGCGAAGCTCATCAGGAGGCCGATCATAATCACAAAACAAAGAGCTGGACCTGGGCAACGCCGGCGAACACACATGGACGGCACATGTGGCGGACCCCAGTCTAAATCAAGAGCTCAGACTGTGACGGCCTTTTGTTTTGCTGCGCTGCCATTGTATGTCACGAAAACCTGAGTTGCCGCCATAGGTAATATCACCCCAGGTCACGACAGATCCATCAGCGACAAGGGCTGCGAAAGCCTTGCTGAATGCTCGCCACATTCTGCAGCCGCAGCTGTACCATGTCGGGGTCCGCTGGGTTCCACATGGCAGTAATGTTACTGTAGTAACTGTAGTAGATAATCTTGGAGGGGTATGTATTGACATCACACGGGAATTCCATCCCCATCTTAATGTTAGTCTACACAAGGCTCTGGGCAGCAAATGACGATCCACAGAGAGCAAGCCGCAGGAGTCCGAGGCGAGGGCCGGGGCTGGGGCTGAAACCCAATCTGAACTTGAATAAACAAATAAATTAATTATGTGGCTTTGCTTGCACTGAAGGGACACCTGTATGCTGAGGCCGCAGCTACCCACACGAAGAACAATGAGGAGTCCTGCCCAAAAGCAGTCATGGCTCTGTGCACATATTTTGGTAAGAAACGGGACTGCTACTGCTACTGCTAGTGCTACTGCTAGTGCTACTACTACTACTACTACTACTACTACTACTACTACTACTACTACTACTAGGCCGTGCCCCCCTGGTGCGACGCCGGTCGCAGAGTTCTTGGATGAACATGATGTCCCATGACAGCCGTCGCGGTCCAAGATGCGGCGTAGCAAGGACAAGGATCGTCCACACCGCTGCAGTAGATGTCAGCAGGTGGGACATAGAAAAGATAGTGTCAAATGTCCTTTGTACAATGGATCGACGCCGGAGAAGCCGCAGAATGCTCTGTTGGCTAAGTTCGCACCTGCTTACTTGGAGCAAAATGTGCGAGCCCGAGGGAGAACATTAGTTTCGCTCAAACAACCTTGCTTGATGAGTGCGCGGGCTTTTACAGAAGCGTCAGGTGTGCAGAAGCTTCAGAAGTTGGGCATGCTGCCGATGTTGCGTAAAAGACACTGCTGGAAGTGCGGCAGAGGCTTTTTGCGTGCGGGCCAGAAGCTGCGGTGTGGTCGGTGCTCTGTCAAGTATGACAACGGCCTCCTTCCATATTCGCCGCTTTACACAGGGCCACGACACAAGCCACGGGATGCACGCATGGTGTTGGATGCTGCATACTGTTTCAGTCTCGGTGTTCCTTGTGATGCGGCTCAGCATCTGGCAGGCATGAATCACAAAGTTGCAGAGACGTTGTACGAGAACTTTAAGACTGTTACTGCTTTGGCTGAGTACGTCTTCGCGAAGCAGTCATTCTTTGAGGACAGTGTCTGGGGCATGGCATAGTAGTGAGTTGTAAGGTTTTGTTTGTTTTGGCATTTGTTGTTTTTGGGATTCAGAAAGTTGCAGGACGAAGACGTGGAAAGCGACCTCTTCTCGACCAGGAAGCGCAAGCGGGATGACCAAGTTGTTCATGAGGGACGGTTCCTTGTGATGGCAAGCAGGGACACCAAAGCCGGCAGAAAGCGTCCAATCCTCGTGCCTCTGCGGGATAGAGCCGTGAAAGCTGGAGGCCGACCTCCTCCTGACAGCATGAAGGACATTGGGCAGCCACTGAAGGAGAAATTGCGAGGTGGATGCATGCACTTCACGGACGGTGCCCGAGCCAACGAGTCTGCGCATCGTCTTCCTTGTCTGGAGGACGTCGTTTTTGTGGGAGTTTCACTGCAGCGTAAACACTTTCCTTAAACTATGTAGACTTAGGTCCTTCCTATAGTCTCCATTATAGTTCCTTTTTTGTGGTTAACCAAAAACTCTACTATAGGATCTTTACCATAATATTGATAGACGTCCATGGGCCCCATCACTCTATTCAAATCATTAAGGCCCCAACAGTAGTGCAGTCCCTGTCCAGCAGATGAAAGCAGAAGCCGCGTGTTTTAGGTGCTTGTTACTTTGTCTTTTGTTGCAGGAGCAGCCCTTGCTAAGTTGCAACCACTCCGCAAAGCAGTACAGCCGTTTTGCTAAGCTTCCGTTGGCAACGTTGACGGAGAGACTGCGGCGACGTCTGGAAGCGAGGTCTTCCAGCTCCCAGAACAGTGCTCGGTTTCGTGTGTCCACGAACATGATCGAAGGATACATTGGGTCCTTGAAGGTGGCCCTCCGCAGAATGAACAGCGGCAGACTGCCAAGCACCCAGCAACAGTGTCGGTCCGTGCTATCGGCAGCATACTTTCGCAGGGCTCCCGGTCTTGAAAACTTGGGCAAGGCATTCCAGATATTCTACGAGTTTTTTGTGGACAAGGACGATCCGCGGCTTGTGTGGAAGCAGGCGGACGAATGGCTGCAGCAATGCACACAGCTGGAGAGCCAGAGCTCCAGGTCTACGTAGTTTTTTTTACTGCGGTTCTTAGGGAATCGCGATTCGCAGGGGCAGTGATAGAGCCAGAGCTTCAGGTTTACGTAGCTTCTTTAACTGCAGTTTTTAGGGAATCGCGACTCGCAGGGGCAGGGATAGAAATCTGCGGGGAGAAGGCAATGCATGAGTATGAGGTACAGACCGAAAGGAGTCATGTGCTTGTTTAAAATAGGACAAGTCCTGGGAAGATGCATTGCTTTCTCTCCGGCAGAGCAGAAAGGGTTTCAGGACTTACTCCAAACTGAGTGGTCCGGCAAAGGTACAGCTCGCGATTGCGACATCTGAGAAGAGGAAGAATAGGAAAAGAATCAGCTCGCATGCAGGGTCGCAGGATTGGAGTGCTGCTACAAGTTTCCTGCAAGTGACAGTGCGCACAGGCAGGTCATTTGACAGATGCTGTCACTGTTGTGCATTTCTGCTTCATGAGACCTGCGCAGTAGAGGTTCCCGGAGTTTCCAGCATCATGTCCTCCGTGGATGATCGCGATGTGGTTTTGTTCACGGGCATGTTTCTGGACAGCGGGCCGCCGAGTCCGCTGTGCTTGAAGGACTCTCCTCGAACACGCAAATACAAAAGTGTCTGTGTGAAGAGCAAGTGTTGTTTTGTCGGCCGCCGCCGTTAGAAGTTTGTGTCCCTGTAGAGTAATTTAACGTGTGGTGATTTTTCGAATCCTCACCGTCTTCTCCAAGGCTGGTGCGCGTTTCAGCTGTCCGAGAGCAGGCTTTCGAACAGGAGCTCTTCAAGCATGCCAGAGGAACTAGTTGAGCAGCTGGAGGAAGAAGCTTCGTGCTTGGAGGACAGCTGAACCTGGTCGCATGTCTAGAAGGGTAAACCCGAAACCATCAATCCCAAAGCCTATGCATGGCCCCGCCGTGCAAGGGTTTACAACTTGGTTGCTGTTTTTTCCTCACCCGCTTTGGGGTCACCCTAGTCCCTAGTTGAGGGAGGTTGTGTGGTTATAGGATTTGGGTTTGATTTCCGGCCTGGCGTGAGGGTGTTTTCGGCTTCAGGGTTTCAGGGCTGTTCTGGGATACTTGAGTTAGGCCCTGCAGAGAAAAGCCCTAAAGCCTAGTGCCTAAACCGCGTGAAACAACTAAGCTTGGTCAGGATGCCTTTCCGTGCGAAAACGCATGCCGTGCTCAGAGGGCGTGTCTCATGCCATCGGAAGTGCGGGAGCAGCTGGATGAAGAGATGTCCTACCTGCAGGACATCTCCTAAACCCTATGATAATGCCCGAACCCTGAACCCTTCACCCGCTTCTCTAAAGCCTCAAACCCCAAGCCTAAATAAAACCTAAAGCCGCAAGCCTAAACCCTGAACCCTGCTGTTTTCTCCTAACCCTTTTGGGGGTTACCCTAGTCCCTAGTTGAGGGAGGTTGTGTGGTTATAGGGATTGGGATAGATTTCCGGCCTGGCGTGAGGGTGTTTTCGGCTTCAGGGTTTCAGGGCTGTTGTGGGATACTTGAATAAAAACTTGAAGAAAAAAGCCCTAAAGCCTAATGCCTAAACCCTAAACCCCGTACCGTGAAGCAACTAAGCTTGGTCAGGATGCCTTTCCGTGCGAAGACGCATACCCTGCTCAGAGGGCGTGTCTCATGCCTTCGGAAGTGCGGCAGCAGCTGGATGAAGAGATGTCCTACCTGCAGGACATATTCGAAACCTTAATGCGTGAAACCGGAACCCTAAACCCATTTCTTTGAAGACACCACTTCTGTTGCGAAGGATGCGTGGAGCAGCACTTCCTCTAGCCGGAGCAGCAGGGCTTGTCCGATGCCTCTGGAAGTTCGTCTGCAAGTGGAAGAGGAGATGTCGTACATTCAGGACACCTTTTTTTTTTTTCAAAGCAGACAGCAAGACCCTCCATCCTGAAACCTAAACCCAGTTTCCGTGATGCGGTCATTGGGCCAGGATGCATGGCAGCCCGTGCCGAGCACCCCACGTGTCTTCGAGTGGCGCGAACTGGATCGTGTCGTACGCATGAGAGCAGCCGCACGGATCACGAAGTATGGTCGCTGCACAAAATGCGACGCTGCCTACGTGCCCTACGTGCACTTCACAGGACCACTCGCGGGGAAAGTAGTTTTGCGTTGTAAGAAATGGTTTTTGTACAGCACCACGGGGAAGCGGGAGTGCTGGCAGTATCAATTGTACAGGGGTGATATGGCCAGGCTGCCAAGCAGCATTCGGCAGAGACACGCGGATGTCAACCGGGACATTCGCGTAGCTCTACGACGTGGGGCCGAGGTTCAGTAAAGGGGGGCAAAAGGTGTGAGTCGCAGCATCTCAAGCGGAGCCCTTGCAAACAATCTGAGGTGCTGTAGACACTGTTGTCGTGCACGCATGGGACTTCATGAAGACAGTTATTCGCAGTGTCTCTGGGCTCCGGAAATTTTCTTAGAGAGGCCTTGCACTATGGCTCCTGTCGTTAACGTGCAGAATGCTGTGGCAGCGTTGCAGGCCTCCATTTCCCGGGAGCTTTGCTTGCTTAGTACACCCCCGAAGTAGTTGTCGCAGGACCCCATGCGCTTAAGCCTTAGATGGTGTATTCGCTCCACATTCAGGGGTTTAGGGCTGCAGTCTTAAATGGTGTTTAAGATTTGGGGTTAAAGCGAAAGCAGAGTTGTAGCAGGTGGCCGCCTGCAAGCACTACCATGCGCAAGGGTTGCAGCAGTGGCGTGAATACTACTTGGTGCTGATCCACCGCGTGGCGCTGGGTCTTTACATGCTCAAGCGTCGCGTGGGGCCTGGACAGAGCCTGCAGGCAGTCGGTTTCTTCAAGACATTTTGAAAAAATCCGAAAGCCTCTTGTGCCATTCCAAACATGTGTTTTGCAGAGCTTGGCAGGACCTTGATGTTTTAGAGACCGTGACAGACATCACGACTTCCATCTTGGAAAGAAGGTGGTGGTGGGCTGAGCATGTGCGGGCGGGCGTCCCCTCCCCGTTGCAGCAGACTGGTGCCATGTCCTTTCGACTGCAAGTGGCTCTGGAGTTTGACGCTGCTACATGGAGACAATCTGCAGAAGCCATGCTCTCGGAGATGAAGATAGTCTTGGCTCACATGGAGCAGAACAAGATCGTGTACAGTGCCGGTGCTCGCAATGCGGAAGCCTTCCAGGCATTCGCAGTTTTGGTAGATCTAATCCTCGCAGGCTTACTGCAAGAACCTGCAGGCAGTCACGTCTAGAGTGTCCGCGCCCCTGCCAAAGAAGTCTCTTTGCGAGCGACCATTGCGATGTTTGGGAGATCGTCGAACTTCTCCCTATAGTCGTGACCTAAGTAAGGCTCCTGCTTCCATGTCCTGGCGTCTGCAACACCCTAAACCCCGAAACCTGCTAGAGTAGTTCCGCAAACCCTGTAAGACCTAGCAGACCCGAGGCTCTAAGTCCCAAGTGCAGTCTGCGACCCTGCGACTTTGTAGTTAGAGCTGCCATTTCCAATAAAAGACAGGTTCAGGCTTCTTAGTGTAAACTTTGGCCCTACAACCCAAACCCCAAAGCCAAAAAGCATTCTCAGAAGGCCTTGAGTCTAAACTTGTCCCTACAACCCAGACCCCAAAGACGAAAAACATTCTGAGAAGGCCTTCAGTCTGAACAAGGCAAGCAGGCGGATGATGATGCTAAGGATGACGCTCATGCTGATGCGCGTGATGAGAATGATGATTCCTTTGAGCCTGTGTTCTACAGGGAGGGTTGATGGTGAGACAACCCGAACACAGGCTCAAAGAAATCCGGCCTAACCTAAAGATGAAGATGATCATGATGATAATAATGATGATGTTCATGATGATGCTATTCGAGATGGTGCTGACGAAAGTGATGATGAACATGATAATGCTGCATGCTGCTGATGTGCGGTTCTTGCGCCTCTACTCGTTATTGAACTAGTGAACCACAGAGTAAGCTGTAAGAAATCAGTGGAAAGTACCACCCCCGCTCGGTGCGATGCAAAGAAGCAACATTTCGAAAGGTTTTGGACATGGATGCTCTCCAAACCCAAATGCGCTAGACCATGGACGTCATTAGGTTTTGGACATGCATGCTCTCCAAACCCAAATGCGCTAGACCATGGACGTCATTAGGTTTTGGACATGCATGCTCTCCAAACCCAAATGCGCTAGACCATGGACGTCATTAGGTTTTCGACATGGATGCTCTCCAAACCCAAATGCGCTAGACCATGGACGTCATTAGGTTTTCGACATGGATGCTCTCAAACCCAAATGCGCTAGACCATGGACGTCATTAGGTTTTCGACATGGATGCTCTCCAAACCCAAATGCGCTAGACCATGGACGTCATTAGGTTTTCGACATGGATGCTCTCCAAACCCAAATGCGCTAGACCATGGACGTCATTAGGTTTTCGACATGGATGCTCTACAAACCCAAATGCGCTAGACCATGGACGTCATTAGGTTTTCGACATGGATGCTCTCAAACCCAAATGCGCTAGACCATGGACGTCATTAGGTTTTCGACATGGATGCTCTACAAACCCAAATGCGCTAGACCATGGACGTCATTAGGTTTTCGACATGGATGCTCTCCAAACCCAAATGCGCTAGAACATGGACGTCATTAGGTTTTCGACATGCATGCTCTACAAACCCAAATGCGCTAGACCATGGACGTCATTAGGTTTTCGACATGGATGCTCTCCAAACCCAAATGCGCTAGAACATGGACGTCATTAGGTTTTCGACATGGATGCTCTCCAAACAAACGATTTGAATGAAAATCATGATCAAAATGAGGCCCAAAAAACCTTGATTCTGATCGCTAGGTTTTGGGCACGAAAATCGAGACACCCAAAAACAGTAAAAAATCATGAAATTCGCAAAGACAAATGCTGTAAATACCAGCATTTTCGTGTGCGACATTGATGAACAATGTTAGAAAATATGATAAATATACACACGAAACCAGCGACAGTTGTCACTTTCGAAAACTGCGGAAAAAAGTGCTGTAAAACACAGCATTTTCGACCACAGCAAGTCCCAAAAATGAGAGGTTTGGGCGTCGCACCGGGGGGGGCAACCCTACTACTACTACTACTACTACTACTACTACTACACTACTACTACTACTACTACTACTACTACTACTACTACTACTACTACTACTACTACTACTACTAGTACTACTTGCCGTGCTGGTGATGATGACCATGATGGCACAGGCAGTCCCTGAGCCTCCCTGCACTGCTGCGAGGGGTCAATGCCTCGTCGTTGGGGTACCTGCAGAAGGGTCGCAGTTTTCAGCTAGGATCAAGAATTACTTTCCAAAGAGCGGGTACGGGATTCAGATTTTGGGATCTGTCGAGATACTGTAAAGGAAAGTTTCGGGGAATAACCCTGGGAGGTGGATGGGCGATTGGAAGCATGAAGCATTGTCTCTTTCCCACAAGTGCACCAGGCAAGCCTCTGTCATTTGAGAAGGCAAGATCTAGAGCTGTCGGAATTCGCAATGGCATTCACCCATATGCACTCCGCTCTCCGGACATGAGCAGCCACCAGCTTTTTTGCACTCAAATACTTCCTGCGAAACTTCAGTTCGTCATCCACATAGTGCACCGACAGGGCCATAGATGAGAACAGCAGGGCCAATGTAGCTTCGGCGGTCGTTTCTGGAAGGGTGTGTCCTGCCTCATCCAGAATCGTGATAATATGGTGCGCCTGGGCCAATATGCCGTGGCTGGCAGCAAAAGCATCAGCACCAGCATCCTGAAGCACATCCCGAAGCGTCGCTGTCTCACGCTCCAGCATGTTCCTGAACTCCGCTGCTCGCGGTGCCGGCCCAGACTTGGGCGCTGCAGCTGCAGGTTCTGCTTTGACGAGGCCATCCGCCGAAACCGCTGTCTTTTTATGCAATCTTCGCACGGGCTTCATCTTGGGCGAAAGGTTGTGTGCTCCCCTGCCACCGCTTGGATCGCATTTTTGGCAGACCCTTCCGCGGCGGTAGGTAATCGCAGAGCGGCACTTCATGCATGTCCAGCCAGCCATCGTTCTGTTTCCCTCGAAGGATCTATGTCTGTGGCTACAGATATATGTACATGGTTGGGATGATATAGTAATGGGTATGCTGCCTTCCCAAAAAGGCCGCATGTCTGGGTGATTGTGGCATCGCGTCTAAGTCTAATGAGCCGGACGGCTTTGAGCTGCATCGTGTTTAGGGTTTCGGGGTTTAGGGTGGAGGGGTCAGTTAATGCATCGGGCATCTCTTTATTTATATAAATAAAAAGCCTCCGGGCCCGCCCGGAGCTTCAAGCCTAGCTTCGATCCCCAGGACCTGCCAGGCATGGACGCGTTTATTTATTTATATAAATAAAAAGCTTCCGGGCCCGCCTGGAGCTTCAAGCCTAGCTTCGATCCCCAGGACCTGCCAAGCATGGACGCATTTAAAAATTATATAAATAAAAAGCCTCCGGGCGGGCCCGGAGCTGCAAGCCTTCCCCATCCCCGTCCACGACACGCAGGGCGAATGCAGGGCAGCCTGGTAGGGATTAGGGTTCTAGACTGCAGACCGCACGAACCTGGAAGACGTCGAACTGACCTGCGTCCAGGGCGGGCTCGCAGAACATGCAGGCGCACACACAGCACTGAAAGCAACCTTGGCGGAGAGCTGGTTTCGCACAGAGCAGCTGTCACCGGTTTTTGTACAATTCAGCCGCATTCAGGCCTCCAGCTGGCGATTGCGTATGCAAGCGTGCCAGCCCGGGATTCCAGGCTCACTAGAAGGAGCCAATTCTGCCAGCTAGCACGAAGGACCATATAGCTAAGCTAAGTGCACTTAAACATGTCTTTAAAGTACATGGTGCTCTGGGTGACAAACGGACGACTATAGGCCCCGAGTGCAGGCAGGCCTCTGTACAAAGGCCGCTCCTCAAGCTAGACCGTGGCTCCACATCAGCACGCGAAACTCATCGATGCTCATCTTGCTCGAGGAAGCTAGCCACGCAGATGGGTCTCTGGTTTTGAGCTCCTCCATGGCATCGTAAATCGCGAGGTGGAGCCCCCACAGTAACTTGAAGGTGGAAGACCTCTCCTCGCCCACCTCCGACGAGCGGGTCTCGGACAGCGACAAGAACGCCAGCAGCCCTTCGAAAGCATCGCCGCTGACGCTCACGTCCCTGGGCGGCAAAGAAACACCCGAAAAATCATCCCTTGCTAACGCTCAGGAAACAGGATTTTACTTTCCGGGCCAAGTGGCTTCCCGTACCCTTGCATGCTTGCCCATGGTCCACAAGTTAGGTGCAGCGTCAGCGTGAGGTACCAGTTCCCGACATAAAAGCAGTAGTTAGCTCGGTCGGTTTCCAAGGTGGGGTTGTCATACCACTGATGGTAGCGACGGTGCCATGCTGTTTGGCTCGTGCTGTCCACTTGCCACGAGTGGCATGCCCTCACTCCCGCGTCCTGGGCCTCTTCCAGTTCACGCCAGAACTGCTGGCCCAAAATCATGGCGAAGCAGGAGAGGTCTTGCAAAACTGCTTGTGCCCGGCTGGTCCACATGCTGTTCGAGCACTATCACGCAGCAGGCAAAGCGGCAGGACCGCATGCCATCCTACGAGCAAGGCAGGGGGAGGCCTCGTCCAGCACCCGGACCTGAGCAGCTATGACATGCACAACGGCTCAATGAAGCTGCACTTCTGAAAAGCGAACCGGGCTCCAGGACTTACGGCATGACAGCAACAAGAAATGCAAGGCTTGTCAGAATATGCAACCGGTTACGTATTGGAATTTCCAAAGGATTTGGGGTGAAAGAGATATATACACATGGTTGGGAGGATATCGGTATGTATATGGGAGAGATCTATGCACATGGCTGGGAGGATATAGGCACGCAGATGTGCTAAGGAATTGCTGCGATTACCTAAGAAAACCCAATTCGCAACCGGTTGCGTATTGGAGTTTCCCAAGGATTTGGGGTGGAAGAGAGACATATGCGCATGGTTGGGCGGATATAGGTATGTAAATGTACTAGGGAAATGCTAGGATTACCTAAGAAAACCCAATTCGCAACCGGTTGCGTATTGGAATTTCCCAAGGATTTGGGCTGGAAGAGAGACATATGCACATGGTTGGGAGGATAGAGGTATGTGTATGTACAACGTAAATGCTACGATTACCTAAGAAAACCCAATTCGCAACCGGTTGCGTATTGGAATTTCCCAAGGATTTGGGGTGAAAGAGATATATGCACATGGTTGGGCGGATATAGGTATGTATATGTACTAGGGAAATGCTAGGATTACCTAAGAAAACCCAATTCGCAACCGGTTGCGTATTGGAATTTCCCAAGGATTTCGGCTGGAAGAGAGACATATGCACATGGTTGGGAGGATAGACGTATGTGTATGCACAACGTAAATGCTACGATTACCTAAGAAAACCCAATTCGCAACCGGTTGCGTATTGGAATTTCCCAAGGATTTCGGCTGGAAGAGACATAAGCACATGGTTCGGAGGATAGAGGCAGGATATAGGTTTGTGTATATAACCCCCAGGCTACCTCGGTTGAGACCCGGAAAAGGAAAAGACCCAGAAAACTCAGGTGGAACACTCCGGCAAACCCCACAGAAAACCCCACAGAAATTCTAAAGGAGGGTCCTAGTCCTGGTAGCCAGGACATGTCATTGTGCCGGGGTGCCATAGGGGCCTCCTCGACGCTCACAACCCCACAGAAATTCCATTTAACCGAAGGAGGGCGCAACCGGTTGCGTATTGGAATTTCCCAAGGATTTGGGGTGAAAGAGATATATGCACATGGTTGGGCGGATATAGGTATGTATATGTACTAGGGAAATGCTAGGATTACCTAAGAAAACCCAATTCGCAACCGGTTGCGTATTGGAATTTCCCAAGGATTTCGGCTGGAAGAGAGACATATGCACATGGTTGGGAGGATAGACGTATGTGTATGCACAACGTAAATGCTACGATTACTTAAGAAAACCCAATTCGCAACCGGTTGCGTATTGGAATTTCCCAAGGATTTCGGCTGGAAGAGACATAAGCACATGGTTCGGAGGATAGAGGCAGGATATAGGTTTGTGTATATAACCCCCAGGCTACCTCGGTTGAGACCCGGAAAAGGAAAAGACCCAGAAAACTCAGGTGGAACACTCCGGCAAACCCCACAGAAAACCCCACAGAAATTCTAAAGGAGGGTCCTAGTCCTGGTAGCCAGGACATGTCATTGTGCCGGGGTGCCATAGGGGCCTCCTCGACGCTCACAACCCCACAGAAATTCCATTTAACCGAAGGAGGGGTCGGTTAAATGGACGGTTTTTGGACGGTTTTGGGGGGTTTTGCAGGGGAGGGGTCAGTTAAATGGACGGTTTTTGGACGGTTTTGGGTGGTTTTGCAGGGGTTTTGCGGGTTTTTGGACGGTTCTTTGGGTGGTTTAGGGGGGTTTTGCGGGTTTTGCATCGGTCGTTTGGGGGTTTGGGGGTCGGAGGGGTCGATTAAATGGACGGTTCTGGTGGGTTTCCATCGGTGGTTTGGGGGTTTACGAGGGTTTAGGGTTTTTTTTTAAATGGACGGTTTTGGGAGTTTCCATCGGTCCTTCCTTATATTTACAGAAAACCCTAAACCCTATAAACCCTTACGTAGTATGCCCTGTGCCGGGTACCATCTACGAACAAAATACATACACACGGACAGTCCCAATGACAAGCCTCCATGACTGTGTCAGGCCCTGGCCTCCCGTGGCAATTTCGAGCTGATGGCTGAAGCCAGGTCTCTGCCTCAGTGAAGAGAAGATACAGAGACTGTGTTCAAGGCCTGCCACCACCCAACATGAAGCACTGAGAGAGCGCAAGAACTTGCAAGAACACATGCCCAATGTGCAATCAGAGGGTGTGACAGTGCAGCAACATGAGTCACAGGCAGTTGCTTGTAGACTTTCGTTCGGACCTTTGCAACGGTGGTTTTGCAGCAGAATGTCCAGCGTGCAGCAAATGCGTACAGACCTGGCAACACGCCTTTTTTTCACTTCAGGCGGTAGATGTACTGCGGTGGCACGGCCTCCATGAGGAACACGGAGTTTGCAGCCCGCCACAGCTGCAGGCCCTCCTAGGTTTTATTCAGATCGTCCTGAAACCCTAAACCCTAAATACTGGCCTAAACCCTAAGTCGCAAATTTACAAAAGCTGGTTCCAACGTGGCTGAGAAACGGAGACTGCCTGTCGTGCTGCCACACGCACCCACAGCGTCGCCTTTCGTCTGCCCAGAGCCTCCCGATCCTGGTACCGGACCAGGTGCACATGGGTCCGGTTGCCACGAAGCAGGCCCTGCCTGAGCAAGAACAGCAACCGTAGCATGCAAAGGTCAGCAAATCTACCAGCAGCAGAACAAAAAGACACGTCTGTCCTTAATTTTGTGCCTAGACACCGATAGATGCTCTGGGCATGCTCCTGGAAAGTGCCGTGGAACAGCACCTCAGAAAGACTGCTAGTGCACCGCCTTCCGAATGGTCCTAGTCCTGGTAGCCAGGACATGTCATTGTGTGTCATTGTGCCGGGGTGCCATAGGGGCCTCCTGGACGCTGACAGGCGTGAGCAAAGTGGACACGTCCAGGCCCTGGCAGGGTAATGTAGATGCAGCCGTAGGGCCGTAGGGTCAGGGTCCAGGGTGAGCCCACAAAGTTTTTTTGCCAGCTGAACCTTCACGGAATGCCCTTGGACTGCTCGCAGCCTCTGACCGCCCTGTTACGGAAGCAGCCGATGGAATGATTGAGTAAGGTACTCCGGCAGTGCCATGGTTTATGGTTTAGGGTTTAAGTTGCCCAAAATGCAGCAAGCGGTCCTCGCTGAACTGGTAGCGGCGCTTCTCGTCGTTCAGCACCAAATCCTTTCAACAGGGAATCAGGACACATCTCAGCGATCCATGATGCACTGGGCGGATTCCGCGCGTGCAAGAGAGTACCCCTACCTTGCCTTGAGAACGGATGCCTGGACTCTGAGGAAGCCAGCGGCGTCCGAGGACGGGTACCAGCCCCCGTTCTTGGAGATGCGCTTGCAGTGCCGCAACAGCCAAGACAGCCTTCCGCCCAGTTGACCTGAGCTCCCCGCTTCCCAGCTGGGTTTCGAGGGTGTATAGGGTTTAATCCAAACAGAGAAGGCAATGCTTTGTTGCAGACGGGTCTCGGCGATCTTGCTGGGAGAGTCTCGGAGTCTGCCAACCTTGCCAGGGACACCGCAACTCAATGTGTGCCACTCAGTAGGCGGCGCCTAAAAAGTACAATGAAGTCATGCCGAAGGGCTCTGCCACGAACTGCCGCTTCCCTGTGGCTGGCCTTAGTTAACTAGGAGGTGTTATGGCTTCTGAAACACGCGTGCGCGAAAATCAAATCATGCCGAAGGGCTCTGCCACGAGCTGGAGCTTGCCTCTGGCTGACCTTAGCTAACTAGGACAGGAGGAGGTGTCATGGCCTCTGAAACATGCTTGTGCAAAAATCTTGCCGAAGGGCTCTGCCACGAACTGCTGCTTCCCTCTGGCTGGCCTTAGTTAACTAGGAGGTGTTATGGCTTCTGAAACATGCTTGCGCGAAAATAAACTCTGTTCAGGCAAGTCTCCGGGCTCATCCACACTGGATCTTGACCGCTGGCCTTTATTGTAGGAGTGTGATGGTTTCTGAAGCACACGTGCACGAACAGAACCACTGTTGAGGCAAGTCTCTGGATGCAGTCTCCCAGGAAGAGCTCACCTGTCGCTTCCCTTAGTTGTAGGAGGACTGTCATGGCTTCCGAACCACACATGCGCAAACGTAAAACCTGTTCACATGGACTGAATTGAGGCCAGACTCGTGCTGGCGGCTCCTTGGGTTCGGGAGGCCTCCGGCTGCCGCCTCAGTGCATGGTTTCTTCAGGTCTACCTGTTTTGCGTGTTGAAATGTCCACTTGCGGTCCAGATTCCAGCCGAAGATGCCCGCCCACCACCATCAGCATGGCCTGCCTTGTAGCCTCAAAACACACATACACGAAGACTATGCATGCATCTTCTGACAACACAGAGACAGGAAAGGAAACCATGCTCGACTCGAATGATTAACTCTTTTGAGGCCAGACTCCGGGAGGCGGATACGGCGGCTCGGGCACCGCAGTCCAGATCGAAGCCGGGACCCGCCTGCCTGAGTGCACAAATGCTTTTGCAGAACTTGTGCCACTGTGCAGGTCCTCCTGTGTTGCTTCTTGACATGTCCACTTGCGGTCCAGATACTGTCCGCGGATGATGGTGCCTCGGCGGCCTCTGCACCTTGTTGCCCAAACCCGAAGCACTAACGACAAGGGACAAAAATGCAGCTGAGCTGAGTGAGCTTCATTCAGACCTACTGGCCAGGACATAAGCAGGGAAATTCAGGCTGAAGATTGACTCCTTCAGACCTGATGATAACTACTTGCAGCCCAGGATACTTGCAGCTTCTGCCTCCGGCTTCTTCTTGGGCATGGCCTTCGTCTTGACCACTGGTCCTGGTGCCCAGGACAGAAACACCAAATCCTCAACCCCAAACCCTGAACCCTGAATCGAGCATGGGTCCTGGCTAGGAGAGAAACACTAAATCCTGAACCCCAAGCCCTCAACCCGAAACCGAGCATAGGTCGGGAAATTGGGTCTCAGGACAGATTTCTGGAGGAAGATCATCGCCTTTTGCAGTCCAGGAGGCTCGAAGGTGCAGCCGCCGTTTGCGATCTGGCCTTGGCCTTGACTGTGCCTTGGATGTCTTGAGCATGTTTCTTGTCCAAACAAGAAGCAGCAGGACAAAGGCAATGCAGTCAGTGCAGGTTTAGGGTTTTGGCTTTAGGGTTTACGTCCTGGCTACCAGGACACCAGTTTCAGTTCATCTTATCAGGGGGCACATTTCATTAGAACTGAAGCTGGTTACATGGGTAGTGACAAAGAAAATGCGACATGTTTTAGTTGAGCTTCTCGGTGCCGCCGCTGGAGATCTTCCTTGGAGAAGAGACTGTCTGTGCAATGCACATGTCCTTGAACTGCAGTTGAGGCTCCTGTGGCCTGCAGAGGCACCTCGAAGCAACCTCAAAAGCAGAGTGCAGCAGTTTGGGGAGCCTGCCCTAAACCCAGACCCTGGCCTCCCCATTTACAGTCTGAACCCGTCTAAATCAGCTTGGACCAAGAGACTGCTGTCGTCGCTGTCATCATCTCCTCAGATTTAAATATATAATAATGTTGTAATTCTAAAGATACAGATGCTGGACTTCCATGTATTGTTTGTGCCCGACTCGCTCTGGAGCTGCACATTCTCTATACTGTCGACTCATATTAAACTTTTCTGCTGCCAAGAAGCGAAGATTCTTCTGGAAATCACGATACTCCTGACGAAGGCCTGGGATATGAGGAGAGACAGAGTGGCTTGAAGACGTGTGACCTGCTCTGTAGTCAAACTCATGTTGCTGTTCAAGCGTCTCTGCAGAGTCTGTTCGAGGGCCTGAGCTTCGAGAAGGAGGGCATCTCCTTAGATGTGGATGAGGCTACAGTCCCAAAGCAAGACATTTAAGTCAGCACCACCTGCAGCCAAGAGTCTTCTTTCTCGTGCAAGACGGCCCTGCTCTTCAACTTGGTAGGACAGAAGTGCAAGTTAGACAACAAGCCATGAAACGGACATTCATGCTTCTTGGTCTGAGTCATGCTGCGGCATGTGGCTGATGCAACCAAGACACGATGCCGCAGGGTTCTCTGGCGGTCCCGCTTCCAGTCGCTCGGCCCCTTCGTGCCACTCCATGTGGTTGACGGCATTTCACCGCGGGCGAGGGTTCAGGGGGACTTAGTAAGTAGGTTATAATTGGGGTTATAAGTCCCCTAAGTGGGGTTATCCTACTTATATCCTACTTATAACCTTACTTACTAAGTCCCACGAGCCTTTAAGTAGTGTGGAACCCAAAGTTTCTGTCCTGGACCCCAGGACTCTGCAATATATTTCAAGCGTACTGCTGTTTGTGGTTGTGGTGTTGGTGGTGATTGTGATGGTGGTCGGCTGCAGTGTCACGTTGTCTGAGTGAGCGGTTTAGGGTGTAGGGAAAGTGTAGGGTTTAGGGTTGTGACCAAAGTAGAATTAATAAAGGAATTAGTAAAAGTAATCCAGGGACTGATAATGACAATGATAATCATAATCACCCGAAACCCTAAGGTCCTTTTTAAATTTTGGGGTTCAGGTTTAGGGGTATTTAGGCGATCAGGGTTTAGGGTTTAGGGTAGTATATAAACAACCAGCATCTCTTTCGGAGCATGGTCTCTGAGTGCTTAGTCATGAATGAAGTGCGCATGTCTAGGCCATTGAGCAACAAGCAGCAGGATTGTGACCCATGCCTTCCGATCATCATGCATTCTCCAACTTTGCGGACAGGCAGGCAGCTGAGACCAGGGCTGGCATCTAGCAGCAGGCCCGGCTGTAGCTTTCCGAAGCTGCCTTCACATATTCAGGGTGCAGTGCTGAAAGTGGAATTGCACATGGCTTCTTCATTTTTGTGACCTGGACCATGCTGGGTTCGCCGGCTCTAATGCTGACACAACCAAGGGCACCCTAGGGGTCCCTGCACAACAAACATAATGGTTGACACCTGCCTAGTGTTTCTGCGGTTTGTTGTCACACTTTCGACCCAAGCTACTGCAGGTTAAATAAGTGACACTAGAACAAGCCAATTTCAGCTGTGCTTGGTCGTTCTTCTGAGACGCAAGGTCAGACCTTTTTTTAAAAGTGTTGCAATGTTTGTTGTCACTTTCAAACAGGTCTAAGTTAAACTTGAAACACGTAAACTTGTTGCTGCAAGCACTCTGGCCAGCCATGTCAAACTGGATGATCCCACCGCCGCCGCCCCCGGTAGCCCCTGGCCCTGCACCGACAACTATGCCACCGCAGACTTCAATGCCTCCACCCCCAGCACCGCCAGCTATGCCCTCGCAGAGTTCGCCACCGCCGCCAGCGAAGTCACAAGAGACAGCTGCTGCACGTGGAAACAGAGGCCCGTCGTATGAGGCGAGAGGTGAAAACATGAGGACTCAGCTCGCCAACTTTTCTCAGGGCATCGGTGAGGTCAAAACGACCCTTGCTCTGCACGGCGAGAAGATGACGGAAATGCATACTGCGTTGCTGCGCCTCGACCGTCGTGCGAATGAAACGCTGGAGGTTCAGGAGAAGCTGCACAAGCTGGAGATGCAGAAGGCTTTGGATGCTCAGACGATAGAGCACAAGCAGGCCGTGGAGAAGCTCACTGGGCAGCACCAGCAGGAGTTCTGGAAATGGAAGAAGGCCAATGATGACTTCAACGTGCCTTGGCTTTATTTATGATAGGTTTTCACGAGTGGAACTGTCAACAAACGAGGAGTCCCCGATCATGCGTATATGTTGCAATGCCCAGGTTGAGAACAAGCGCTTGCTCAATGAAGGCCAGCTAAAGGATCAGGAGATTCGCACCCTGAAGACAGACCTCAAAGAAAGTGAACGTCAGAACAAAGTTCTACGGCAGCGGCTGCAGGACATCGAGTTTCAAGCGTTTTTTGACGTTTGAAGATCATTCTCCAAAGGAGCATAGCATATGACATCATTTTTTGGCTTTGCACATGTATCACACCCTGCAGGATGCCGAAGAGGCAAAGAACAAGATGGATGTGGAAATGGCAAACCTCCAGGCCGGCTCTTTGCTGACTGCCACATTATGCTTTAGCAACCCTAGGCCTTGAGAGCATCACTCTTCCCCGAAAGCCTCACATCCAGAACCCTGGACAAGCACCTGCCCGCTTCAGTCCAACCCGTTCCTATCTTGCGTGCTCCCTGAAAGGGCCGCCTCGCCGCTTCTAGCAAGGATGAAGAAGGACACAGCTTTATGCCCTGAATATTTTCCTATTCCAACGAAAAAACAAATTTAACCCCCTGAGCCTGCAGTTTCCCAGGACGGCCACCCAAGAAGCGCAGGGGTGCCTGAGCTTCGGAGCATCGCTTGGCAAGTTCGGAGCAGGAGCTTACATGCCTCGCCTGGAATCTGCCAGTTCTCGTGGCAGAGCATGCGTAGAAGAGCTTCAGGCAAGTCTTTGTTTACGGCTCGCGCGGCAGAATGGCTGTATGACAGCGGCGAAAAGAGACCAGGTGGAGATGGCAATTTGGCTTTCTAGCTTTGCTCAGTGCTAGTGGTAGTAGCAGTAGCAGTGGTGGTAGTAGTAGTCGTAGTCGTCGTCGTCACCATCGTCGTCGTAGTAGTAGTAGCAGTAGTCGTAGTAGTAGTATTGTAGTCGTCGTCGTCATCGTCGTCGTTGTCGTTGTAGTGGTGGTCGTATTCGTGGTTGTGGTCAGATTCGTAGTCCGAATAGTCGAAATACGATTATTGCACATGGCATACATACATACATACATACATAGAGACAGACATACATTGTATATATGTATCTATGTATACATGTCTGTACATATATATATATATATATGTATGTATAATACAGACCAAGAAAGACATAAATACGTACACAAACATACCGCAGCTACAGATGCTTGCTGGGGCTAGGGATTTCGGGTTCAAGACCGGGGGTGGGGGTGGGGGGCACACAGTTGTAGATTTAGGGTGTGGTGTGGCTGAGGACGTAGGGCTTGGGATAGGGGAGGATGTAGGGTTCTGGGTCGAGGGGTTTGGGGTCCCAGTGAAGCTCCCTGCGATTCTCCATGGACTTTCAAACTTGCTGAATCCTGTTCGCCTGCTGTAACTGAACCCTGAACCCTGAACCTTGAATCCTCAACCCTCAACCCTCAACCGCCACCCTGAACCCTGACCCTCAACCTCCAACCCGAAACCCTCACTTGTTTTATGTCAGTGTTTCTCGGTCCGCTATTGCTGCAAGAATGAATTCTACTGCCACTCTGCCAGAAAGATGTTCCTGTCCTTTTCAAATCAATGCCGTCAGATCCGCTTAGTGACCTTAAACCTACGATGAATATTGACGTGTTCCCAGAACCTTGCTGCATGCACTCATGAAGATCCAAGCGCCAGGCAGATGATCCAGGCCAAGCTGTGGCACCTGGCAAATTGATGAAAATCATGTCATTACAGAAGTCCTGTTGCATGGGAGTTGATAGCGATGCGGATGCTTTTTATTGGGATGGTATTTCCGAATGTTGGGTGGTTTTTGTTCTATTCTCATAAGCTAACTCTTTCAACTCTTATCGTCTTATTTTGGATTCTTCTTCTCACCTAGAATTCGCCTTATCCTAATTCCATGCATTACAGGCAGTGATCTCTGATGCCCTCCATGTCACGCCACTGCTGTTAGGCTCTGCTCTGGCAAAACATGACCACGAGGTTCACGAAATGCTGTCGTTGAAATTGCCAGGCCTCATCGAAGTCGCCGACGTTGTTTAGTCAAAGCTCCCCCGATGGGTTGGCTGCTCTGACAGGATGACAGGCACACTAATGGTCATGACTCCCGACATGAACGAATGACTAAGCAGACAGTGATCTCTGATGCCCTCCATGTCACGCCATTACTGTTAGGCTCTGCTCTGGCAAAACATGACCCAAGAGGTTCACGAAATGCTGTCGTTGAAATTGCCAGGCCTCATCGAAGTCGCCGATGTTGTTCAGTCAAAGCTCCCCCGATGGAATGGCTGCTCTGACAGGTGCACGCTTCCAGTCATGACTTAGGACATGAGTGAATTTGAACACTCGTGGTATATGACACAATAAAACACAACTTCAACAGACATTCTGCGCCCCCCCCCCCATTGAGCTGGCTGGGTCTTTGGGAGGAGGACGGGTGGGGCACCGAATAGAGTTTGCATCAGTACATATGTGTCCTGGAATCCAGGACTTGGCTGTGGCTCGCTTCAATTGTACTGCTCTTTGTGTTTCTGCTGTTGGTGGTGATTGTGGTGATGGCTGTGATGGTTTCCAAAAGTGCTGGCCGCACTGCTGGTGGAGGTGCAGTTTTGGTTTTGACTCTGGTGTTGATGTAGCTCACAAATGCAAAAAGAAGGACTGCAACATGTCATGCATGGGCACTTGAGCAGTGTGCCACTTCAGCAGTGGCCATGTACATGACACACATGAACACACATGAACATACATGAACAAACATGACATGCATGACATGGCCACCTGAGCGGTGGCACCACTTGAGCAGTGGCCATGCAAGCAGCACTCACTCCTAGACCACTTGAGCAGTGGTCCTGCGCACTACAAACTGAGGCCGATGCACCAGGATGTCATAGCTCCCCCGTCGGCATCGTCTCTGACAGGGGGCGTGAACGCTCAGGGTTTAAAGTGGGTTATTAGGGCCTTAAGACTTGGGGTTGAAAGGGCTTGTTCAGGGTCTCTACAGTTTAAAGAGGGAGTGGAAGGTATGGTTGTCAAACATGATAACAACAATATGGTGCTAGAACTAGTCCTGGAATCCAGGACATTTTGCTCCGCCCAACAAAGACCACCTCATCACCTGAATCCCAACAGCATATGTATGTATGTACGTATGTATGTATGTATGTATGCATGTAACTGTGTATGTAGCTATGTATGTATGTATTTATGTATGTATGCATGTATGTAGGTGAGTATATACCTGCATATTCACATGCACACGTGTGTGTATGTATGTCCGGTCTGTCTGTCTGTTTGTCTGTATGTATGTATGTATGCATGTGTATGCAGATATGCATGTACATATATATGTGTATCTAAATTACATATGTTGGCATGTTATGTATCTACAACTGGTGTTAAGCTTTGGGCTTCAGGGTCTAGGATTTGTCAGGGTTTGGGTTGCCTCATCATCATCGAGCCACTGAAGATTTGTTGTTCTTTGTTTTTCTTCTTCGCAGTGAACACACAGCGCACACAAAAGTGTCAAACCAAAAATCCAGTGATTTTGAATTAGCACCGGGAAAATATACCCCCTGGACATCCAGGGGAAGATGTTTCTTTAGTGTGTCAAGCGACTTTATCAACCACTATCCATGACTGCAAACAGCAAAAATCCCAGACCCCAGATAGGAAAGAACAAGACCCCAGTTACAGCGAATGGGGATTTAGAAGAGAAAGGAGCATATGCATAGCAAGCAAAACCTCCCAAGCCCATTCAGAAAGTGCTACCTCTTGCAACATAGTTGAAGCCGGAGAGGCTGTAACACTGCAGACCGTCAACATCCCATCGATCGCACACCCACGGGTTTTGCCACTCAAGAAAGCGCGAAGCTTCTCTTGTTTCGCAGTTCCTGCCCCCACGAAAAAAACACACGCACTGCTACGGCTGTGTGCGTTCATGGGAACAGCCCTGCAGAGCAGTAGGGCCGTCAGCTGCTTTGCAAAAGGAGGCTAAGGTCTACAGGGCTAGGCAGCTAAGGTGGTGTCGTCGATGGACATGATATGGTTTAAGACGACTCGCACAGCTGTGGCCACGGGTCCTAGCATGCAAAATCCTGTTGAGTTGGGCTCCTAGTAAGCGAATCTTTCACTCAACCGCTCACCTCATTTGCCCTGCGCATGATCACGGCACAGATGTCATCTTCTGTGATGCCCAACGAATTACTGCTGATGAATGCCTTCTGCAAGCTGATGGCGCTTCTGGCTTTTTTGTGGTCTCCAGTGCTACTGTCGATTTGGGACACGGCCTCGAGGAGCAAGGATTCCAAAACGATGACCTTGGCATCCTTCATGTGCGATGCGGCCATCTCCAACGCAAGACTGCTCAAATTGTCCAGCTCACTGGATACATCTGGCTCCGAAGCATACATCTTGTGGAACTTGTCCAACTTGTCGAACTCCTGACAGTCGAAGAGTATAAGAATACTTGAAAGAAATAAACCAATTGTATCATGGAGGTGGTTACACAGGTGGCTTGAAACCCAGAAATGCTGCAAGGCATGCATACTCTACTCTACAGTTACAGGGTTCAGCTGGTGGTTAATCAAACCGTCTGCGGACTTTTACGTAACACTAGACACAACTTACCTACACTGCATACTTCCACATCTGGGGCGCACAGTGAAGCCAGTGACGGGAAGTTTGCGCGAGCACTGCTTCACTAGCTGGTCTCCAAACAACATCAGTGACTGACTCGCCTCTCACTCTCCTGCTTCTACTCGATCCCTGGACTCGACTGGAATTCTGCTCACACTGCAATCAGCAAAATACAGAGACTGAAGCTCGATGGAAAAAACCAACTCAACTATGTTATATTGCATCTGGACCATGTGACAACGAAACCAAAAGCGTCCTGCTGGAAGAGGTTGCAGAGCTGCCGAAGCTTTGAGCCGTCCAAGAGCTGAATGGTGTCGCCGGCCACACGGCGCACCGTTTGCCAGTCTGCCTCTGCCAGATCCTTCTTCCAGGATGCGACATCCTTGATGATACCGGACGCCTGGTCTGCGATCTGCGTCAAACTGTGCTTGAACTCCTCAGCGACGTGGAGCACACACTCGGTATGGGCGGTGTCTTTAAGGAAAGCCTCGGCATCGGAAGCATTGAAAGTGAGGACATAGCCCAGGTCCTCAAGCCCAAACGCGTTGCGGATCCGGGTCATCTTCTCCACGGCTTTGCGAAAGGCACTGCGCTGGTGCACCACCAGCTTCTGAAGGGCCTCATTGGTGTCCTTCTTGCATCTGGCACTGGCACTAGACCCCAAGGCCATGAGCTTCTTGCCTGCAGACTTGAGCAGGAATGCAGCTTGCAACGCACAGCCACACTCCTTCACGAACTCGGTGCGCTGCTGCATCTCTTGGCCGGCTTGGCCAAAACACAATGCAGCCATTGACGTGACGGCTGGCCAAGAGTTCTTGAGCGGGCTGGCGTCACCGTCCCCACAGACCTGCACTGCAACTGACATGATTATCTGATCGGGCCAAGGTCTAGGGCCTACTCACGGAGTTGCGGGAGTCCGTTTGGGAAATTATGACACGGGTTACACTACACTTAGGTGAGATTTTTCAATCCGCGGAAGGTTATCGCTTTAAATGACAGACTGACAGACCAATACAAAAGCAGTCTACTAGTCAGCACCTGTCCTCAGCGGACAAACACTGCACCATGAGCAGCAGGAAGTGGTCCGCAGTCTTGCCATCGAGATTCTCCGGGAGCTTCTTGCATCGCTTGACAAGCTCAGCAGCCTTGCCAAAGTCTTCAAAGCTGATGGCACCCTCCGGCACTGTTGCTTCCATGAGGCTGCACAAATCAGTCCCAGTGATATCTGCGACTTTTGACGTCGCCATCCCCCGCAGCTGCTGAGACAACGAAAGCACACCGGGCTGCGCTGCGAACACTTGCAGCCCACGAAGCAGCATGTCCACCAGAGGGGTGGAAATCTCCGTGCCATCTTCTGCTTCCAGGAGAAGGTTAACCTTTGCCGTCACCATGCTCAGCAAATCTTATTTTCCCTTATGTGTCAACCGGGCGTTCCATATTCTATATATACAAAAGAGTATACATATAAAAATTCAGGATATTTCACTCCTCGTCCGAATATATACTTCATAAATAATAAAAATTCGGCTCACACTAGCGGCTCTCTTTTTCTCGTGATTGGGGCATCGCAGTGCCTTGCCCTGGGCTCGGGCCCAGGGCGCTTTGCTCTTTGTTCAGTTTCAACAAAACGCATTTGTACAACATGCATTGTCAAAGAAAGATGCCACCTGCATCATTGCGAACTTCGCAGCACAACTTGTGCGAGTAACAACCAGGGCGGGCTGGGTGGGACAAAACTTTTTCCCGGACTTATGCCGGAAATTTTTTCTTACCCTCCCACCACCCTGTGGAGCCAACTGACGGCATAACAAAGACTTCATCAAGATTCTTCAAACATGAACTGTCATGTCTTGTGTTGGGAAAACTTTGACAAAACTCACGCCCTAAATTTTGAGTTTGTTTGACAAACCAAAATTTTTGACACAGGGGAAAAAAATAAAGCTTCATCCGCTATTCGCGGAGTTGCGTCTTATTTTCCCTTATGTGTCAACCGGGCGTTCCATATTCTATATATACAAAAGAGTATACATATAAAAATTCAGGATATTTCACTCCTCGTCCGAATATATACTTCATAAATAATAAAAATTCGGCTCACACTAGCGGCTCTCTTTTTCTCGTGATTGGGGCATCGCAGTGCCTTGCCCTGCCCCTGTCTTGGCACTAAGAGCGCCCAAACTACTTGCCGCCGCACCACTTGTGCACATCACTTCGGTCGTGACTTCGACTCCTCAAGAAAGCTTTCGAAGAACTTTGCCGTAGGCCTAACACGCACAGGTGTCGGCAGGTTCCACACTCCTCTCGAAAGCGGATCCGAAGGATTACTCACAGATGGAACTCGATCGTACCAAATCATAAAGCCAAGGCTTTCCTCAATCTCGCATACCGCATCGATAACATGCGTTGCAAACTGACTCACTGTCCAGCACTTTACGAAGGCGCCGTGAACACCTTCGTTGTCGGTGAACACAACCACATTCTTGCCCTTAAGAGCTTTGAAGAAAAACTTCAGCGCAACATATACCGCCAAAGCCTCCAGCTCAAAGATGACAGTCGCTTTGACACGCTCAAAGGACGTCATGACTTGGGAAACAAGCGAAGCATCAAGGTTTTCACCGAACCATTGGAGCAAGGAGCCTTTATGGTCATATGCCATGCCCCCGATGCCACAAAGCTTGCCTTCATCGCTGAAAGATGCATCCACATACACATGCACAACATTGCCCAGTTGCCGACTAATCGAGCGGTTCTGGTTTGACGAAACCAGACGCCTCAAGAAGCGGCACGCCTCGGAAGTGACCTCACTCAGCCGACCTCCGTGATGCCGGCTAAGCTGGTGCAGAGCAACCTTCGCCCTTCGACCGAACAACTGGCCCGAAGCAAACTGCAGCCTACCTCGAAGCCTCTCGCAGTCAGAATGCGACAACCTGCCAGCTAACAAGACCTCGTCCAAGGCAGCAGTCAACTCAAGCACACGCTTTTCGGTGTTCGCCAACTTGAAGAGCCCCAGGCGAGCTTCAGACATGTCAATCTTGATTCCAAGAACTTTACAGCACACGTCGTAAAGCAAAAGTTTATCTAGTGAAAGATCCCAACCTAGTAGCCGAAACAGAGTGCTGATCACGACTTCCACATGTCGGCGCTCCTCAGGCTTGCAGGCCGATAGGAAATCGTCAAAATAAAAACTCCAGACCAAGGCAAACATTTTTACCCCCAACCGCCAAATCCCGAATGCACAACGGATAAAGGCGGTCACTGAGGCTTTTGCCCCGAAGGGCATGACCCGCTGCTTGTAGATGACGTGCTTGCGAGTGGGACAGAAGATTACGAAAAAGCTATCCTTTTCGAAACTCTTGTCACTAAGCGGCAGTTGCTTGTACGCGGCACTGAGGTCCCAACATTTGCACACAAGTCCCGCACGCAAGGACTTCAAAGGAGACAAGTGCAACCACATCGCTAACATGCCAGCAACTACGTCTAACGTGTGAACGGGCACTTGTTCACTTTGGGATACAACCGAATTTGCAAGCGAACTCAAGTAATTATCGATTGGTCTAACTTTGGGACCTTCCTCGGTCTCTCCTTGAATCACTCCAAAGCGATGCGTGACCGTCCCATCATCAGGGATGTCGCTAGCACTCACCGGCCCCTCAATGAAGCCTTTGGTTAACTCCTTCTCCGTGGCTGCTAGCACGCCTTGATCCACGATCTCGTCACCTGAACTTTTAACCGAAGCCAAAACCTGACCCCTAACTAAACCCGCACTTTTCCTAAGCGTTTCCTCGGCCATGGCTGCCGGGCGGTACTTATTCTTAAAGGCGTTAGATCGTGGCAGGGGTCCGGTTAAGTCAAAACCGTTTGACAGATCAGATATCAAGTCCTCGTCCTCATGTCCCACACTGTCAAGCATCTCTTTCATCAAGAGCAGCCGCTTGTTGCACAACACTTGACGTCGATGGGAGCTGAAGGATCCCTTGAGCTGGCTTTCGGCAGTTTCCAGCTCCTCAGCACGAGCGAGCCATTTCTTGAGCATCTCAGTTCGCTCTCGCCCAAGCGTAGCAACATCTTTGGAATGATTCGCCCGTATGGCCTCGACAAGCTCTGATGGCAAAAGGCTTTCCAAGTGACACGGATGTTGCACGCTCAACGCCCTCGCCACGAACTCCTCCGGCTCATGGTACACGCCGAAAGTGATACTTCCTTTTTGTACTTTTGCGACCCTGGGAGGCACATCACTAGAACCACAAGAGGGGCCTAAGGGGAAACCCAAGTTTTCTAAGAACCCTTTGTCGGCAGTCGCAAGTTTGGTCACTCCCACTGGGGTGTATGCAACGATCACTCCTCTGTCACCTCGCCACGGTTGAGTGGCATGCCAACGCTTCGGTTCAAAGATAAAGGGTCTCCCAACTGCTAAGTCGTGAAATCTCCCAGCACGTTGGGTTTTCCCGACGACCATTGCAATAGGTCCACCTGCCTCCTCGAGCCACAGTCCTCCGCCAGCACAAGCATGCGTTGCCATGATCAGGTTTTTTTGTTCCTGGCTCATTGTGCAAATCACGATGGGCTTCTGCGCGCACATTGCACAGATAGCGCACGGCAGAGAAGCAAAAACCCGGAGCATTATCGCGAACATGCTTGCAAAGCACGGCAGTGCACCAAGGCATATCCCGCGTCAAGTTTTTGCAGCCCGTCATGGGCCCATGAGCATAGGCTCCGCACAGAAACTGATTAGATTGGTCATCACAGCTCCCCCTGGCTCTGGTCTGATGTTTTTGCGGCAACATGTCCAAGAGAGTTCGCATCTCCTCTTGGCTGAAGCGAGTGTTCCACCGTAACATGATGCAGGCAAGCTTCTCAGCAGGGTGAGCATCCTCAGGCGGAGAGTGAAGGTCCGAACATGTACGGTGAAGAAAACTGGCTGCCGGCGAGTCGTCTTGCCCGTCAGCCTGGCCTGCACTCAAGTTGTCAGAAGCATCCTCTGAACTATCCCCCGGCACCGTGAGGATGCGAAGGACTTTGGCACCTTGTGGCACAGACGACACGAAGCACGGGTCAACGTTTGCAGAAGCAGGTACCTCCCATGGTGCAGGGAGTTTACAGCCTACTTGAAGGCCATGCATAGACGCAGCAGGGAAGCTGCCACGGACGTTCACAACATGTTTGAACTCCGGAACCAGAGGAAGGACACGCTTTTTGCTTTGCCATCCAGCCACAGCTCTGGCCGCTGCAACGGTGGGTGTTGCCTGACTCAAGTCAGTAGGCAGAGGCTTGGCCCCCATGTCAAGCAGTTGATCTTGCAGAAGCTGTGACATAGCTTTGCACAAACCCCAAGGAAAATCCAAATCACGGTCGAACTTGCAGCCTACACCCTTAGACCAAAACTTATGTACATGTCCACCGGCACATGGACGATGCAACTCCAAAAATTTTGGCAGGGAGTGCAACGTTCGCATAGCCTTTTTGAAGGGCGAGTCGTAGCTGCAAAGGTGAAAGTGCGTCGTGAAGAGAGGAACTTCCTGAAGCAAAAGTCGCAAAGGTTTGGTAGCCCACACGAAACTTGACTCTGGATTGCAGATGCTGAAAAGCACTCCGCGTTCGTGACATGTTTGGCAAGCTGCAGCCACAGCACGCAGGTAAGCATTGGCATCACTCACTCTAGTACGATCGGCTAGCCCCAACCCTGGAACTCCATCGGGATGGGATTCGTTCCGCAGGATTGCAGGGGCTCCTGCAAATTGACGCAACCTGGCGCGGCTTGTAGTATTACAGGGCGGATAAAAATGAACATAGATCAAATTTTCTTCGGTCAAAATCTCCTGGAATTGCTTGCGACCCGACTCTGTACACAAGTCAATCACAATTCGCGGTGCACAGCACTTGCCGGCTGTTCTATCAACGGAAAAACTGTTATCAAGCTGTCGCTGCTTGAGGCATGCAGTCAATCGCCCCGACCCCGGCGAGACCTCTAAGACGAGACATTCATCCAAGGAGACCCCTTTAACCCTAGCCATTACTTTTTGAAGATAAGACTCGGGCTCCGGTACAGTCGAGGCGGCCGGCTGTCACTTTCGGTGCTTGGGCAACGGATGCGCCTTGAAGCAATTTGGCTCGCAACACAAGTGCCATCCGCGAGGACACTCCTCGCCGTCAGCAGCATTGGGACATCCATCAATGTTGTATGCCCAACACAACCTCTTTCCTTCGTTGGTCTCGCTGGCTTTCCCGACGAGCTGCTTCGGCATCTTGATGAATTTGGCCCCTTTAACTCCTGGCTGATCCTTGCCTTTGCCCTTGCCCTTTCCCTTGCCATTCTTTTTCCACTTGGTCGGCTCATCGGTCTTTTTGGCGTCATCTGTCCACTTCCGTTTGTTATCATCGATCTCTCCACCTTTCAAAGGTAACAAGTGGAAGCTGATGCTGGGATCCTGCAGAATGTTCTCAAGGGCTCGATCTAAAGGCAAAGTCCCATCGGGCTGACGCTTGATTGAGGGAAGGCTTTCAGCAATGCGTGTGAAAGCTGCCCTGTCCGCCCTAAGTACCTGTGCCACCGAAATCTTCACATAAGTAGGCGGTGGCAACTCCTGCAGCCGATGAATCAAGGACGAGTGATACCGATTCATGGTGTCATAACTGGCGCACTTGACTAAATCAAATGCTAAGGCCCGACGCCTCAGAGCCTGCGTAAGCTCAAGTTCTGTCCCCGTTGTGCAAGTTTGATGAGGCACCTTGTCCCTCACCGTCACACTGTTTCCGTCGATGGTGAGCTCCTTCCCCGGCTTCTTGCCCTGAAGTTCCGACTGTCGGGTTGGAAACCTATCTGGCCCTAAGTACGTCAAGGAATCCGCTGACAGCATGATACACCAAGTCATAAGAGGCATGGCTAGGTTCTTCGACACCACGATGCAGAAGGCCCGTGATCCTTGCGCGCTGCTCTGTGATGCGCTCTTCCCTCTCAGCTGTGGCAAGCGTCGAAGGTGCTCCAGAGTCTCCCCTCTGAACTCGGGTTTTTAGCTCTTGGACTACGAGGGTATGGGCCTCAAAGATCAAACGCTTGGCTGCAGCCATCGTCCCCGCCGTAATGGGTGTGGCCCCGAAGAGCCGCTGTACCTGATCATCGCTCGGGGACTGGCCCGGCGGTACTGTTGCAAAAGCTAATTTGGAAAGTGTATCCACTCCGGTCCCCGTTATCGTGGCCACATTGGCTTGAGTCAAGCCGATCTCTTTCGCCCTTGATGCGAAATCCGCCGTGGATTCCGTTAACGAGCCCATGATCCCTCAGCAAGTCACACAGCACAGAACTACCGATCAGAAGACATGCCAAATCATGAAGTCACATGCCACGTTCACAAGCCGCTCCTAACATGTGCTTCCATCATGTCTCTACTCGTCAGTGAACACGGAACACACTCATGCCTGTTCACATGTTGTCTCCACTTGAGCAAAACTTCGAGCAAAGAAACATAGCTCATTCAGAACCTTTGCACTCGCAGCCGAACTTGACTTTCAGATGAACCTCATCTGCTCTCGAAGCGCACTTCGCTTTTCTTTCGCCCCACATGGACAAGATTCGATCACTTATCTTTGCATTTCATAATCTGCTGCAGCGCAGCATTCAAGCTGCCCACATCTCTAACCGGCCGACCCGAATCACATTGCTTGCACTTTCGCAACTCAAGGAACGGCACACCACTGACTTCCACATGATCATTGGTGAGGGCCCTTCCGCATATGAAAAGCCCATCTGAGCTCCCAGCACTCATGAGATGAACAACGCCAGTCCTAGAATGTTTGTACATGGTGGCCTCAGGCCTCCAGGTGCTAGGCTTGCTCGCTGGGTGTCGGAAGTCCTCGCCCTTAACCCATTCATCACCGGACTCAGGCTCCGACTCGCTCGAGCTGTCGCTCGACTCACTCTCGCGGCCCTGTTCCCCACAAGTTGCAGGGTCTGCTAACGGAGTGGCAACAGCATCGACCTTCTCGAACGATTCAGTGGTCCTGCCTAAAGATCCCTCCTCTTCAGAAGCATCAAACGCAGGCAGGCTCGGCGATGCAGCCTCATCCTCTGACACTTCGACTTTCACAATCGGACGATCAGCGAACCGTCCTGATCTGCTCAAGTCAGGCATGAACACACCTCGTCTGATGCTTCCCAACATTTCAGTGTATTTCAAGAGGGCTGGCGCAAGGTTGTCGCGCTCGTAGGCATCTAAGGATCCGTCGCCCGAGCTATGATGTCCTAGGCGCAGGCGGGTATGCTTATCCATTCCAAACTTAGAGCACCAGCTTAAAGACGTCCCTTTGATGGCATGCGAGGTCGACGACTCAGGCACATCGCAACCAGCCTTGTCAAGCAACGCACGCATCCACTTGGTGACCTCTCCCGAATCGACACATCGTCGAGTCCAGCCCCCCTTCTGATCAGGTGCAGGAAGCACGGGTCCTACTCGGGTGGAACTAAAACCCAAACCGACATCTTCTGCAACCTTGGCCCACGTCACGGCCCATGCTGAAGATGTAACTCCTCGCGCAGGCGCAACCAAGGGCATGCTGAAACCTGTATGAGCCACAGCATTGGCAGTCTTGTGGTCTCGCGTCTTGCACTCTACGAAACCTTCCCCTCCACTTCCAAGTTCACTGAAGTCAAGGAACCAACCGAATGTCTTTCTCAAATCCGACACTCGGCTCCGAGAGAAGATCCCAAACAAGATGGCACCGCAGGCGTAACGATCAAAGCTGTTAACAGACTCATCTTCGAGCATACGTTCCAGGGCTGCAACGTATGCCACAGGCAGGACCGTGGCCTGCTTCCGCTCTGCTTTGGTCAGCTGAGCCTGACCGATGACGCCTTTACTCCAATGGCTCCACACAGTGCTTTGCTTCGGTCCTAGGACTGACTCGTCGACAGCAATGCCGACCACATGTATAGCGAAGTTCACGCACTCCTGAAAACTGGTGACAGCCCCGGCGGGCCTTTTTTCGCTCTTCAGGTGCTTCAAGTATCCATCTAGATGCGCGGACTTGAAAGGGAACAGGTCACCGGCCCTGCATTCCTTTCGCCCCCATGAGAGGTATCCCATGAGGGCCGATCCCCTTTTCATGACTGTACTGCCACTCTTTCGCCCAAAGAGTTCACGCAAGGTTTCAATCGCGTCATCCGTCTTTTGGATGGCAACTGTTTCTCCGATATATGACGAACCAGGGCACTCAGTAAGAATGACCAGCCACTTCTCAAGAGCACGTCGCCATTGAGCCTCTTCCTTTTCCTCATAACTGTCGTAGGCCCTCGAAGAAATAGCAACCCTGAAACACTCCCCACTCTCAGGCATCTGTCGTGCGCGTTTTGCCGGTGGCTCGGCAACAAGGTCTGAAGGCTGAATGTTGGTGCTGGACACAGCAGGCCCAGCAGGCACAGGTATGTGCTTCGGGAGGCCTGCCAAAAGCTTTGTCACTGAATCATCTTCACCGAACACCAAGCTCATGCTCTCCTGCTCCCAAGGCAAAGGAATGTCTACTACCCTCCTACCCAGAGCAAGCACAGAATCCTCCAAAGCATCATTTAGCAGGCTGCTGTCAACACAACTGACCACTTCCCTTGCAGCCTCTCGATCGCGCATGCAAGCTGCTCTCTGCTCACTATCTATTTCTGAAGGCACGAAGGCATCAAGATGCGAAGGCAAAGGCCGCCCTGTCCCTGTTTCCTCAAGCTCTTCTCCTAGAAGCTCAAGAGTTCTGTCAAAGTTCAATTCACTTTCAGCAGGAAGCGGCATGCCAGTGCACACATCAGACTCTTCAACACCTGTGGCTTCCTGACTCTGCCCCCGTAGCTCTGAAGCCACAAGAGAAGAATCAGCATTTGCTTCCATCTGCCTCCTAATGAGGCGTGCACGGAGCCCTAGAGGCAACGTCGAAAGGAGCCAGGTTAAAAGTCGAACCTGTTGAGCTCGGGTCCCCGTTTCACAAAACTTTTTTCCGGACTTATGCCGGAAATTTTTTCTTACCCTCCCACCACCCTGTGGAGCCAACTGACGGCATAACAAAGACTTCATCAAGATTCTTCAAACATGAACTGTCATGTCTTGTGTTGGGAAAACTTTGACAAAACTCACGCCCTAAATTTTGAGTTCGTTTGACAAACCAAAATTTTTGACACAGGGGAAAATAAAGCTTCATCCGCTATTCGCGGAGTTGCGTCCTCTCCCATAGGCTTGTGCACGATCTCGCGTGTCCCGGCGGAAACTTCGATGTAGAGGTCAATGGCCGAGCTCATGTCGCCACTGGACAATTCCTCCTTCTCAAGCAACCCTTGCAACTGCTCCACTTTGGGCTGCAGCAAAATGCTGCGACCGGAAACCTTTAGAATGCTCTGCACCTCCTGCGTCCACCACTCGTTTGTGTTGCCGAACCAACTTTTCCATTGGCGCTCCAAGGGTGCACGCCCTGCGTAGGCCATGAAGAACTGCACGTCTGCTGCCTTTGGCTGGCTCAACTTGGGATCAGGGTTCACATTCACGATGTGGCACACAGCTCGAGCGACACGCTCCAGGCTGTCGAGTGCTTCAACAAAGGGCGCCGCCGCGGCGATATCCACCAACTTCTTCTTCAACGACCGGCCAAGGGGTCCATTGAGGTCTTCCAAGATTTTCTTGAAGAGGGATCCCAGAAGCTCGCACGCATGTGGCCCCAACTTCACCATTTCGGCCAAGTCGTCCCCGTAGAAGAACGACAGGAGGTGCTCGGCGAAGTCCTCGTAATGTTGCAAAGAACCCTGCTACGAAGCTTTTGCTGCAATATCCTAAACACAATGTTTGCTGCGGCTGCTACGGCTGCGGCTACACTGCTACACTACATCGCATGCATCCATCTCCTAGATTGCAATGATGACAGTGGTCTCGCAAGAGCAGCCATGCCGAGGAAGACATACAGCACTTTAGTACTGAACTGCAATTGTCCTCGAAGTTCCGCCGGAGCAACAAGCCTTGCTTGGTTGACACCGTGCCCTGATCCGTGTCGTCGGTGTGCAACAACAGCTCCTCGATATCCATGAACTCCTCCGCATCACCGGACCCCTCGGATGTACACTGCTGCAGGAGGCGGGCTAGCAAGGCCGCAAATTCCAGCTCCTCTCCATTGAAGTCTGTCGGTTCCAACTGCATGGCCCGGGAAAGCTGGAAGAAGTCCTCCAAGGCTGCGAAGATGCCCACGAGACCAGGAACCAACCCCGTGCCTTGCTGCTGCACCTGCTCCTCCAGCTTGGCCAAGCCCCCTCGCAGAATGTGCAGACCACGGCACGCGATGACACGGGCCTGCATTTCAACGGTGTACCTGGGCCACAGATCCCTGGTGCCTTCCACATTCTCGGCAATTATCTCCCAGTCATAGTCCGAGAGGTTCTTGGAGCGCATGAAGCTGCAACATTCGCACAGGATGATCCGTTGTTCCAGCTTCTGTGCGGCCGTGCTCTTTTTATTCTTCTCCAAGTTCTCGTAGATCTTCTTCGCCTCAGGCAGTATTCTGAGATGATCAGGAACAAGCATCAGAAACACGGTGAGGGGCGGTCGAGGGGCAAAGAGCGAGCACCCCTGAATGTGAACGGGTTGGTTGGGGTTTCACACGGCTGGCTCTTTTTGGGGTTTTGGGCCAGGCTTGCTTTTTCTTGGAAGGGGGGGCGGGGGGGGGGGCATAGAACTAGCATAAAACCACATATAGTCAGTCGGATGAAGTCGCGGTTATGACTGTGGGCACAAACTCAAAAGAAGCACGTGCCCGTCACCCATCACCGTACGGGACCATGGGAGTGTCTGTGGGCCTCATAAAGCGGTGGAGCTTGGTTCTTGTGTTGGGGTTTGCTGCTGCTGCTGCTGCTCCTGGTTTGCAGGGTGCCACCCGCCAGCTTGGCGAGGGCTAGAAGCTGGCATCTCGTTTGCTTGAGTTTTGGCATGCAATCAGACATAGAATCTGGACTGACTAAAGACTGCAAAACGGACACAAAACCAAGGCACCTTGGGTCTGCGGGTTTACCAGCACTTACTCATGAGTCAGAAGCCAGTAGTACTGAGTACTGGTTTGAAATGTGTGTCTGGGAGTAGCTCTGGAGGTTTATGGGACTCATGGCTCAAAGTCTCACGCACTGCAGCGGAAACCCTTTGTCGAATTTTCGGTGGCCGGGCCCTGTAGCATGCTCCTCCAGTTGGACACAGACTTGCCCTCGCGACAACATCATTCTGGATTGAAGGCTGGGCTTACGCACAAAACTCTTGGCTCTGGGCGGAAGAAAGGGCATTCGACTGCATCTTGGAGCTCGCCTCCTCTTCGGGGTTCTGGAAAAGCTCGGGGTTCGCCAAAGTGCCTAGCGATCTGGCGGAGGTTCCAGTGCTGGTGGAAAGATGGGCCTCTGAGACGGCCTTCATATCCGCATCCAGAAATTCAATGTCCTTCTGGCCCTTCTTGTCCTTCGCTTTGCTGGGCCTTAGGGAGCTCTTCAAGGAATGGCTCCGAGCGGGGCTGTCTCCACGTAGGCCGAGGTCCGCGGCATGCGAAGCAAAGGCGGGCTCCGAGGTTGTCATGAGCAAGCGCTTGCCTGCAGTGCCTGCAGAACTGGATGGGGCTGTTTTTCGGCGCTTGGTCTTTCCAGGCTCTGGATCGTCCTCCTCCAAGCCTAGCTTCCTGCCATCTTCCACGGCAATGCTCTTCTCCTTGTCTGCCGACAACGTCTCCCCAACTTTTGGTTTCGAGGGGCCTTTCAGCAAAAACAGCTCCTGCGCCTGAAACAACGTGTCTGGCTTCTTGGCTGCTGGGCGGAGCTGGTCCGGCCGCTTGTCAAAGTGCTTCGACACACGGTGCTGAAACACGTTCCAGGGCTGCTTCTGATGGATCTGCTGGTCGGCATGCAGGAAGAGCTGCTCAAGCTCTGCCTGTGTCGAGTAGGTGATCTCCACTTTCCGCACTGCCTGCGCAACCGCTGGATCCAGATCTTTCAGATCCAAGAGGACAAACTGGAGGTTGGCCAGCGGCCCGTTGAACGGCAATTTGAAAGGCGTCTTGCCGATGTCCGAAGGCGAGTGCTCCGTCAACTGTGAATACTCGGCCTCTGTGACGAGAGCATAGGTTTGATATACCCGGATGCCATAGGAGGTCCTCTCGAGGACCTCCCCGTTGGGTGTGAATAGATCCTTGGCTTCCAGCTCGCAGGTCTCCATGTCTTTCACATTTTTCAAGGCAGTGTTCATGTCCTCTGCGAACTGGGGATCCTCGGCCGCCTCCGGAAGATCGCCACGGTAGCACTTCACCAGGATCAGCAAAGGAACGCCTGGCCGAAGGCTCATTGCCTTGTCACCACACGACCAGCACGCAGGAGCTATGATGTTCCCGCTATTCCTGTCCACGGCCATCCGCGCTTCCTGCGCATATGTGCAAGCTAACATGCACACAGCGGACAAGGTCCTTGGGTTACCCAGCATCATAAACTGCACTGTCCCAAGCGGCCTGGCTGCAAACCCCCTCTAATGATCCAATGGAAAGCAACTTCCAGCTGGCCGGTCAACAAAATTCTCTTGTAGGTCCTAACATAAATCTCCATGAACAAACCCCATCTGATTCACATCTGCCTCCTCCGAGACGCCACAGAAGGCACACTTCAGGGAAGAAGGGGCCGTCTTGACCTTGCGGCGCTTGGCGAGCTGTCCCGGAGCTAGATTCTGCTCGTCATCGGAGTCGTTCTCGGGTTGAAAAGGCACGAGTGCCGTCGACGTCTCCGCCTGTATACGACAGGAGAGGGTGCGATTCTGGCTATGGATCAGGGTTTTCCTGTTAGTTCGCTAAGCCAAAGACGCGAAGTGTCACAACGGGTACGAGCTGACCTAGACCGAGACTAGACCTATTTAGGGGGTTTCCAAGTGCATGCCACACGCACTCTGCTCGCCCCCAGGGTGGGGTGGGTGGGAAAACAAAATTTCTGAAGTCTTCGTTTCAAGCTCCGAGCCAAGACTTTGCATCGTAAACGTAGTTCCAAATTGCGTGCGACATGTGAGACGGTAAACAACTGAAAGACTGTCGAAAATCCAAACGCGCATCCGGGCAGCACGTTTCGGAACCATCCGAAAATCCAAAAATCAGCAGTTCTTCTCTTCTCCCAGAGAAACCATGAGACGTGAAACAACTCCAAGACTGTACAAAATCCAAACGCGCATCCGCGCAGTACGTTTCGGAACCAGCCGAAACTCCAAAATCAGCACTTATTCTGCTCTCCCAGAATCCCAGAAAATCCCTGAGACGTGAAACGTCTCAAAGACTGTCGAAAACCCAAGCGCGCATCCGTGCGGCACGTTTCGGAGCGCTGCCGCGCGCGCCTTATGAGACCACCTTTCCTGTGGGCCCTGGCTGCGTCTTCGGCCTCTACTTCTTTGCGGCGCTCTTCGGCGTCTTCTTTGTTTCCCGGTGGCGCCTTCGTCTCGGGCTTCGGCACGTGAGGGGCGTCTAGTTTCTGGAAATCGTAAAGCGAAATCATGCAAGCATGAGTGGAAGCTTCTATAGATTATACTTACTATACAGGAATGCATGCAGCAAGCTGGATTCCAAGTCCAAGCTCCACCCAGCGACTTGTGACCTCCATACTTACAAGAATACCTTCCCCATACTCTACGCTAGTTTCCCACGTCGCTGTTACTACAACGCATTGATAGACTAGCTTCTCTACGACATAACGCGGCCCCGCCGAAGCGGAACAAGCGCGCTACCTAGTAACGTGCATTGGAAAGTCCTGACTTTTGGTGTGGCGCAACTCACAAGGTTTAGGATCCAAACCACAAGGCGGGCGTCGACCCGGACACCAAACGTGTCATTCATTATGGATCGCAGTCGCCAACTAGTCGCTGGCAAGCTGAAGAAAGAAACGAAGCTCGAATGCGATATGTGATCACATCCAGCTGCATCCCCGCCTCCTTCTTGACAAGAGCAGCCTTGGCTTTGGCCTTGGGCACCGCTGGCTTCTTGCCCGTCATGCAGTGGTCAGCAGGACCAATTACGGAGAGAAGGATAGATCGTAGGATCCACGCACGGTGGTCCCGGAAGCACAGACCTACAGTCGATGCTGCCAGAGCAAGTGCACTCAAACGGAGTTTGAGCCTTGGAGAACATCAAGTCTCTGTGTGCTGACACCATGCGTCTTCTGACGCAAAACAAGAAGGATCTCGCAGTCCGATGCATATGATGTTCTTGGGACTACAAACTACCCGAAGATACGGCATGGAAAGCAAGGTACGCCAACTGACACAAGACGAGGCTGCTGCTGACTGCCCGCTGCCCGCGCGCTGTTTCTAGTCGGGCCAACTCGTCTGTCTTTTGTGAGTTGGAGAAGAGACACTCGCAGGGGCTACCGGCCACCGGCCACTACGGCTTCTTGGCTACTCACCTTCCTGAAGCATCTACGATTCTGCCACTGCTGCATGACATCGACATAGTTCCTTACATGGCACGAACACGAACCTATGAATGTAAACATATATATATATATGTACAACTCCACATATCTGCGGACAAAACACACACAGAGAAATTTAAAGTTCGGAATCGAGATCCTTACTTGTCATCTAGTATAGAATCTAGTATCTTCCAGTAGCCTTGGCTCCAGGGAACACTGGCAAAGCTCTCGCTGCAACTTGCTGAAGCTAACAGCGCAAGCACTGCCGGTGTACAGCACCTTCTGTACAGGGTCGGTCTGCCCACGCACCCAAAGTAACAAGAACACGCATCTGCACGACAGGAGGGCCATGCAGGATTGGCATGTGGCTAGCCAACAGAGAACTTGCTCAGAGGCACAGACACTAATGCCGGTGGCGCCTTCTACAAAACAGCCCTAGCAGCAGAGACTCCGTCGGATCTATCATGTGACGTGGCACCCGCAAGCTACGTGGTGACGTGGTTCTCTGTGGCCCAGAGGATCTCAACACAACCAGAAGGGTAGAACGCTGTCTGCTAAAGTACTCTGCGCGCAACAGAACCCTAAACCACTTGCTAAAACACTGCCCCAGGCCCTAGTACACCCCAGAGTTCTGCAACACAGAGGCAAAAGAACACATCGCACAAGAAGCGTGGTCATCAAACCACACTACTCCGTCTACTGAGATCGCAACCCTTTTAGATACTTTGTTATCCAGCTATGCCACCATAGAGAAAAAGCTCTATACACTGCACACGTAGAAGCTCTGCAGCAGTACGATCAATGCAATGAACAGCCGTGACCACTGGGATACTGCAGGATCAGAGAAGTCGATTTTGGGCCAGACGCTCACCTACCTTGCCTAGGGCCTAGGACTTAGAAGACTGTTGATTCCGATGTGCTTCACATTGCCTCCGGCTCTGTATGATCAGTCTTGTATGCTGGTCGAGTGATGTTCCGCATGTGTAAGATTGCAGTCGCATGTTCGGCTTGGAAGACAGTGCATGCTTTAAGCAAATGCAGGTCCCAGGTCCTAACGTATGCTTGACGCTTTCTTGTGAGAAAAACAATTCGCCTCGCCGGTTGCCATGGAGTGCCCTGTCTGAACAAGTTGATATGGCTGTAAACCCGAAATCGAGTTCCAGAGATCTTCAGGTTATGAGTCGCCCAAATGAGGGTGGAGGTCAGCCTGTGCTTGAGGGTGAAGCTTCGGGCCCTAATTATGGGGCAGTGAACGGAGTGGTTCCCGGACATGGAGCACGAAGGACAGGTGCAACGTCTGCGTTGCCGCTTGGAAGAGCAGTGTCTGTGACAGATGTTCGGAGGTCTGATTCTAGTGGTCAGGCTGATGTGCAAGGGACTATACCTGCTGTAAGTGATGAGCCCTCTACGTCTACGACCCTACCAACCGGACTGGGCGCGACGCACGGCACGCATGCACAACCTACGACTCAGCAGCCTACAGCTCCACTTGCACAGCCGCCACAGCCAGCAACAGCCCCAGCGCAATCACAGTCTGCAGCACCAGAGCCACCGCAGCTAACAACTACGACTTTGGAACCACAGCGTATTGCACCACCTCCACCACCGCCGCAGCCGCTGCCGCAACGTCCGCTACAACATGCAGTGCATCAGTTGCAAAGGACAGCAGTTGTGCAGGCCGTTCAGGCCAGAGCGCAGCGTGCATTGCATAGCGTTCGAGGAGAGGATGTGTTTTCTTCTGCAGAGAGTTTGGTTGGTTCACCGCAGTCCGTCCTGCCTCGTGAAGATGAAGGACGGAGTCAGAATGGCTGGTCGGTGACACGCATCAGTGAGGTGCTTCATCGGCGTTTCGTTGCTCCTGTACTGGAGCACGTTGGCGGTTCTGATAGACCTGTGGGGCCTTCACCTACCTGGCACTCTCCCTCGAACCAAGGCTTTGAGGAGCAACCCCTGATGACTGCGGAGACTCGGCAAGCTATGGCAGAATGGACGGCGAGGCCTACCTCTTTGACGCTTCCTGTTGGTGAACGAGTTCATCGAGATGATAGCTCAGCTGGCAGTGTGAACAGGGAGGCTGTGATGGAAGAGGTGAAGAGGCAAGTTCAACTTGCCATGCAAAGTCGGGACCAGGAGGTGCGGACCCTCAAGGACCAGAATGAAGAGCTGAAGCGTGCCTTGGATGCCTCAGCTCAGTTGTTGAACGAAGTGATGATTGCGGGTGGAGAGGAGTCTGCGCCAGGACTTCGAGGGACCTCAGCGGGTCTTTCTGGCAATGAACCAGGAGGCGTACCTGCGGGTGAAGGCGAAGGTGCAAGAAGGCGACCTAGTGCTCCCCCCGGTCTTGAAGGACGTTTGAACCCACCAGTTCACAAACCTTTCGGCCAAGGACGGGGTGAACCGGCCTACTTTGACAGACTGTTGCGTTACGACTTGGCCGAAAACTTCTTAACTCTGTTGCTGGAAAGCTGATAAAGAACTGCTGTATAGCTGATGTTCAATGCGAATTCTGGCTCTCATGATGCTGACCAAAAGGTTTTTTTGGTGCGACGGAACCTGCTCATGATGCTGAACATCTGCTCATGATGCTGACCAAAACGTTTTTGGTGTGTGTTGCACTGGGAGCCCAGAAAATCGTATGAGTGTAAACCATGAAAAATAGCTGATGCGCTGCTAACCGACCCCGACGACAAACTGACACTGACCGCCGGTGGAGCTGCTCGCCATGTCATATGGCCTGGGCACAAATGCCAATGAGAGCAATCTAATCTGAATCTGCAAAGCCTTACATTGCAGAAGCGAGGCCACCAGCGCATCGTCTCTGGCACGACCTGCAAACAGACAGGCAGGCACCAAAATATGGATGATATTATGGTTGTGATAATAGACATGGCTGGGCCTGAGCTGCTGTCTTATTTCTGCTCGGCAGGTGAGCTGACGGTGGTCTCAGCAGCTAGGCTGTCCGGTGGGAAAAAACCGTGTCCTTTAAAGGCTCGTGGATTAAAAACCCACCAGAATCAGAATGATGATGTGTCGACACAGTCTGTTGAGCTCAGGCCCTCGGCTCCGCTGGCGATAGAATTAGAATGACAGACACCTGACAAATTGCATGTGTCGACCACAGTCAGTCACTGACAACTGACTAGGAGAATGGTGGCGCTGACACAGACACAACGTCTGTCAAAATCGCCGTAAGACTACGATTTGCAATGGTCGACGCTGCAACAGCAGACAACACACAGAGATAGTATTATGACAACTAACACCTAGTTAGAATCACAACTGCTTTACCGGTTGTGCATACACATCGTTCCTTAACGCAGTGTGACCAAAGATCCCGCTAGGTGGCTTTAAAATCAGGCCTTGCGGCCTGCCACTTTCTCGTGATTGACTGAATCCGGCCATGCGACAGCTGTGACTGACAGTTGTTGTTGACGGCTGCAAAAATACGGATAAGTTCAAACCAACGATTGACGACAATATTTTATCAACTTGAGCTTGAACCCGCGGTGCCGCATGCTTCAGATGACACAGACACAGACACAGTCATCACACAATCTCAGCGGAGCCGTCTTTGAGGATCAGCTGCTTCGCCAGGGCGATAGCGATGCCGTAAGGCGTCAGCTCGCCGCCCTCCGACCCTGGTTTCTTGAAGACCCAGCGCAGCGCGAGGCGGTCGTTCGCCGTTGCCATGGCCAACACCTGACAGACAAACAGTAAATAAGTTGTCGTGGCTGTTGTTGTGGTTGATGATGCTGCTCTTGTGACTGATGTCATGGTTGTTGTTGTTGTTGTTGTTGTTGATGTTATTGTTGTTGCGGTGGTGGTGGTGGTGGTGGTGGTGGTGGTGGTGGTGGTGGTGGTGGTGGTGGTGGTGGTGGTGGTGGTGGTGGTGGTGGTGGTGGTGGAGTTGTTGTGGTTATTGTCGTTGTTGCATTGTCGCCGTGATCGTTGATTGCTTGTGATTGTTTGGTCGACTGTTTAATAACAAGCATGTTTTTGTTGTCTTTCTGTTTGTTTGTTTGTTTGTTTGTTTGTTTGTGTGTGTGTGCCACGCCTCCTGCACACGAGCATCGTTGGCCACGAACACTTTGTTCGACGCCGGCTTGTACTGCTCGTTGTGCTCCGCCACTGTCTTCGCCTTCGTCTTCTCCATCAAGGCACTGACAGCGATAGCCGCTGGCGACGACGAGCTGACGCTGATGTCGTCCTTGTTGAAAACCAACGTCTGGCGGGCGACCTTGTAAGGGACCGCATGCGCCAACACTGGGTCCGTCATCTTCATGATCTTTCCTTCTCTGACGACGGAGAGCATGCAATGCGGCGGGAGCTTCTTGTTGGTCTGGACGTCGCAGATGATGCTGACCTTGATCTTGCCGTCCGACCGCAGGAAGCTGACCTGGTAGCTGTTGTCGTTCACGCGAATCGTGTTCTGGAGGACGACTGACCCTGGTGGCACTGCTGGCGTCGGAAACGGCGCCGGGGTCGGCTTAGCTGGCACCTCGGCCTCCGGCTTCGGGGCCTCCGGCTTCGGGGCCTCCGGCGCCGACGCTGGCACTGGAGGGGCCGGCTGTGGCTTGCCAGTGTCGACGGCAGGCGCTTCAGGATCCTGCAAAAGCAGGTTTGCACAATTTAAATTTACAGTCTTTCGGCGTCAATATTGTAATAAGGCTTGGCACAGGCATGCTGCGTAGGTCAATGCAATACTACCAGTCCTGCGCTGTCACAGTCGCCGTGCCTGGGGACGCCGTAGGACTCTCCTGGAAATAGTTTTCCAGAGTCCCTCTGAACTTCTTCACCGGGGTCGACTCGTGGATCGACGACTGGTTGGCTGACGACGACGCTGGCGGCAAGGCGCCGAAACTGATGCAAAGGGGCGACCCAGACGCAATGCCAGCCCCATTGCGCGTCCGCACCTTCACCGACAACAGGCCGTCCGTAAATCCGTTGTCCTAGGTGAAGGACACAGGTCACGTCTGCAAGCAGTAGAAATCTGAAACATGGTATATTCAAAACATGACTAAAGCATCTGCAGCCCCGATTCCGGGCAGACATCCAGACGGCAGTTCGGCGACTTGCCTAGGCGGCAAGCAGCACAGTTATATTAAATAATAGGAAGCAGCAGGGGAAAAAACTTCAGTGAAAAGTGGAGACTTGTCACATGGTCGCACTCCAGCCGTAACCCGGTACCTGGAGAGTTATGGCACGAACCTGTTTCAAACCAGAGCCGAGTCACGCTGGGCGTCGCTGAAGGGCGTGAGGTACTGCGCCCAGCCGACCAGGACTGCGTACAAGGTGATCTTCAAGTCGACGCCGTGATCGAAGTTTTCCAGTCTGACCACTCGGTCGCCTTATGTACTGCCAGCTCAGGTCAACAATAATTAAAAAATCGTCGTAGCATTCAGCCGTCTGTCCTGCAGTCAGACAGATGGACTATACTATTATGCTCTGATTCCAAATTCCTTGCACCCTGCCATCTAGCAGAAAAGTCCCTACTGTTGCTTCCAAAGTCTCGCAGTGCCCCATGCCCGTCTCGAGCGAGGAAAGCCTGCAACTTGTCCAGGTTGGTGAAGAAGAGGGCTGACGCTGGGCCAATGGTGTCTCCATCTCTGAAGGACCTTCATGTCGAGCACTCTACCAGAATCATGTGACAAAATAATATCAGAGTATCGAACAAGTACTCGTAACATTGACTAAATGACTGGTTGATTCATTGACTTACGGTTTGACTGACGGCCTGATTGATTGGTTGATATTGGCCCCTCGATAAGTAAGTAAGCCCTGCACTTCTTCGCGACCGCAACTCGGCCGGACGCAGAAGCTTCGATGCCGAGGGAGTACTCCATCAACTGCGACTGCACGAGATTGCGGACCTTCTCTGCCAGGCCGGTCTGGTCCACATCGACGCCGCTCCGCCACGACTCTGACACCGGCACGTCCTTCGCATAGATCATGGCCTCCTCTCTGTGCGTCCATCGATTATCGACTCCAAAACTCTGAATCCTATTGAGAAACTTCCAAACCTAAACCCCTTAACCCCAAATCCAAAAAAAAAACCTAGACACTGAACTCTCACAATTATGGCTGCAGTGGCGGATCCTCGAGCTCAGGGACGCTGACGCCGGTGATGAACGATATGCTGTCGGGGCCGATTCTCTTGCGGCCGACGACCGACCGCTGGGCCTCCGACAAACGCCTGTGCGTGCAGATCGACCGGAGGAGCTCCTTGGCGTGGCCGACAGAGTGCTCGTTGGGCCCCTCGACCAAACAGAAACATTCAAGGCCGACGGACTCGCAGGCGACAGCCGACGCAGGGTGGGAGGTCCTGTCAGGGTGTGGTCTCAAGTATCGAAAATAAATACAGTCTATAGTCACGCTGAACATTCGAGAAGCTAAGGCTGACATTGACATGGCTTAGGCAAAACGTTCAAGAAGCGCCTCGACAGCAGAACGACCTTCCGACACGACTCAGAGTGGCCAATCTCCTTGAGCATTCGCTCGTACCACACCACTGGCCTGGCGAAGCAATAGATGTCCTTGGCCCCCGCAAGGTCGACTTCCGACTCTGACGCAGGCTCATCCTCCTCACCAGGCGCCTCCGACACTTCGAGCTCGTCTTCTTGGCGTTCCTCCATGTCGTCACGGTTGATCTCGCTCTCAGGGTCCATGGCTGCGGCGGCTTTGGCGCCCTGCAGGGCACACAACAATTGGCTGGAGGACACTGACTGTGCCTTTCAGCTAACACGACTGACCGACCTCGGGCACATCCGACGCTGAAGCTGGCCGGTGCTTGCAGCGAGGGTCCGTGCAGCGCTGGTTCGTCAGCTCGTAATGCTGACAACAGACCCTGTTGATCGCCACACCAGCAGGGATCGATTCTGCACCGAACGCCTTGCCCTGGCCTCGGACGACGTAGGTCGGGGGCAAGTTGAGCGACTGACCCCGACTGCCGTCCAAAAAGCACTGGACGATGAAGGTCAGCAAGCCATGGTCCTTCAGCTTTGCCTCGACTGGGAACAGGGGCTTAGTAATTAATTAAGGGCTTAATAAAACTTCTCAGGCTACCCAAGCAGCATGCAAATGGCAACTTTCTGCTTCAGGCCTTCAGGATGTGCAAGAGCTCCAACCTCGACCCTGTCGGCACCAGGATCTTCACGAAGTCTTTGCCACAGATTTTGAACGCCGTCTCAAGAAGGTAGACCATGGCATCCGTGAGGATCTTCGGCTTCGACGTCCGGGCATCAAGGACGAGTAGCACCTTCTCCCGCGGCTGCAGGACGCTCTCGAGCTGACGGGTGAAGTCCGGCCGACTGCTGTTGTAGTAGATGTGTATCCTCGACAGCTGGCTCTCCGCGAGCTCCTCGGCCTTGACCCATGCCGGGTCCTAGCTGGACGGAAATGGATGCACGATTGATATGGGCAGTGGCAGTGCCAAGGGACAGACAGACGCCCGACAAAGATGGGTGTCCGGCAGTGGCAGGGCATGCACAGACAGACAGTGTGCAGACGGACGCAGGTGGCAACACGCACGCTCATGAGCACAATGTCACAAGGCCTCCCGTGCTTGATGGCTCGCACACTTCAGCAGCATGGCACATTAGGACCACGCTGTCCCGGATCCAGAATCTACGGAAGCCAACGTCAGCTCTGCCAGAATCTGGCAGAGCTGACGTTGGCTTCGGTAGCCCATCGTCCTGCTGTCATATGCCGGCACCAGTTGCACTGGGCGGCACGAGCCATCGCCCCACACCCGGCCAATGGTGTGAGAGGAGCCTTTGTTAAGTGCCAGGCTTCCTCTTCGGTAGGGCAATAGTGTCAAAATGAACAGCGTTCGCCGAACATTCAGTGCCAAGGGACAGACAGACGCCCGACAAAGATGGGTGTCCGGCACTGGCAGGGCATGCACAGACAGACAGTGTGCAGACAGACGCAGGTGGGAACACGAACGCTCATGAGCACAATGTCACAAGGCCTCCCGTGCTTGATGGCTCGCACACTTCAGCAGATTCCCGCTGAACCCAGAAAGCTGACCGCTCCAGCATGGCACATTAGCCCATCGTCCTGCTGTCATATGCCGGCACCAGCACGTTGGCCTCAGAGCGGCCACTTGCACTGGGCGGTGCGAGCCATCGCCCCACACCCGGCCAATGGTGTGAGAGGAGCCTTTGTTAAGTGCCAGGCTTCCTCTTCGGTAGGGCAATAGTGTCAACATGAACGGCGTTCGCCGAACATTCAGTGCCAAGGGACAGACAGACGCCCGACAAAGATGGGTGCATGCACAGACAGACAGTGTGCAGACAGACGCAGGTGGGAACACGCACGCTAATGAGCACAATGTCACAAGGCCTCCCGTGCTTGATGGCTCGCACACTTCAGCAGATTCCCGCTGAACCCAGAAAGCTGACCGCTCCAGCATGGCACATTAGCCCATCGTCCTGCTGTCATATGCCGGCACCAGCATGTTGGCCTCAGAGCGGCCACTTGCACTGGGCGGCGCGAGCCATCGCCCCACACCCGGCCAATGGTGTGAGAGGAGCCTTTGTTAAGTGCCAGGCTTCCTCTTCGGTAGGGCAACAGTGTCAAAATGAACGGCGTTCGCCGAACATTTCACACCCAGAATGACAGACAGATGATGCGTATGAATGCTTCATTCATTCATAAATGGAAATGAACAGAAAGGGAGAACAGGCCAATGCAACACGACCCCGACATTAAGATCAGTCCTTCTCCGACTCCAGGGGCTTCTCTTCACCGGCTGCATCTGTGTCCAAGTCCATCTGGATCTCCTCCACAGCCTCTGCGGCCTTGACCGTGTTGCCGTCTGCGTCCCCCGACGACGCTGACGCTGCAGACGCCGACTTAGATGTCGCCTCCTCGGAGGCCTTGAGGAGCGACGCCAACTGCTGCTGGACATTCCTCACTTAACTGTATAGCCGCTTTATGCATAACAATATATGACATTTATATCTTTATATAAAGACAGAAAGATATTGTTACATGGTTTGTTACAAAGACATACGCATGAAATTCATTAATATACTAGATTATGCCAATAATAATTAGACGATAATGATCTTGCTCTGCTAAATCATACTCCTCTGCTTGTAATAAATGAACAACTAGTCTAGTTTTAAGGCTTCTGTAGAATACAGAATACAGTTTCGAATAAGTTTTTAGTATTAGGAAAAACATCAGGCGACCGAGGCAGTCCTTGAAACTAGATAGAATAGAAAAGGATAAACATGACGACTGTCCGACCAAGCATCTTGCACTGGCTGACACCTGAGTCTGGGACGTCGGGCGACCCTGTCAAAGGGATCCGGTTCTTGATGCAATACAGGATCTTCTGACGGCCGGTTTCCGACTGCAAAAAGGCTATGACCCTGGAAATCATTCCGTTCGCACCGGCCGAGGTGTCCAGGAGCTTCTGGTAGTGCCGCGTCGTCAATTGCACAAAGTCTTGTGCCTTTGAGCAGGGCTTCCAGCTTGCTTGAAGCAGTTATGGCACAGACAAGACTTATAATTAACAATGATGAACGAATGAATGAACATATTAAAGCACAAGCTTAACGAAATAATTGAAAAGGCCGATGGGGCTGCCTTCTTCATGGGCTGACACAGGTCGTTCATGAAGACTTGCTTGTTCATCGGCGCTTTGGCGTCCTGCAAATTGTGAAGCCGGTCCAAGCTGGATGTAGATGTAGTGCCGCATACGCGGCTTCATCTCCGTGCGCCTTGCGGCGGAGCAAAAACAAGCATGTCAAGCACAGCCACCACTTGACAAGTGTTTGAGCAACATCACAAGACTCAAAACTTCAGTGTTAAAACACGACATTGGAAAGGTGGGGAAAAGGTACGTCAACAAGGGGGAAAAAACAAATAAACGACAACCGTCCGAAACACACAAGAAAACAAGCAAACCATACTGGAACAACAACCAGAAGGGGAAGGGGAAGCCACAAGGACTAATCACAGGCCGAAACTTTTTGAGCTAGGGCAAGACCTGCTCTTGAGCGGGGGGACGAGACCCCTTCCGCTACGCCCGGACGAGACCGGTGCGGGGAAAACTGCTGTAAAAGACGAAGCGCACCTCTAGGAAAAAACAACTTCGGCGAACCGCTTGCGCAGCGAGTGCTTGTTGCTGTACTCAGGCTACTCTACGCGACGCTCGCCTTGTTCCTCCGGGCGACTCGGACTGTCGTTTGACGCCTGTCGCCGCAGAGCCCCGGCCCTTACCCTTCGGTGGCAAACCCAAGTCTTCCGCTACTGCTTGGTGTAAACGGCCGGGTCGCCAACTGCCCTCCCTCACTCCCAACTCCGGCCAGCCGCCTCCTGTTTTAGCGAAGCACGGGCGTAGGGCGGCACTGCTCCAAAGCCGCTTGGCTTTCTGACCCACCTCCGAGTAGTGGAAGGTAAGCACCAACACCCAAGGAACGTCGCCCTCTGGAGGCTTAGCCCCGTTCGTGACAGAGTTGACGACCGAGTTCGTTCCCAACTCCACGAGCTCTTTGGCCACCGCCGCCGTCTCCGCCCCCTTGGTCGTTGCAACCTCCTCGAGTTTTTTGAGTAGGGCCTCGTAAACCCGTAGTTTGAGAGGTGCACCTTTGTCCTTGAGTCCTTGCAGCACGGCGTCCTTTTCCCCCTGGTACTCTGCGACGACTTCTTTAACACGTTCACGAGCTAGTCCTTTGAGGAACACCACAAGCTGGTGAGCTGCCCTGACCTCGCCTGCGTCCTTGCTTGCCTGGAGAGCTAGGTGTGAGGTACGCGCGAGCTTGTCTTCAACCTTCTCCACTTTAGTGCGTAACGACTCAAAGTCCTCGCGTGCTTCAGACCTAGTAGCTCGTGCCCGCTCGTCCCGCCCACGGTCACGGTCCCGGTCTCTTTCACCCCTGTCACCACGCGCCATTGCGCAAGAACGCCCTACAGCGAGAGCTTGGGCATCACAGCATTTGACAGACATGAACACGGTGTGATACAGCTGCGCACAAGGGTGCAAAACAAGGCAAAACACATCTCTCCCTCGACTCTCTCTCTGCAAGCAAGCAAAAAACTGCGTGTTGTACTTCACCACACGTTCCACAGCCGCTTGCAGGCGTGCAGGGCGTCCGAGTGATTGCATAACTGCCCCCTCGCTGATAGGAATGCTTATTACTCCCGGTATACCATAACGGGGTGATCGCGCAAATGTTCCGCTGTACGATGCCTTTTAAACGTTAGTGGGTTGGTGATTTGAACTGGCATGCGATCTCCACGTGCAACGCACAACGGACACGCTGTGGGAAAAATATCCGCCGGTATTTCATGAGCTTCAGCCATATGCAAACGGAGCATGGGTTCTCCCGGGAAAACACTACGGCAATGCGGACATACCAGTGCGGTAGAATTATGTACGTGATCACGGTTGTAATGTTGAGTCAGTTTATTTTGTCGGGCGAACAGTCGCGGGCATAAGGTACACTGGAAACCTGCCTCCCTAAACGTGCCTTCGGTATGTGTCGCCTGAATATGTGACATTAATCCCAGTTTGGTGGGAAACTTTCGGTCACATATAGCGCATTGGAAATCCCCCTCGGTATGAATGGTAGTGGAAACCTCTTGCCTGGATTTCGGCGTTCGCATCCCTGCGGTTGGAGCTTCAATAAGCAGTGCCAAGGCATCCCGTTTCTGCGGGTCGGGCATAGTACACGAAGGTTCGGGATAACAAGTAGGCCTGGGTTGTTTCGACTTTATACGCGTGCGGGCCGGCCTAGATTGTGATGGTACTGCAGGTGGAGGCATCGGTGGTGGAGTATTGGCCTTAACATGCTGGATGGTACGGATGGTGGACAGAAACAGGCCCAAGTCTATATCCTGGTTACACAAGACAGCCACGCTTCATCTTCCATCAGCTCATGTAGCATAGTCTGTGCGTCAACCATCCACCACCCACCAGGAACATGTTCATCAAACCATGATGTCAACTGTGTTCGCAACGCTCTTTCTCCACCTCTAGCAAGTTCTGCTTGCAAAAAACCTGACTGCGGTGCAGACTGAGCCAGCTCGACATGGACGTTGTCAACTAACTGCCAAAAGGGTTTCTTAGGCGCATGTGGTCGAAGTGGCTTAGCTTTGCCTGCAACACGTATCGGTGGTTCACAATTCGCTGTCGGAGTCTGCGGAACATGCCAAGGAGCAGCCTGGTAAACAATCTTTCTCCAATCACTTCCCTGGTTTTTACGCGCAAAATGCATCCATTCGGCCTTAGGTATACCTGCAGCCTCCAGATCATTCACCAGGTCAAAAGAAAGCCACTTGCCTGTACGCCGGCCAGGTTTCGTAGGACTGCCCACATCCCCCGGCAGAAAAGCGAACAACATTTGCTTTGGGAGTCTTTCTGCTGGCATGCGGGCAAGATGTCCCAGCCACCGCAATCGAGCTTGGGAAACCAAATTTCGTACAGGAGGAACACCCAAGAAAGCACGCAAAGCCTCATTATTCATATGCATCTGTTCCTGGTCCAAAATAGAAATATGTGCAATTTTCCGCAAACATTTCATATGGAAGGTTTCCAGCTTACGCCGACACAGAAATGTGGTGGTCCACGACTCTGCGCCATACAAAAGCACCGACAGCACACACGCGCGATATACCTGCAACTTAACCGCTAAGGACAGCTGCTTCACATCCCACACATGTCTTGCAAGACTCCAAAAAGCTTTCCTGGCTTTATCGACGCGGAACATGATATCCTGTACACATCCTTGCCGCTTCTCAATTTGAGAGCCCAAGTATTTAAATTTTTGACAGAAGTGTAGTTTGGAGAACCCATCCGTTTCCTGAACCGAAATTGATGGCGGATCAAGACCTTCAGTTAACAGCAGCTCCGTTTTTTCAACCGACATAGTCAGTCCCCACGATAAATAGTGTTTTTGCAAATCACAGGCCAGTCTGACTAGCTTGTCGTACGTGTCTGTGATGAACGCCGCATCATCCGCATATCCAAGCTCGTGCAATTGTAAGGACTCCCAAGTAGTGTACTTGTTTAGGGACTTTTCATCCATGTGACGTCGTAATATGCCATCCAACCTATACTGAAAGCGCAACTTGTCCGGAAGTCTAGCCTCCCACCCCTCCATAACTGCGGCAAGGAACACATTAAACAGAAGCGGAGCCAGGCAACATCCCTGCCCCAACCCAGTGGAGAGTTCAAAGGATTCTGACAAAGTTCCCTCAACAGCAACTCGGACAACCTTCCCTTCATAAAAGCACCTGATTAAGGAAACCATGTGGTCCGGAACGCCTTTGCACTTCAATATCCTCCACAACCCTGTGCGGGAAACTGAGTCATATGCTTTCATAAGATCAACAAAAAGAACATACAGGGGCAAATGTTTCGCTCTTGCAAGCTCTATTGCCATTCTGAGAGTGAAAATCATGTCTGCTGTACCCCTTCCAGCCCTAAATCCACATTGCGTTTCCGGCAAGACTTGTTGACCTTCAAAATGTCGCACCAACCTACCGTTTATGATTTTGGAAAACACCTTGCCAGGAACCGACGTGAGTAGTATTCCTCGCCATTTAGAGCATAGCGCTAAATCACCGGTTTTGGGGAGCGGGATTAGATACGCATCATGCCATTCCTGCGGTACATTTCCGCAACCCAGCCAGATTTGACAAATATGCTCATGTAACGACCTGATGGCGGCATGTGATAGAGCTGACAAGACTTCTGCGGGAATTCCATCCGGCCCAGTAGCCTTACCTCGTTTTAGACTGTGTACAGCAGCCAAAGTTTCGGCAAACACTGGTACTTCTGCAAGCAACGGATCGGTCGGAACAGACTCCAGGCATTCAAACACACTCGTGTCAATAGGCGTATCAACGTTAAGTAGTTCCTGGAAGTGTTCCTGCCATCGTGCCACTCTGTCTGGGCGAGATCCTAACAAGTTACCCTTCTTGTCCTTTAATTTCGCTGGCGGCTTGCGGCCATCATTAAAAACCCTCCTCAGCGTCTTATAACCTTGATATTGATGATTAGGGTCCTTCCTATTGACTGCTTGTTGTATTTCGTCTGCTGTGTTAGCCCACCATTGGTTTAATATTGCAGCGACCTTCTTTCTGTTTTCCTTACAAATTGCCTTATACTTCCGGGCATTTTCCGGGCCATCGTCCCTACTGGCATATGCCTCCCGTTTAAGCTTGGACAATCTAGAAAGCTCCTCTGAATTATCAAGCTGCCATTGGGGCCTCTTGACCTTGTCAATTATCCCTATTGTTGCTTCCGCACATCTGCGCAACCCATGGGACCATAACTCGTACGTATCCGTAAGCCCATCACCGACTACGTCTGCAAATTTTTCGTTTAGGGCAGCCACCACCTCTGGCGCTTTTAAACGGGCAACATTCAACGTCTGAATTCGTGTATGTGGCTCCAACGGTTCGCTTCGCTTTCGTCCCCACCACTGCTTGCACTGCTTCACAAGTCTCAAATCAAGTCGTATCATGCGATGATCACTGTCAAAGTCTAGTCCAGCCATAACCTTCACGTCCATGCACAGCGCAGCAGTTTTAGCAGAAGTTATGACGTGATCTATATGATGCCACTGTTTGGTGCGGTTGTGCTGCCAGGTTCCATAAGTGCTGTGTTTAAAGAAAGTGTCCATTACACGTAGAGGCTTACCATGCTGGGAGCGACAAAAATCCAAAAGCAGTCTCCCATTATCATTGAGTTCTTCCATGCCGAAATCTCCCAACACAAGATCTGACGTGCCATCTCCCGTAACTGCATCCTCACCCCTTGCACGTTCACCCGCACGAGTACCCACTCTAGCATTGAAGTCCCCCATAATGACAAGCTCCTCATTAGATTTGCATTCGCGCACCAATTTAGACAACTGCATATAAAAGGCATCTTTCTCTGTTTCCGACGCTCTGAACGTAGGAGCATATACGGAAATAATATGAAAAATCCTGTCTTCAAGACGGAGTTTTATCTTTAACAGCCTCTCGTTACAATAGGACACCTGGGATCCAGCTGCTTTCCACGCCTTTTGCATAGTTGGATCGAGCGCAATGGCAACGCCATACAGGGACATCGGAGCTTCTTCAGGCAGACCGGAATACAGGTATACATACTCACCTGCAGATAATGTTCCTTGTCCCTTGCATCGTACTTCCGACATGGCACAAAGTGATATGTTATGTGCAGCAAGCAGGTCACATATCTCATAAGGTTTTGTAGGATCGGCTCCCTCGAAACACAATTCCCCTCCAGTGTTGCGGATTTTGGTTTGCATAGTACGCACGTTGACGGCTCCCCACCTTAGTCGTCTTGTATGCCTCCTTGAACGCTTGGTAATCAGGCGGTTGCCAACCGCCTTCATTATTGGCTGATCGCGTACAAGTTGGCAAGGTCGTAAGTTTCTTTCACGGTCTTGGGCAAGAGAAAAGAAGGGTAGCCAGCTTGCCAGGCCAACTACCCTTTCAGGGGTGCAACCTCCGGTGGGACCTACCGAAGTAGGGACCGTTCCACCATTGGTTTACACCCCCATTACGTCTCCCGTTGGCTGCTGCGGCGTTGTGTGAACATTCTAAGCAGTAAAACATCGCCCACATGTGTATGCGACAACATGAAACACTCAAGAGTGCAGCAGGAACACCCTGATACCTGACCACGCACCTGGGCCTATGCGTGGTCTTCGTTGCGGTGGGAGTCCGACTTCATCAGGGGCCGGTCCAAGCAGGCGCCGAACTCTGACGACAACTTGAACTTTTCTTCTGCGCCGGTGCCGGTGAAATACTTGTTGTCCATGACCTCATGATTATCATCCGTCATTATTCTGTCAATCACTTTCTGTCAACTCGGACGTTAACACTAACAAGTCTGTCATTTGGCTGACAAAATGTTTCCCATTGCAGCTTCAGGGCGAGCGAGAAGCCGAGGTCGCGACGCTCATACAACTTCTCGATTATGTCTTTGTCCAAAGATCTCGACAAAGCCACCCAACGATAGATCGTTGCGCGCCGACCCTGACCGTAGGCGGTGAGCATGTCCGCTCGGCAGGCTTCCCAGGTTCCTCAGGCTATTGAATACTGAATAGGTGCCCCGATGTGGCAACGCAAAGTTCGAAAACTAGTGTCGCGTTAGTGTTCCCAGACGAAATTATCAAACCCTAGGCTACTACTACTACTACTGCTACTACTACTACTACTACCACTACTACTACTACTACTACTACTACTACTACTACTACTACTACTACTACTACTACTACTTCTAGTACTTTTACTGCTAACTAGTACTACTAACTAACACTACTACTACTACGACGACTCGTCCGACTGCTACTAACTACGACTACAATACAACTACTTACAACCTAAAAAGCGTGCATTTGCAACCCCGCTGCCGCCGACGCAGCGTGACCTGAAACTTTCACAGGTCGCGACGACAGACTTGATGTCTGACTTCCGGAACTGATTGTCATGGCGCTGGAAACCCCGCTCAGCTGCTCAGGAAAACCGCATCGACGCCAGGCACACAGCCATCACACTGCCGACATTGGCAACGTGCATGGCGTTGCCCAGCAAGGGAATTGTGAGCCGAGCCGCCTGGGTATCTTGCTCTACACCCAGAGCTGCCGCAAGCTCAGGCCGGGTGGGAAAACCGAAGCAGGCGGCAAGCTCACACGCGAGCAGGAACCTGAGGCGGCTAGTGGTTCTTTCAGTCGCTGATTCCGTACTACTAGTTGCTAGTCTGGTCTAGTTGACTCTTCCTGGGTCCTACCATTGTTGCTGAGAGACCGTTTCCTGGACGGAGACCAGAGCTTCGCCCCAGCATGTCGAGTCGTCGGCAAAGCGCCGCCAGAGAGAGTCCAGCTGGTCCGCTTAACGGGGTTTTGTGACAAATCGAAGAAGACATAATCCTGATCTGCATCTCCTGTAGTAAACGGGAAAGGCGCTTGACTAAGACAATATACTATTTCGCAGAGAGTTTGTCACTCAAATCACACACGCCTTGCTTCTGTTGGCGCCGGGCAGTGAAGTCGGCGAGACGTTGCTGCTCCGCGTCTGACAACCTTCCCGACAACATGAGTTGCGTGTCTGAAGCAATAGCGTAATGCTGCTGAGAACCATCTCTCAAAATCTAAATCTGGCTTAACTTATCTTTCAGCGATAACTGTAACTAGCAACGAGAAATGGAGAGACTGGTTCCAGGTAGGGAACAGATACGTCCAGTCACACGCCGACATCGAAGCTGGTTCGAAGCCTCTTCGCCGACGCAGATCATTCTCGGCTGCCAGACACTCCTCCGCAGAGGCGATCAACGCGGCCGCAGCGTTCGGCCTGTCGACTCTGGCATTGAAGTAAGCCTTCACCCGGTCATACGTTTCTTGGAGGTCCACAGCCAGGTGAACCTGCTCCTTCCGAAGCAGGAGGACGTAGAGACGAGGCCGCGCTATCATCGTGAAGCCGACGTCCGACGGGCTGACACGTAGTGAGTGGATGCTGTAAAGGTCAGATAACAGCTCCTTGCACAATCGCAAGGGTGGAGATCCTGCACTCACCCATTGATTGATCCAACACATTATAAACCATTGTTTGAACAAGCGAACTGTAGCACTACGGGCCTCCAGCAAGCCGACATCGAAGTCTTGGACGTTTTCATGCAAGGCCCATTGGACTGGATGCTGGCCTCAGACCAGATGAGTAGGATGGGGCAGAATCAACACCGCTCCATTCATCCGTTTGTCAAAGCAAGCTGACAGACAGAATCAGAATAAAGCTCTGAGATGCGGTTCCGTCACGCATCTTGTGTGCCCAGACCAGAACCGCAAGCACCCGAGGGTCATTCCGACGCAGACGTCGGCCAGCTCTGCTGAAGGGCTGGCAGGGTGACCCCGATATGTCTGCATTCGCACCCCAAGCATTGCAGAGATGTCCATGTTTGAGGCATTGCTGTAGACACAGGCGCTGGCCCGCAAGGGACTTCCAGACATCCTCAACGATCAGGTTTCCCGCACGGACCTCTCGCACGTCAGAGATGCAGTGCGTGACGTCGTTGAAGATGCAGGCATGTGTATTCTGCAGCCTGGCCTTCAAGATATCGACGCAGGAACGGGCCTTGTCCACGACAAAAGCCGTTGTCCACGAGGCTGACCCTGCCACAAATTGCGGCAGGTTAGCATGGACGACGCCGACGGCCACTTCCACTGTGCCCACACCAGAAAAGTGGCTGGACACTGTCATATCTCTGGTAAGCCCACTGCCTCGGAAACCGGTGATATCAACACATAATTGTTCTCTGTCTTTGGAAGACCAAGACGATGAAAAACAAATACTTGTTTGTCCAAGACACCGGCCATTCCTTCTGGCCCAAACATCTGACACAGACATGCCAGAAGTATCTGGGGCCATCGGAACGCGGACTCCAGTGCCGACACCGACACTTGAGGAGCAGTTCTCAAAGCAACATTCCGACCCTGCTGAAGCGCATCATCCAGCCGGCGTTTGTGGGGCTTTGCCGACGAGGACGACGAAGCAAGTTCGACGTGGTCCTTGCCGGTGTTTCAGTGACGGAGCCCCAACAATAACAAACAGAGGCTCCAGCAAAAGACATTTTGCATTGTTGTCGAAACCAAGCCACATCATCCTCTGTAACATCCATCTGGGCTGATGCCGTGTCATCATCCTTTTCATGCTGCATGAAGCTACAGGTAGACTAATTCATTTATTCATTAGTTAGTTGCATATTATATGCAGACATATAATATACAGACTGCCGGAATGGATCAAACTCGGACCGCAATATCACCGTCCTCGTCAAAGACAAAGAGTCCACTGTCGGACTCATCATCAGCAATGTCCATGCTGGCACCTTTGATAGTGAAAAGTTGTCACGCATAGTCTTTGTGGTCGACACAATCCCACAATATCACGGATCTCTCCCTCTCTCTCTTCTCTCCCTTTTTGCAAGAAGCACGCTGTGTCTGACTTGTCACGGGCTCTCTCAACTTGAGTTTTCAAAGGAGAATGCCGATAAGACTGTGAAACGTCACTTCGTGAAGCGGGCTGACAGCCCATTGGTCTGACTGACGCCGAATGCATGAGATCTACCCGGCAGCTTTCGGCTTCGTTTTGGCGCTTTTGGCCTTCGCCGCTGCAGTCTGGGTCTTAGCCTCAGTAGTTGTCGAATTTGTTGCACTACAACTACTAAGTCTAAGTCTCGTCCCTTTCTTAACTTATTGGCTCTAGATTCTAGTCTAATGGACGAAGGATAGGAAACCATTCCAAAATAAGGAAACCATGCCAACAATCCGGGGCAGGAAGCTTTTGCGGCCATTGACCCCGACGCAGGCATTGAGGCGATCGACCCCGACGAGGCAGGCTTTGCGGCGGTCGACCCCGAAGACGCCGACGACGCAGGCGCCCAGCTGGCAGAAGACCAAGTCTCCGCCCGCTGGGACTTCCATGCCTTGCCATCGTCTGACTGCAGCCACTCCCTCAGCCGATCAGTCTCCATGGCCGTCTGCTTCTTCCTGGAGACCGACGCTGACACTGGGAGGGCATCCAGCACGCCCTTGTTCGCCAGCTGACCCTGAAGCTGGTCCATCAGCCTGTCCACGCTTGCCGGCAGCTCCGCCTGCTTAGACGCAGACTTCAGCCGTCGGATCATGGTCCTGTTGGTGACGCCGACGGCTGAGGGCATGTCCACGGGACGCAGCAGGTCGAAAACGTCCTCTTCGTCGTAGCGGGCCGCGGCATCCAGGCCGACGCTGTGGAACGTCGACGCTGTCGCATCCAGCTGACGAACACGGGCCAACGCCGACTCAGACGCCCAACGCCGTCTGCTGCGTGTCCTCTCCTTCAGGCTCCGATGACCGAGTATACGAAAAAATTACATCACTGCCTACCTACTATTAATACTTATTATTATACAGGCTGTTGCCAGATTCGAACAGCAGCAGAAAGGTATAAAATTTTCTGAAAATGGCCATCAGATTCCATGACAGCAGACACCTCCTTCACGATGAGCTCGTCCCGCGGGTTCCCCAAGACATTGACGCGGGCGGCCGACAGCAGGAGCTTGTCGACGTAGACCCTGGGAGCCATGTGCTCCCGAGGATTCCAGTGCAGATGAGCGATGGAGCCAAGTCTTTCAACGATGGAAGAGGCTGGATTCAGCATCCGATACCTGTGGTGAATGCGACCCGCGTGCCACGCCGATACTGACCCCGTAGCAGACGCTGACGGCTGGCCCACATGGAAAAACTTGTGCATGTCGACTGTAGCACTGACAGCTGCAGAATTGACTGCGAACTCCTCAGTTCAAAAAATTGGACCCGGCATACAGCCACATATTTAACATCAATAATCACGATGCTTATGTTTTCTTTCGAAGCTTTATCGTGGCCGAGCCCAGAATCCATCGTGTCGACAACGACAAGCTTGCCACAGTGGGATCCTTGGCAGATGGTCGCGATGCTGCCGACTGCCATCATCTGCATGTCCAGGATATCACGCTTGCGCTTCTTTCGCATTCCCCCGACAGGACCCAAACCTCGCGCACACAGTCTGGCACAGGTTCAAGAGAACATGCCAAACATTCATGAAGCTGACACTGAAACTAATCACCACCGAGCACATGGCAGGAGGGCGACAGCTGGAAGACCTCGTAAGCTGAAGCCGGCAAAGTCGAACCGGCAACTGACCCACAGAAAAGAGAGATGGCCGAAGCAATCTTCTTCAGTGAGACGACGCTGACGGATGGGCTCCTGATCTTCTTCCCGACCAACGCCTCGACGCTGCCCAGCACATAGAGCGATCTCACGCTGACGGACTGCAGGACGAACCATTCTGCCACCGCAGTCTGCACTTCCTCCGGCGCCGTCTTTTGCTTGCTGCCGTCAAAGCTTCCGCTCCAGCCCTGACGCCGGAATGCTAGGGAAGCCGTGCATCGGACTCTCTCACAAAGCCAACCATATTGCAGCAGCAGAACATTCTCTGGCAGGTCCCATGTCCTCTTGACCAGGGCATAGTCAGACGCTGACGCTGGTGGCCAGAGCGAATGCTGCAAGAAGGGCTTCAACATGCCCAACACATTGCGGAAGGCGTCCGCGTGACGCTTGAGAGGACGCTGGAAGCAGAGGAACCCCCAATCGAAGCAATCATCACAGGCGTCCAGGACTTGCAGCATCTCGGCATTGTAGGCTTTGTTTGTCAGGCCTTCAGACAGCTGACCGATGCTGTCGATGACAAATTGACGCATTGCCGCTAGGCCTTCCAGGATGTGACGATGCGACTCATAGACACCCAGTGGAACCTTGCATCTGGATGTCCATGAGCAAGGGCACGCACCCCTGCGGCGCCACGCCACCAAACCATCTGCGTCAGTATGCGGGCAAGAGCTAGCCCTGCGATCACGAACATGGACCCTGAAGATGTTCGTAACACCTTGTTGCTGGCTGGCCTCCTCGCGTGTAACCAGCTGGTATCGGGGCATGTGGTAAGGCCAGTTGGAATCCAATCTTGCATTCGTCCAGAGGGGCACCTGCAGTCTCACCTCAGAATATCATCGCCCGTCAGTCAAGCAAACCAACGACGTAAAGGACAGAAGCAGCGTTGATGATATCAGAAAAGTTTTCCCTCAAGAGCAATGCCAGCAACAACATTACACCACAAACAGACCAAGGTGACTAACTGCGTTCGCCGCCGTCGTCCTCCCAAAGTCGCAGGTAAATTCAGAGTCCAAGACATCCTGTTCGACCTCGCAGCTTCCTGCCCACGCCCTCGCAGGTGCCGGGCTCGCATACCACATTGACAGTGTGGGCCCAGAATAATGCTTGCTGGATCGCTTTCGTATAGCCGGGTCAGACTACAGCCTCCAAAGCTTGGATTCCTGTCGAAGATAAGGGGCATCAGCCGCGGCAGCAGCATGCGACACGGACGTAGAGCTGACCAACTGAACATCGCCTTGGCATAGCTCCGCAAGTCCGACTCGCCGACGTGCTGACGCAGCAAGCAAAGGACAGTGAGAAAAACCGGCAAGAAGTCCAGGGCGACACTGAACGACCGCAGTTTTCTGAGCATGTCCTGGCCCGAAGTTTTCGCAGCTCGAGGCTCTATCAGCTTCTGGGAAATGAGGACGTAGGGCGACACTGCCTCCTCCATCAGCATCTCGAAAGGCACTAAAAAGGATACCTCGTGCAGTCTTGTTATCTCGTCAAGCTTTGTGTTTTATTATATAAGGCAATCACTTTAAACGTCAACAAAACAAAAAATGAACATATTGATTCTCGCTGCGGTAGCCAAGAGACAAAGCTGATGTCTGTGACTCGGCGGCTCACAGACAGCAGGCGCTCCAAAGTGGCTGAGCCCTTGCCTTCGTGCTTCCAATGGATCCTGGCGTGCAAGCAAAGCACTATGAGCTTTTCACCAGACTCAGACGCAGGTACACCATTTTTCTGGTCCCACTCAGTCTCGGAAGCTTGACGAAGGGAATGCCGACCCTGTTGGCGACGCTCTCGAACAGGACCTTGCCTTCCCCGACGCCGAACAAGGTGTCCAGCTCCGCCACAATTTGTAAAACTTCCGACGCTGACGGGCTGGAACGAACCGCCCTGGACAGGCAAATATCCGCAACATGAAACCTGTCCCATGCAGTTGCCTCCCACTCCAGAAACAGACCGCTGAGGCCGTCCTCGTGAATGGTTTGCCATAAGCGCTCTGCGACGCCGGAGGATCCATGGGCAGCTGCCGAGCCACCTCGAACGATTTGTCCGTCTCCTCCGACGCAGGCACAACGACCCCGAAGCGAATGCAGACCCAAACCAGCGGGGTGCGAGTCCAGGATCTTCTGGATGAGCGCCTGCAGAGGCTCAAAGTTGTGCCCACCAAATGGCAGTATTTCCGCCCCGACCATTGGGCCCACAAGGCCGCCAGTCGACGGGGAGCATATACACAAGGCGACGACCGCCAGACTGTACTGACGGCTGAAGGCACCTGCATCCATGTTGACAGGGTCAATCAGGAGAGCGAAGTCGCTAGGGATACCCAAGCCGTTCAGAGGCTCCGACCACTGAAGCGCATCCATCTCCTGAAGGACCCTGGCCGACCAGTAGATCGCCTCGTCGTAGAAGCCCGTCAGCGCCAGACCCTGAAGCTGACACTGACCAGGGATGCCAGACGCCTGCTGGGCCTGAAGGTGTCGAGCGACTGCCCTTTCGAAGGAGTTTTGACCCTGGCGCTCATAAGCACATCCCAGTGCCAGGCGTACAGTGACTTCACATTCTTGCCACCAGGTTGGACGCTGCTGGTGAACAACGCTGACATCAGGGTGGTTGTCAGGCTCCTTCCCTGTTGGCTGCCCACCGTTTACGTCCACCAGCTGCGCCGTTCGCTTCAACAGCGACACTGAAACACCGAGAAGGTGTGCAGCCAGAGCTTGGGCATGCGATGCCTGTCTTCTTGGCACATCCAATGCCGACGAAACACGCCTGAGCAGCTCAACGGACAACCGACCACAGTTCCGAACTGCGTTCACCAGTAGCACCTGGCCCTGCTCAAGCAACGGGGCCTGCCGAGAAATCCAGTGTCCTGTGTTTCGACCCTGGTTCCACTCCGAACGGCCACCAGGATCTTCTTGTTGATTCGCCCCGTCGTCAGATAACAGACCCTGGCCTGAGTTCCGAAAAAAAACCAGAGTGTATTACTGACTGATTAGCGTCTTTCCCGGAAAATTATTAACAATGAACATGATGCTTCGAGGGGCTGCGAGACGACGCAGCATCACTTTCATGTTGCAGACAGTCATCTTCCTGGAACAGATCCTGGTCCGACGCCGACGCTGGTGGCGGGCTGGAACTTGCCAGGGAGAGACTCGCCGAATGAGCCTCATCATCAGACTGCCGGAGCAAATCCTCGTCACTGCTCGCAGTCGGCGGGTCTGCTTGGCCAGGATACCGGGACATGTGATGTCGGCATTGGCTAATAATGGCTAACTACGTTGTTGTTTTCAGACTTCATGGTCTGACAGCTGGTAATTATAATGACAGTTGACATTAGACAGAACACTGTGCCGTTTATTATACGCACTTACGCAGTTATCTGCCGAGTCTACCACTTTAGCTTCTGTCAAAGGGTTGTCTCATGTTTCCTGCGAGCCACATCACAAAGCGACTGCCAAAGACAGGGTCCAATTAAATACCCTTACCTCGCCTCTCCCTCTTCTGACTTTGGAGTTGTAACTAGAACCAGACGTGTGGTAAAATAGCATGCCTTGCCTCAACAACAACACAAGTGCCAATGCTACTGAAAGGAAATAGACTCGAGCTAGTTCATTATTTGACAATTTTGTGCGACACCTGCACACGGGGCACGATGCGGCCGGTGCTCACAATGGGCAAGCGCACGCAAGCGAAGAGGCTTTAAAATTGGGGTTCCGAACCTCGCTCAGACACGAGCCGACCCAGCTGAGATGAATGGTGTTTAACACACAGCAAGCCGCGATTCGGGTCGGCTGGTCGGCGGGCTCGGGGGTTCGGAACCCCCGGAGTGGGCCGTCTCAGCTGAGACGGCCCAACAGCAAGCCGCGATTCGGGTCGGCTGGTCGGCGGGCTCGGGGGGTTCGGAACCCCCGGAGTGGGCCGTCTGGGGTTCGGACAGGAATGTTGCCCGTGTCACTTTTGAGCTGACTCAGGGGGTTGTGTTTTCGTAACCCCCGGAACAAGCCGTCTCAGCTGAGACGGCTTGTTCCGGGGGTTACGAAAACGCAACCCCCTGACTTCGGAAAAATCGCCCCAGCTTTCATACAGCTCTTGGGATGGTTTTTCCGAACTTAGGGGGTTGCGTTTTCGTAACCCCCGGAACAAGCCGTCTCAGCTGAGACGGATTGTTCCGGGGGTTACGAAAACACAACCCCCTGAGTCAGCTCAAAAGTGACACGGGCAACATTCCTGTCCGAACCCCCGGAGTGTGCCGTCTCAGCTGAGACGGCCCACTCCGGGGGTTCCGAACCCCCGAGCCCGCCGACCAGCCGACCCGAATCGCGGCTTGCTGTTGGGCCGTCTCAGCTGAGACGGCCCACTCCGGGGGTTCCGAACCCCCGAGCCCGCTGACCAGCCGACCCGAATCGTGGCTTGCACCTTTATATTGTCTGTGCTGTGTCTGTTGTAGTGTAATAGTGTAACCATCTTAGCTGGGACGGCTGGTTAGTTCACAACCCTGGGCAAGTCAAGATCATGACAGAAGCAATCCGAAGAATAACTCAAGTCAAGTCATTGCGTCACACGAAGATTGGAACAAGCTGGAAGCAATTATTGACAAATCCATTCCACACCTGATGAAAAAATGCGTTGTTCTCAAGCTACTAAACACCCCCGCAAAGACAAACTATGTCAATATACAGGGTATTAGACAACATTGCAATAATTCGGAAAGCTTTGCTCTTGAGGGCAATTTCCTTTCGCAATTCAGAATAAGCAAGTGTCACTTCAACTCGGTTCACGTGTGCACAATGATTGAACTTCTGAAATGACTGCAGTGCTTGGAAAAGTGGAAGGATCTTGAGTGATAAGAATTCAAGGCCAAGAAGCCTATACTGAACCCAGCCCAGGAAGCTTGGTTATGTTTTGAGCCTTGAGTTGATTATTAGATAGCCTAGAAAAAATATTCGTTTTCCCTTTGACTTCGGCTCTGATAAGCACTTGCTTCAAATGTGTGAACTTGTGCCGTGCTTGAGAGAGGGTTGTGAGTGAGTTGAATTGAAGCAGCCACAGCCAGGATCCCCAAAACCAGCCAGCAAGCTTAAAAAATCCCAAAACCAGTCAAAAGGAACTTTTCCTTCGAAGGAAAAGTTCCTTTTGATTGGTTTTGGAATATTTACAGAGGACCCATGGAATATTTACGGAGGACCCTTAAAACTCCGAAAACCAGCCAAAAGGAACTTTTCTATCGAAGGAAAAGTTCCTTTTGACTGGTTTTGAGCCTTAAAAGCACTAGAGGAAAATATTCGACCATTTGCTGCTGTATTGCTTCCAGCTCTAGTATTTACTTGTATCAATTCACGAATGTAATGCAAACCAACCCTTGTGTGAAACTTCCGAACGCAAGTGCCCTGTTTGGGAGGGTTGTGAGTGGCTTGAATTGAAGCAGCCAGCCAGGAACCCCAAAACCCAGCCAGCAAGCTTTAAAAATCCCAAAACCAATCAAAAGGAACTTTTCCTTCGAAGGAAAAGTTCCTTTTGACTGGTTTTGGAATATTTACAGACAACCCATGGAATATTTACGGAGGACCCTTAAAACTCCGAAAACCAGCCAAAAGGAACTTTTCTATCGAAGGAAAAGTTCCTTTTGACTGGTTTTGAGCCTTAAAAGCACTAGAGGAAAATATTCGACGATTTGCTGCTGTACTGCTTCGAATGCAAACCAACCCTAGTGTGAAACTTCCGAACGCAAGTGCCGTGTTAGGGAGGGTTGTGAGTGGCTTGAATTGAAGCAGCCAGCCAGGAACCCCAAAACCCAGCCAGCAAGCTTTAAAAATCCCAAAACCAGTCAAAAAGAACTTTTCCTTCGAAGGAAAAGTTCCTTTTGACTGGTTTTGGAATATTTACAGACAACCCATGGAATATTTACGGAGGACCCTTAAAACTCCGAAAACCAGCCAAAAGGAACTTTTCTATCGAAGGAAAAGTTCCTTTTGACTGGTTTTGAGCCTTAAAAACCTAGAGGAAAATATTCGACCCTTTGCTGCTGTACTGCTTCTCTTTTGCTTCCAGCTGTAATATTTACTTGTACCAATCCAACCCTTGTGTGAAACTTCCGAACGCAAGTGCCGTGTTTGGGAGGGTTGTGAGTGGCTTGAATTGAAGCAGCCAGCCAGGAACCCCAAAACCCAGCCAGCAAGCTTTAAAAATCCCAAAACCAAGCAAAAGGAACTTTTCCATCGAAGGAAAAGTTCCTTTTGACTGGTTTTGAGCCTTAAAAAGCCTAGAGGAAAATATTCGACCCTTTGCTGCTGTACTGTCTTTTAGCTCCAGCTGCAATATTATTTACTGATATCAATTCACGAATGGAATGCAAACCAACCCCTGTGTGAAACTTCCGAATTGAAGCAGCCAGCCAGGAACCCCAAAACCCAGCCAGCAAGCTTTAAAAATCCCAAAACCAGTCAAAAGGAACTTTTCCTTCGAAGGAAAAGTTCCTTTTGACTGTTTTTGAGCCTTAAAGCCTAGAGGAAAATATTCGGCCGTTTGCTGGACTGCTTCTCTTTTGCTTCCAGCTGTAATATATGCAAACCAAGCCCTGTGTAAGTTCTGAGTAGTTTGAATTGAGGCAAGCCAGCCAGGAACCCCAAAACCCAGCCAGCAAGCTTTAAAAATCCCAAAACCAATCAAAAGGAACTTTTCCATCGAAGGAAAAATTCCTTTTGACTGGTTTTGAGCCTTAAAAAGCCTAGAGGAAAATATTCGACCCTTTGCTGCTGTACTGTCTTTTAGCTCCAGCTGCAATATTATTTACTGATATCAATTCACGAATGGAATGCAAACCAACCCCTGTGTGAAACTTCCGAATTGAAGCAGCCAGCCAGGAACCCCAAAACCCAGCCAGCAAGCTTTAAAAATCACAAAACCAGTCAAAAGGAACTTTTCCTTCGAAGGAAAAGTTCCTTTTGACTGTTTTTGAGCCTTAAAAAGCCTAGAGGAAAATATTCGGCCGTTTGCTGTACTGCTTCTCTTTTGCTTCCAGCTGTAATATATGCAAACCAAGCCCTGTGTAAGTTCTGAAGCAACCGTGTTTGGGAGGGTTGTGAGTGGTTTGAATTGAAGCAGCCAGCCAGCCAGGAACCCCAAAACCCAGCCAGCAAGCTTTAAAAATCCCAAAACCAGTCAAAAGGAACTTTTCCTTCGAAGGAAAAGTTCCTTGTGACTGGTTTTGGAATATTTACGGAGGACCCATGGAATATTTACGGAGGACCCTTAAAACTCCGAAAACCAGCCAAAAGGAACTTTTCTATCGAAGGAAAAGTTCCTTTTGACTGGTTTTGAGCCTTAAAAAGCCTAGAGGAAAATATTCGACCCTTTGCTGCTGTACTGTCTTTTAACTCCAGCTGCAATATTATTTACTGATATCAATTCACGAATGGAATGCAAACCAACCCCTGTGTGAAACTTCCGAACGCAAGTGCCCTGTTTGGGAGGGTTGTGAGTGGCTTGAATTGAAGCAGCCAGCCAGCCAGGAACCCCAAAACCCAGCCAGCAAGCTTTAAAAATCCCAAAACCAGTCAAAAGGAACTTTTCCTTCGAAGGAAAAGTTCCTTTTGACTGGTTTTGGAATATTTACAGAGGACCCGGGGAATATTTACGGAGGACCCTTAAAACTCCGAAAACCAGCCAAAAGGAACTTTTCTATCGAAGGAAAAGTTCCTTTTGACTGGTTTTGAGCCTTAAAAACCTAGAGGAAAATATTCGACGCTTTGCTGCTGTACTGCTTCTCTTTTGCTTCCAGCTGTAGTATATGCAAACCCAAGAATTGTAAGTTCTGAACGCAAGTGCAGTGTTTGGGAGGGTTGTGAGTGGTTTGAATTGAGGCAAGCCAGCCAGGAACCCAAAAACCAGGCAGCCAGCAAGCTTTAAAAATACTAAAACCAGCCAAAAGGAACTCTTCTATAGAAGAACAAGTTCCTTTTGACTGGTTTTGAGCCTCAAACGATTAGAACAGAATGTTGAATTTGGGTGCAAATCCCGTTGCAAACCCGCTTAATGTATTTACTAACCCTTCCAAGTCGCCCTCTCTGTCAGTCTCTTCTGCCCTGTGTCTGGCTGACTGACACTGACACTGATACCGGCACTGACAGACACACACAGACACAGACAAATGGCACTGACAAACAACCATGAATTTCAGCAGCTGTGTCAGTATTTGAAGACCAAGGCACGGCTTCTCGGAGACGGCCCAGTGGCGCAGGTGACAGCTGTGGCTGAAGCCCACGCGCTGACTCAAGTTGGAGCCCAAGGCAGGCGGCAGCACTGTATACATGTAAAATGTGCTCTGTGGCATGCAGTGCTTCAGCAGACATGATGATGCGTAGGGGCAAACACGGGCATTCACGATTTTCATTTGTCAGGGCAGGTCTGTACAATCTGCCAAGTTTCTTGCAAACAAGCTTTAGGAGATTTTGAGTCAGGCATACTTTGCACAGCTTCAGGCTTTAAGGGTTCATAGTAGCTATTATGCGTTGTTGTGCAGTACAATACAGCAACAACCAAACGATCGACGACCCCGGCTGTTCCTACGATTCTGACTCCAGAGATCGGGGCATGCCTGACTCAGTTGTTGAAAAATACTTACAGCAAACTTCCGACATGGGCTGCTGCAGATAGATGACGCTGACTGACACTGAACAGCGGAATCGATTAAAGACGACATGTCTTCTGCCGATTCGACGCTGACTGACATCAGCTCATGGGGTCTGGGCCTGGGTTGGCCCGTCACACATGGTGTCAGTACCCATGGTTGAGGATGCGCCATCATCATTGGAATCGCGCACACCATCATCATTGGAATCGCGCACTGGCTCGGCAGACTGCGACGGCGTCTCAGCACCTCCATCTTCCTTCTTCTCCGACGCCTGGTTCTTCTTCTCCTGGTTTTCTTAAGGTGTTCTTATCTTCAGGTGCAAAACCCAAATCAAACATTACATGGATATCGTCTTGTGAAACGGCCGAACTTGAAGCTCGCACGACCTCTTTAAGGTTTAGGGGTTTAGGAAATTTAAGGGGTCTGAGTCTAGGATTTAGGTTTACTGGCCTCCTTCGACAGCCGACGCCGTTTCGACTCCGCCATCAGACGCTGGAGCGACCGCTTCTCCGACTCACAGGATCCGAGCTCCTCCTTGAGGCCCTCGATGCGGCCATCCAGGCCATGGATGGCCTCTGCAAGCAAGGAGATCGGGGTGAGCAATCAGCGCGGTTTGCAATCAAGGTTTAATAAATGCAAGACTTGCTTACTCTATTCATCGCCGCTGGCCTGCTCCATCTGCCTCTCCCTGGCGATGTCATTTGTGGTCTGGCGACTCTGCTTGGTGATGACGTCGACCCTGACCATCGTCGACAATCTGCCCGACAGCTGGACTCCTGCCGACGTCAGGTTGTCGGAGCCGACCTTCACAGCCCAGAAGCCGGAGATTGGCGACGCTGACGCTGGTATGTGCTTGAAGCGGGCTGGCAGCTCCTCCGCGACATACTTGTCCAGCACCATCCTCCGGAATGTCATGCAAAATCAGGGTCCAGGGTCACATCCACATGGCTCAAAACGACTGTGACTAATCACCTAAGTAAAGGCACGGAGTTATTACAGAATCCCATCACATGGGGCAAGCCACTCCCTGTTGTCGCCACCGGAGACGCAGAACGACAGCAGGGGCGCCGACGCAATGTCAGAGAAGAGCACCATGTGCTCCGACGCGCAGTCCGTGAGTCCGGGGATGCTCTTCGTCATGTTCTTGAAGAGGGCGTCGTTGATGCGCCGGCTGGAGTCGTTGACGCTGTAGCCGTAGAAGACCAGGCGATGGGGTGACCCTGACACAGCCACAACTTCTGCACCTGCATGTTCGCGACGAACGACTGAAATAAAACTTGAAACAAAAAGTGTAACAACTAAATAAGCTCATCCCTAAACAGACACAGCATTTCAGTATGTAGCAGAAAACAAAACCCAATGGAACGGCTCAAGTTTACCAATATACATTATATCTCTGTAATCTGTAAGGATGTTGAAGCTACTCTTAAATAAAATGCTTGGTGCGCGCCTGTGTCCTCCATCGACTCCGACGGTGGCGACGCCGGGGCCTGCATCACTGACACCGCCACTTTCATGTCAGACAAGTGGATCTCTGCGTGCTTGCCCTGCGTCGACATCAGATTCAGCGGCTTGCCCGGATGACGCTGAAACGTGTGTGACACTGGGTAGCCGGGGCCGACGCTGTTCTTCTTGAGCAGGCCCGACTCGAGAGCGGACTGGTAGTGCTGGACACAGACGCTGATTATCTTGATCTCGCCACTCTTAATCAAAGTCTTGGCCGCATCCAGCCCAGACCGCCGTGTGGGCAGGCCCTTCGGGGGCGCGCCATCCGACAGCCGGTAGCCCAACCTTGAACTATATATTTGTGAAATTAAATACTAGTATGACAGCAGGCGAAAAACTTACAATATCATTAGTTAACTCGTGCATTGCACGCAATCTGTAACGAAGTGACTGACGGCTGGCTGTCCTCTTTCCCATCGCGACGGCTGTCTCCAAAGTCTCGTAGAACTCCACCTCGTAGATCTCCGGTGTGTAGCCATCGGAGCGCAACCCCATGGCAAAGAGCTCCATGGATCGACCGGCGTCTGACTCAGCAGCCATGACTGTCGACTTAGGAAGGCAGGTCGCGGGTGGCTGACGTTTG
>CAJNDT010000884.1:0-120142 GCA_905221615.1 Symbiodinium sp. CCMP2592
AACAACGGTGCTTAAGCAGCACAAGCCCAATCACCAGGGTAGCAACTGAGCGTTTTGATTGATTTCAACAGACGCGGTCGCTCGCGACACTGGTCGCCGCATGTCGGGCAAAACTTTGGTAAAGCTTCAAACACGTCTCCCTCGCAGAATTCCGCAGTTTTTGAGCTCGGGTTGGTCCCCATTTTGGGGCCAAAAATTGGTTCCCAAAGCTGAGACCGCCTGATTGGAAACTATTAGGGGAGACCCCATTTTGGGCTTCGTTTTTGGAGCTCGAAAATGGGCTCTAGAATGGATCGGAAACCTTTGGACAAAGACGCTCCCAATTGGATTGGAACTTTGCTCGAAAAACAACCTTGTAGCTATGCGCGGGGTCTGTGCGTGGTCAGCTTGAGACTGTTGACCATGATGTCATGACAACTACTTGTGATAAATACCACAGCATGGCAAGCAAGGCGGCAACTGACAGTTACAATGGCAAACAACGGTGCTTAAGCAGCACAAGCCCAATCACCAGGGTAGCAACGGAGCGTTTTGATTGATTTCAACAGACGCGGTCGCTCGCGACACTGGTCGCCGCATGTCGGGCAAACCTTTGGTAAAGCTTCAAACACGTCTCCCTCGCAGAATTCCGCAGTTTTTGAGCTCGGGTTGGTCCCCATTTTGAGGCCAAAAATTGGTTCCCAAAGCTGATACCGCCTGATTGGAAACTATTAGGGGAGACCCCATTTTGGGCTTCGTTTTTGGAGCTCGAAAATGGGCTCTAGAATGGATCGAAAACCTTTGGACAAAGAGGCTCCCAATTGGATTGGAACTTTGCTCGAAAAACAACCTTGTAGCTATGCGCGGGGTCTGTGCGTGGTCAGCTTGAGACTGTTTACCATGATGTCATGACAACTACTTGTCGTAAATACCACAGCATGGCAAGCAAGGCGGCAACTGACTGTTACAGTGGCAAACAACGGTGCTTAAGCAGCACAAGCCCAATCACCAGGGTAGCAACGGAGCGTTTTGATTGATTTCAACAGACGCGGTCGCTCGCGACACTGGTCGCCGTATGTCGGGCAAAACTTTGGTAAAGCTTCAAACACGTCTCCCTCGCAGAATTCTGCAGTTTTTGAGCTTCGGGTTGGTCCCCATTTTACGGCCAAAATTGGTTCCCAAAGCTGAGACCGCCTGATTGGAAACTATTAGGGGAGACCCCATTTTGGGCTTCGTTTTTGGAGCTCGAAAATGGGCTCTAGAATGGATCGAAAACCTTTGGACAAAGACGCTCCCAATGGGATTGGAACTTTGCTCGAAAAACAACCTTGTAGCTATGCGCGGGGTCTGTGCGTGGTCAGCTTGAGACTGTTGACCATGATGTCATGACAACTACTTGTCATAAATACCACAGCATGGCAAACAAGGCGGCAACTGACAGTTACAGTGGCAAACAACGGTGCTTAAGCAGCACAAGCCCAATCACCAGGGTAGCAACGGAGCGTTTTGATTGATTTCAACAGACGTGGTCGCTCGCGACACTGGTCGCCGCATGTCGGGCAAAACTTTGGAAAAGCTTCAAACACGTCTCCCTCGCAGAATTCCGCAGTTTTCGAGCTCGGGTTGGTCCCCATTTTGAGGCCAAAAATTGGTTCCCAAAGCTGAGACCGCCTGATTGGAAACTATTAAGGGAGACCCATTTTGGGCTTCGTTTTTGGAGCTCGAAAATGGGCTCTAGAATGGATCGAAAACCTTTGGACAAAGACGCTCCCAATTGGATTGGAACTTTGCTCGAAAAACAACCTTGTAGCTATGCGCGGGGTCTGTGCGTGGTCAGCTTGAGACTGTTGACCATGATGTCATGACAACTACTTGTCATAAATACCACAGCATGGCAAGGCGGCAGCTGACTATGGGGGTACCTTAATGCGTCCTACAGTTTTCGTGGTTTTTCGAACACTGAAAATGGCCTCGCGCGATAGTACAATTTTGGAATTGTTTGTCCACAAATCTTGAAACCTTCCAGACCCCCCGCTTCCCCCAAACTCAATGTTTACATAGAAGCGCCCAATGAGCATTGCGGCACACATTGAAATTGAGGGGGCGGGGGGGAGGTTTCTGAATATGCAAACAAGAAGACTGTCATTGACTGACTGCTGCTGCACTCGATAAAAACCATAACTCCTTCATAAAGTCTCGTTATAGATCCTCCCCGAAGTCCTGCCTGATCTTTCCCTAAACCCTCGCATGGCCAAGGCCCCCGTAAACTTGTAGATAAACTACCCTACAATTTTTTGCACATGCCACCCCTCATGTTTTTCGTGCATGCTCCTCCAAACGCTTGCTTGCGGACCCTCCCCCAAATCCTGCCTTGCAGATCCTGCCCTAAACTCTGCAGATCCTTCCCTAAACCCCCCCTTTTGCATGCCAAACCCTGCCCCGCAGATCACTCCCCAATGCCTCCTGCAGCACAAATTCCTATTCTTCGTGCGCATTTCCAGTGTTTTGGTGGTCCTGCAGGCCTCCCAACCCTTAGCCTTCCAGATAATGCCGCCCAAGCCTCCACCTGGCATAGTGCCCGAATAGTGCCCGAATAGTGCCCGAAATAGTGCCCGAAATAGTGCCCGAATGAACCCTTCATAGTGCCCAAATCCATTTCCTTTCGTAAAGGAAGGAAAATCTCCTTTTTCTTCGCGAAAAATCATTTGGGCACTATGAAGGGTTCATTCGGGCACTAGTTCGGGCACTATTCGGGCACTATTCGGGCACTATTTGAAGGCGTCTACTATTCATGCACCGCAGCCTTGCCAAGTCCCTCCCAACACTTCTCCAGGCCTGAAAACCTCCGTCCAGGGCTTCCCTACCCTGCCACACTTTCGACGAGCTTTACAAGCCCATTTTCGGGGCCCGGAAAACAACAAAAAACGTAGGACACATCAGAGTACCCCCACAGTTACAGTGGCAAACAACGGTGCTTAAGCAGCACAAGCCCAATCACCAGGGTAGCAACGGAGCGTTTTGATTGATTTCAACAGACGCGGTCGCTCGCGCCACTGGTCGCCGCATGTCGGGCAAAACTTTGGTAAAGCTTCAAACACGTCTCCCTCGCAGAATTCCGCAGTTTTTGAGCTTCGGGTTGGTCCCCATTTTGCGGCCAAAAATTTGTTCCCAAAGCTGAGACCGCCTGATTGGAAACTATTAGGGGAGACCCCATTTTGGGCTTCGTTTTTGGAGCTCGAAAATGGGCTCTAGAATGGATCGAACACCTTTGGACAAAGACGCTCCCAATTGGATTGGAACTTTGCTCGAAAAACAACCTTGTAGCTATGCGCGGGGTCTGTGCGTGGTCAGCTTGAGACTGTTGACCATGATGTCATGACAACTACTTGTCATAAATACCACAGCATGGCAAGCAAAGCGGCAACTGACTATGGGGGTACCTTAATGCGTCCTACAGTTTTCGTGGTTTTTCGAACACTGAAAATGGCCTCGCGCGATAGTACAATTTTGGAATTGTTGTCCACAAATCTTGAAACCTTCCAGACCCCCCGCTCCCCCCAAATTCAATGTTTACATAGAAGCGCCCAATGAGCATTGCGGCACACATTGCGGCACACATTGAAATTGAGGGGGCGGGGGGGGAGGTTTCTGAATATGCAAACAAGAAGACTGTCAATGACTGACTGCTGCTGCACTCGATAAAAACCATAACTCCTTCATAAAGTCTCGTTATAGATCCTCCCCGAAGTCCTGCCTGATCTTTCCCTAAACCCTCGCATGGCCAAGGCCCCCGTAAACTTGTAGATAGACTACCCTACAATTTTTTTGCACATGCCACCCCTCATGTTTTTCGTGTATGCTCCTCCAAACCCTTGCTTGCGGACCCTCCCCCAAATCCTGCCTTGCAGATCCTGCCCTAAACTCTGCAGATCCTTCCCTAAACCCCCCCTTTTGCATTCCAAACCCTGCCCCGCAGATCACTCCCCAATGCCTCCTGCAGCACAAATTCCTATTCTTCGTGCGCATTTCCAGTGTTTTGGTGGTCCTGCAGGCCTCCCAACCCTTAGCCCTCCAGATAATGCCGCCCAAGCCTCCACCTGGCATAGTGCCCGAATGGTGCCCGAACGGTGCCCGAAATAGTGCCCGAAATAGTGCCCGAATGAACCCTTCATAGTGCCCAAATACATTTCCTTTCGTAAAGGAAGGAAAATCTCTTTTTTCTTCGCGAAAAATCATTTGGGCACTATGAAGGGTTCATTCGGGCACTAGTTCGGGCACTATTTCGGGCACTATTCGGGCACTATTCGGGCACTATTTGAAGGCGTCTACCAAGTCCCTCCCAACACTTCTCCAGGCTTGAAAACCTCCGTCCAGGGCTTCCCTACCCTGCCACACTTTCGACGAGCTTTACAAGCCCATTTTCGGGGCCCGGAAAACAAAAAAAACGTAGGACACATCAGAGTACCCCCACAGTTACAGTGGCAAACAACGGTGCTTAAGCAGCACAAGCAATCACCAGGGTAGCAACGGAGCGTTTTGATTGATTTCAACAGACGCGGTCGCTCGCGACACTGGTCGCCGCATGTCGGGCAAAACTTTGGTAAAGCTTCAAACACGTCTCCCTCGCAGAATTCCGCAGTTTTTGAGCTCGGTGAAGCCAAAAATTGGTTCCCAAAGCTGAGACCGCCTGATTGGAAACTATTAGGGGAGACCCCATTTTGGGCTTCGTTTTTGGAGCTCGAAAATGGGCTCTAGACTGGATCGAAAACCTTTGGACAAAGACGCTCCCAATTGGATTGGAACTTTGCTCGAAAAACAACCTTGTAGCTATGCGCGGGGTCTGTGCGTGGTCAGCTTGAGACTGTTGACCATGATGTCATGACAACTACTTGTCATAAATACCACAGCATGGCAAGCAAGGCGGCAACTGACTATGGGGGTACCTTAATGCGTCCTACAGTTTTCGTGGTTTTTCGAACACTGAAAATGGCCTCGCGCGATAGTACAATTTTGGAATTGTTTGTCCACAAATCTTGAAACCTTCCAGACCCCCCGCTCCCCCCAAATTCAATGTTTACATAGAAGCGCCCAATGAGCATTGCGGCACACATTGCGGCACACATTGAAATTGAGGGGGCGGGGGGGAGGTTTCTGAATATGCAAACAAGAAGACTGTCAATGACTGACTGCTGCTGCACTCGATAAAAACCATAACTCCTTCATAAAGTCTCGTTATAGATCCTCCCCGAAGTCCTGCCTGATCTTTCCCTAAACCCTCGCATGGCCAAGGCCCCCGTAAACTTGTAGATAGACTACCCTACAATTTTTTGCACATGCCACCCCTCATGTTTTTCGTGTATGCTCCTCCAAACGCTTGCTTGCGGACCCTCCCCCAAATCCTGCCTTGCAGATCCTGCCCTAAACTCTGCAGATCCTTCCCTAAACCCCCCCCTTTTGCATTCCAAACCCTGCCCCGCAGATCACTCCCCAATGCCTCCTGCAGCACAAATTCCTATTCTTCGTGCGCATTTCCAGTGTTTTGGTGGTCCTGCAGGCCTCCCAACCCTTAGCCCTCCAGATAATGCCGCCCAAGCCTCCACCTGGCATAGTGCCCGAATAGTGCCCGAAATAGTGCCCGAAATAGTGCCCGAATGAACCCTTCATAGTGCCCAAATACATTTCCTTTCGTAAAGGAAGGAAAATCTCCTTTTTCTTCGCGAAAAATCATTTGGGCACTATGAAGGGTTCATTCGGGCACTAGTTCGGGCACTATTTCGGGCACTATTCGGGCACTATTCGGGCACTATTTGAAGGCGTCTACTATTCATGCACCGCAGCCTTGCCAAGTCCCTCCCAACACTTCTCCAGGCCTGAAAACCTCCGTCCAGGGCTTCCCTACCCTGCCACACTTTCGACGAGCTTTACGAGCCCATTTTCGGGGCCCGGAAAACAACAAAAAACGTAGGACACATCAGAGTACCCCCACAGTTACAGTGGCAAACAACGGTGCTTAAGCAGCACAAGCCCAATCACCAGGGTAGCAACGGAGCGTTTTGATTGATTTCAACAGACGCGGTCGCTCGCGACACTGGTCGCCGCATGTCGGGCAAAACTTTGGTAAAGCTTCAAACACGTCTCCCTCGCAGAATTCCGCAGTTTTTGAGCTCGGGTTGGTCCCCATTTTGAGGCCAAAAATTGGTTCCCAAAGCTGAGACCGCCTGATTGGAAACTATTAGGGGAACCCCATTTTGGGCTTCGTTTTTGGAGCTCGAAAATGGGCTCTAGAATGGATCGAAAACCTTTGGATTGGAACTTTTGCTCGAAAAACAACCTTGTAGCTATGCGCGGGGTCTGTGCGTGGTCAGCTTGAGACTGTTGACCATGATGTCATGACAACTACTTGTTATAAATACCACAGCATGGCAAGCAAGGCGGCAACTGAACAGTGGCAAACAACGGTGCTTAAGCAGCACAAGCCCAATCACCAGGGTAGCAACGGAGCGTTTTGATTGATTTCAACAGACGCGGTCGCTCGCGACACTGGTCGCCGCATGTCGGGCAAAACTTTGGTAAAGCTTCAAACACGTCTCCCTCGCAGAATTCCGCAGTTTTTGAGCTCGGGTTGGTCCCCATTTTGCGGCCAAAAATTGGTTCCCAAAGCTGAGACCGCCTGATTGGAAACTATTAGGGGAGACCCCATTTTGGGCTTCGTTTTTGGAGCTCGAAAATGGGCTCTAGAATGGATCGAAAACCTTTGGACAAAGACGCTCCCAATTGGATTGGAACTTTGCTCGAAAAACAACCTTGTAGCTATGCACGGGGTCTGTGCGTGGTCAGCTTGAGACTGTTGACCATGATGTCATGACAACTACTTGTCATAAATACCACAGCATGGCAAACAAGGCGGCAACTGACTATGGGGGTACCTTAATGCGTCCTACAGTTTTCGTGGTTTTTCGAACACTGAAAATGGCCTCGCGATAGTACAATTTTGGAATTGTTTGTCCACAAATCTTGAAACTTTCCAGACCCCCCGCTCCCCCCCAAATTCAATGTTTACATAGAAGCGCCCAATGAGCATTGCGGCACACATTGCGGCACACATTGAAATTGAGGGGGCGGGGGGGAGGTTTCTGAATATGCAAACAAGAAGACTGTCAATGACTGCTGCTGCACTCGATAAAAACCATAACTCCTTCATAAAGTCTCGTTATAGATCCTCCCCGAAGTCCTGCCTAATCTTTTCCCTAAACCCTCGCATGGCCAAGGCCCCCGCTTGTAAATAGACTACCCTACAATTTTTTGCACATACCACCCAAATAGTGCCCGAATGAACCCTTCACAGTGTCCAAATACATTTTCTTTCGTAAAAGAAAGGAAAATCTCCTTTTTCTTCGCGAAAAATCATTTGGACACTGTGAAGAGTTCATTTGGGCACTAGTTCGGACACTGTTTCGGGCACTATTCGGACACTATTTGGGCACTATTTGGTCTACTATTCACGCACCGCAGCCTTGCTCAGTCCCTTCCAACTACGCTCTTTTGCAAGTTCCCATGTACCACTTTTTGCAGCAACTTGAACACGCCCCGCTGCGGTATCGAGATCCCTTCCGAAGTCACGGGCAGCTGCCAGGTCTGCGATCACCTGGAATCGCCTGCAACTCTGATGGAGCCGCGCAACCTGATTGCGCAGCTAGTGACACATATTGCAAGTCGGAATCCATCTTCGCAACTTCGGCTCTCTGATCGGCCTCACTGGGCCAATACCACACTGCCAGCACTGAAAAAGCAACACAATGCAACTGCCATGTACATACTGGAGGCCGGTGTTCGAACCCGGAGTTCAAACACTGGTGTTCCAACCTGGATTCGAACACTAGTGTTTGAACTCTGAGTTCGAACACTGGTGTTCGAACAGTATTTGAATTTGAGGTTCGAACACTAGTGTTCGAACTGAGGATTCGAACAGCAGGTTTTGAACTTGGGGTTCAAACACTTTTCTTCTAAAGCCCCCATAAGCGATTTCGTGTGGCTTCTCTTCTTTTGTGTTTGTAAAAGCGTTTCATAGACCAGTGTTCGAACACCAGTGTTCGAACTCGAGGTTCGAACATTAGTGTTCGAACCTGGAGTTCGAATACCAGTGTTTGAACTCTGGGTTCGAACACCAGTGTTTGAACTTGACGGTTCGAACACGAGTGTTTGACTCGGTGTTCAAACACGGGTGAATGTTCCCTCTCTCTGTTTCTTTTCGATTTCCGGCTTTGAGTACTGGTCTATAACGCTTTTACCAACACAAAAGAAGAGAAGCCACACGAAATCGCTTTTGTAGGGGCTTTTTGCGAAGAAAACACCAGTGTTCGAGCTCGAGGTTCGAGCTGGTGTTCGAACCTGTGGTTCAAACACCAGTCGAACTTGGAGTTTGAACACTGTGTTCGAACCTGGAGTTCAACTCCGGTTCCAGGTGTTCGAAACTTGGGGTTCAACCCTGAGTTCGTTGAAGTGTTATGTTCGTTGAAGTGTTATGTTCTCCACCCCCCCGGGCCTATGCTCAAAGACAGCAGGCCAATTCTCATGTTTGCGACTGACTTTACGGCCAGTGACTGTGGGGCCGTGTGCACTCAATTCATGCCGACTTTGCCGGCTTTGTCTGCGCCTGTTGTGTCACATTGCAGGCATTAGTTTACTCTCTCGTTTCTTGTGGCCCGCCACGCCAAAAAAACGACCGCTACAGCCAAGTGTGCCGGTTGCGTACTGACATCTGGGGAGGTCTGCCTTGCCACCAACAGACGGTAACGAAGAAGCGCAGCGTAATTCGTAGATATGCGCCAGATAGAAGCAGCCAGGACACCAGACCACTCACGTCTGGCTGTCTGCTTCCAACTGCTGCTCTGCAAAGGATGCCGCGCAAGTGCGGCTATTCAAAAAGCGTTGTAAAGGCCGTTCTGGTATTCACCCACTCGGTCCACGATGCACACATTTACCGCTCCTGCAGAATCTGCGCAAGCCGTGGCCGTAAAACATGCAATAAAAGGACCGTCGCCTGTTGTTTTGACGGTGGTGATTCTTTCTGGCGTGGGCAGCGTCGAATCCTGCTCACGGACCCAATCCGCGAGGAGTTTCCCGGACTCCACGTGACTCGGCTGGATTTTCTTGTTCTGCTCAGTCAGTCCAGCATTGCTGAGCCCTACGTAGGATTGGAAGATGTGCAGCGCGCGATTTGTAGAGTTGACCAGCACAAGGCGCTGCCCGTTCTGGCTCTGTATACATGTGCGCCAGGACGACGGACAGGAGGTCTCGCAGTTCAGGGTGCCAAGTTCGATGTCCGTGGGCAGGCGGCAGGGTTTCGACTAACCGCGTGGTGGAGAGAGTCACTCGGTTTCCCTTGTGACGAAATGCGGATGGTGCTGCTCCCAGTGCACTTACAAAAAATATTCTGGAATCAGAAAGAAGTGTTTCAAAGATGCTTGCAATCAGGTGGCGGTCAGTCAGCGGCCTGTCTCTTGCCGCGGTCAGGTTTTGACCTCTGCTTTGCTGAGGCGCATGGGCAATTGCCCACACGGTCAGCAGCACCACGATCTTGGACAGGTAAAGCCACAAGGCCTTCGAGTTCTGTCATGGAATCATGGAATGCCGGCCATCTAGGCCAGCAAGAATGGTCCGAAAGCAAGTCATAGCTGTTCACTGAGGCTATACATGTCATCCGCGTCCGGCCCACCACAATCCTCCACGGAGGCAATGTCCATGACGACGCACCGACCCCGCCTCGAAAGGAGCCATCCAGGACTGAGCGGATGCAAGCAGGCCGTCAACTTGGCATGTCAAGCTGTGGAAGTCTGCACTTAAGACGCAATTAAAGGACTCATAGGGCTTCCCACTCAGCCCCAGTAGAAACCTTGCTCTTTTTGACAAAACTAGCCAAGCATATTGCTTCGATAAAGTCCGGTAAGATGTCCCGAAAGGCTCCAGACCAGCAGCGAGTCGGGTAGTTCAATACGTGCGTCTTTGGAGAATATCCTGCAGGTCCTGGACGACATGAGGCATGTGCGTCCACGCGGGTAGCATCATGTACAGCCCGAATAGGTTGAAAAATCGAGTGGCTGCGGCTGTATGAGATCGAGTCCAAAGACTTTGGCAGGTCGGGTCAAGCCAAGCCCTCCGAGGGGCGGCTTTCCAGGCTCAGGTGCAAAGTTCACCGAGCACTCGATTGGCACTGCGTCTCAGCCACTGGTGGTGCCAACACGCTTCGGGCAATGTAGGCCGCAGTTCCAATTACGGCTTTTCAGACCACACAATGAGTCAGTTTCACATCCAAGTGAATGCACCACAGCAAACGCCCACAATGTGCTGAGCTCGCACAGCGTCCAATTGAAATAGTTGTGGTAGTAGTAGTAGTAGTGGTGGTTGTTGTAGCAGTTGAAGTAGTTGTAGCAGTTGTAGTAGTAGAAGTAGAAGCAGAAGTAGCAGTAGTGGTAGTAGTAGTTGTTGTAGTAGTAGTAGTAATAGTAGCAGTAGCAGTAGCAGTAGTGGTGGTAGTAGTAGTAGTAGTAGTTGTAGTTGTAGTGGTGGTAGTAGTAGTAGTAGTAGTAGTAGTCCCAGTAGTCCTAGTAGTTTTTGTCGTAGTGGTAGCAGTAGTGGTGGTAGTAGTAATAGTAGTAGTAGTAGCATCAGTAGTAGTCGTAGTAGCAGTAGTAGTTGTAGAAGTAGTAATAATAGTAGTAGTAGTAGTAGCTGTAGTAGACGAAGAGGTAACCAGAGTTCTCTATGATCACTACTACCGTCTTTTCTGAGCACTTGTGAGCCACAGGGAGGTCACTGACTCATGCAAGGAATGTGGCACAGCCTTCGATCAGGTGTGGCACAGCCACCCAGCTGGTCACAGTATGAGATGTGCTGCCCATCTGCCCAGAGAAATTGACCTTGCAGCATGCCAGAACCCAGCTACTGCTGCAATATCGTTTGCTCCATCCTGCGATCCGAGGTCTCAGCTACTACAAGGCACCAGCAGTCCCTGCTCGCGTGCCCTCTGCTGATGTTCTTTGTTCCCAGTTGCCCTGCGTTGCCTGAGCTTTGTGCTTGGACATAAGACTCTGCAAAGCTGTGCATGCATACCGCAGCTGTCAGTTCGAACTGTCGTTACAGTAAGCAACAGCAGAAGCACCGCAGCTTGCACTAAAGTCATGCCTTGCAGAAGCTAAAACTTCGGAACAAACGCGACTCCGCGAAGAGCACAGCTCACCTCCTGGCCGCGTGTCACAGACTCTGGCCCATCAGCTAAAGCTGAGACCATGGACAACCCTCCCAGTTTGGGTCCCTTCCTGGTGCTCAGTGACAGCACTTTGCAGCACATGCTGCGGGGACACACGTACGGAGTATTTCCACTGCTGACGGGACAGGTCTTAAGTTGTCCCGGCGCCGCCCTCAACATCTCTGCCGGCAGCGTCCCCTCCATCATGGAGCTTCTCCACTGGCAATTTGGCCTCTTCGGGCCGCACAAATTCAAGGCGGCCGTTCAGAGTCAGCCGGTGGCCTCCATTTTGGAGAGCCACCTTGACGGACAAATCAACGTTCGCTTCATTCCGCTGTCAAGAAGCCTGCGCCCGGAGAAGCAAATCAATTATGACTACCTGATAGACGGAAGGGTCCAATATGGATTTGCGGACAAGAACCTGCCAAATCAGGAAATCATGGATTTGGCACAGATGCCTGGTGTAGGAGGGGTAGAATGGCTCTACAACTCCAAGAATCTCCACTTCCGCCCTGATGTTGCGGACATCGTCATCCCGGCACTTGTCACAAGAGCCATTGAGGAAATGCGCAACACCCCAGGACTGCCTGTCCTCGTGGTTGCTGGCTGGAATGCCCGCCAGCAGGACATGCATGTCGAAATGCTTGCTGCCCAGGCTCTGTCACAATGCCGAACTGTCCGGGATCTTTCGGAGGTAGCCATGCAGTACGGACATGGCCCCTGGGGGATGCGCTTCACGCATCTCCCAGAATGGGAGGCCACCCCCGTCCCGGCCCTCCTCTTCCAGACCTACGTTCACGACGAAAAGCCGGAGCCAGCCCAAGTTGCGGCCAAAATGTTTGCCGGCTTCACCCGAAAATTCTGTGATGATGGTGTCCTTCGGGCTACCCTGCGGCAACTCGCCGGCAAGTACGGCTCCAATCTGCTGGATCGCCTCAGTCAACCAGCTCACAGAGCAGACGTGTTCCGCTACGTCTACCACTACCAGCACGGCGGCCTCTATGTCGATATCAAATGTGGCTTTGTGGTACCCTGGGAACAGGTACTCAAGCTTCTAGCAGCAGATTGGAGCACAGCTCACTCAACGAAGGCAGGTGAAGTGGGTCACAGACCCTCCCCACCTGGCCAACTCCCCAATGAGTTCATGGTCATGGCCATTGGAGTCAAAGGAGATCACATCTTTCAAGGCATCATCTATGGCAAGCCCAGACACCCTTTGATGAGGGAAGCCATACAGCACGCCTTCAGCCGTCAAGTTATGACAGCGAAGGCGAACTTGGAATACATGACCTTCTGCAAATTTCTCTGGCAGATCTTGGGTCGAGACCTTGGACACTCCCCCCAAGCGGGATGGAATGTTTCCACCAAATTTGGCCCCATCTACCTGTTCTTGGAGCGCTGGGACAAGCGATTGAAGAACAAAAAGTACGACAATGATGGCCACTACTTCGTGACTACCAACAACACGACAGTCGCCTACACCAGGTGCTGGAAGTGGCTGAAGGGATTTCAGGGAGACCCCACCACCAAAGAACGAACCGATCGCATGCTGCAGAGCCAGCTCCCCGACATCTCCCTGGAGATCCAGTCTGATAGACCCGAAGAGCACAGCTCACCACAGCCACTTAGGTCACAGACCACGGCAACCGCCATATCGGCTCCTCCTCCTCCCACTCAGGAGGATATTGAAACTTATGTAGCCGATAGCATCCAGCACAACTCCTTTGCAGAGATCATGGCCACGGTCCGTGAGACCCACCACTATAACCAAGACCTTACAGAGCAGGATGTGCTGGAGCTCATCCCTCGCGGATTGGGGCAAGTGGAAGTTTCAGGAGACATGTGGCTATGCTGTTTGCACTGCCGGAAGCACAACAGGCAGGTGCAATTCAGTACTAGTCACGGCCTCAAAAACCACTTTGTCACGCAGAAGCATAACCCGACAAGCGCCACGCCGGCATCCGAGACACCTCCTCCTCCCCCTCCCCCAAAGCTCCCACAGGAGATTCCCCTCCCCCCCAGCAGTACCAGGACCAGAGGTACAGACAAAGCAGCCGGCTTTGAGCTGCCGCCTTCTCCCCCGTGCCCTTTCACTTCCTCAGCAGCTGAAAAGGCAGCTTTCAAAGCAAGCCAATCAGAAACACCGAAGGCGGCCCCAGCGCTTCCGGCTAAGGCCCCACCAACGGTGCCCACCCCTTGCCCTCAGCCTCCATCTTCCTCCTCGGCAGCTCCAGCTCCCCCTCCGGCGATCCCTGTTTCCCCGTTCCCTCCGCACCCTCCCAAGTCCGTTTCTCCTCCAGCCCCTGCCACCCAGGCCGCTCCGCGTTCCCACACGCCCCCCCCTCCTTCTTCCCGCCCCCCGTCAGCATATGAGCCTCCGGAATCCAATGCGGAACTCGTCGGCTATGTCCCACAGCCGGCTCCACAACAGACAGTACGTTACACGCGGCAGGAGCTGGCTCAGCTGCTGAGCTCCCAGTCCCACCAGGACTGGATTCGGGCCTTGGCTTCCATCAACATCCTGGTGGCTCCGGTCATTCTTGGCGGCCTCACCAACCATGAGCAACAGACCCTTTGGTCTACCAGGATGGAAGCACTCCGCGAAGTTCCCCCGCTGTTCTCTGCCATCAAGTCGGTCAGGACGCAAACAGGCCTCACATCGGTGAGGCGGGTCCTCACCAGCGATGGGAAGGTCACCATAGCCACAGGCGCGGGAGACGCCTATCGCGAGCTGGATGCCCCCACAAAGGTGCATGGCCTTATCCATGCCTGCTTCAACAAGATGTGGGACGAAAAGGCCTTTCAGCAGCACTTCCCCTCGTGGGTCGAGTTCAACATGATCGCCACCACCATCGTGGCCGTCTACAATGAGACGGCCAAATCAGCCGGACTCCCAGCTCGTGTCTTTAGGGTCAAACCCGACAAAAATGCCTACTCCATCATGAAGATGCGGATCCAGCACGACAAGGGCCACGAGGAGGACAAGCGCATGGCCAAACTGGCTGCTGCTGCCCCCAACAAGCGCCCACAGATGCAGGCGGCTGACACAGAAGGCAAGCGACAGCGTGACGGCCCCTCCTCATCTTCCTCGTCCCAGTGGGCCAGACAGGCACGCTCATCTCAAGATGACGACTGGGACTGGTGGCAGCAGTGGTCCTGGCACAGTTACTCTCAGCAGTGGCCAAAAGGTCATGACCAGTGAGGGCAGGAATATGTCACAGACTCTTTGATCCCTTATGTCACAGACTCAGGGAATTCGGCACTCTTCCGACGCTTAGCAAATCTCTTCGGAAGCCTGTGACCCGCCTGCTTACCTCGACTAAAACAGCACTTCGCTCTTCAGAGAGTTGCCACGTCCAACCTGCCCAAAGCCTCACTCCACCGGAGTTGTTTTCAGGTACATGCGGTCATGAGCACATGACCCTTACGGCCTTCTGTCCTCAACATGAGTAATCCGTGTGGGACGCCACGAGACGGATACTCCAGGTGTCGGCTTCGTCCGAGGTACGGCCTAATTGTTGAGACAGGTGCACAGACGGACGCGTCTGCTCACACCAAGGTGTCGGAGGAGGAAGCTTTTGTAGCAGTAGTCTGTCAAGTTTGAGCTGATTAGAGAGATCTGAGCGATGCATGCTAGAAGCAGTTTCACGAGTGCACGAGACCAAAGGCGCCCGCAAAGCGCAGAGCACGCTCGCGCAGCGTTCAATTGAAAATAGTAGCTGTAGTAGTAGTAGTAGTAGTAGTAGCAGTAGCAGTAGTAGTAATAGTAGTAGTAGCAGTAGTCATAGTAGTAGTAGTAGTAGTAGTAGTAGTAGTAGTAGTAGTAGTTGTGCTTAGTTGTAGCAGTTGTAATGAAGTCATCTCCGTCTAAGCGCATTCTCAGAATGCTAACGCAAATCCGCGCTCTTTTTTCCAGGTTTGCAACGGCATTGGTGTCGTGATTTATGTAAAGGCAACCACAAAGAGTTTGCAGAACCGGTTTCTTGTAGAGTTTCACCGTCACAAGACAAGAACGGGTCCCAATTTGTTTGCCTTCTCCAAGAAGGGGCTGTGTCCTTTTTCTAGAGCTGAGGTGGATTTGGCAAAGAACTTTCTTGCCAGAACTAGATCTTAGCAACTTTTGCAACAGCTTTCAAGACATCATTATCATGAACGGCTCTGTTTTTGGACGTTTCCCCTTCGAACCGCACGTTGGATGCCAACTGATTCTCATGCATGGTAGCTTGTCCTAGATCCTGCAGCTTGATTGCCGTCGCAGAACCTTTGCTTGGTGCAAGCATGAACGCTGCTTTGTGTAGTTTGTTTGTTGTTGCACGGTGTAAGCCTGTTTCGCTGCTTTGTTTGGTTTCTTCGTTGTTTCTTTTGAATTGCGGATGGATTGAGAGCAGCAGCCGTTGCCGTCGAGAAAGCTGCTTCGCGCGAAACAAGAAGGAAACGGTTTTAAAACAAGTTGTTTTCCAACGGGGCTAAAACGGCTGGTGTCGTCTGCTGCGATGACATTTTGGGGATCTTTCCCAAGGGACTTGAAGCAATCGTATGATTCTTATTTCGAATCTGCCTGGGCTTCACATCCAACCACCGCCATCGACTGAGCCCGCTGGGATGCCTCGATTGAAAAAACTAAATTATACAAATTTGAATTGAGCATGGAATGGAGGGTTTGCGACGCACACGTGCGAGCGACTTGGGTGTGCGTGCACGCACCAGCGGGCAGAGTAATGTGTGCAGGCAGGGGTGCCACCGCAGCCCGTGGTTTAAATGTTCCGTTTTCGCTTCAGAACGGTATTCACCATTGTGCACTTCTCGGTTCAAGCGAGAAGGCTGTGACGCAACCCCTGTCAGGTTCGTAGCGTCGCGCGTGCAGCTTGGTGCATCTGCATTGCGACTTGGCTTTGGATACAGCTTACAAACAAAGGTTGCAGGTTCCGAAGGTTACAGCGGTCGTCATGGGTGTGGCAATCACGGATTTTCATCCGCATTGTGCTGCATTGATGTTTAAAAACCCTTTGCCTGTGCCAGTTTCAACTGCCATATGCAACATCCTATCAGGCACATCTGCGCTTCATGGGTCGCAGCTTCTGGATCAGTTGACAGCTTGCACCAATGCGGGTGACAGTATAGCCTAGCATCGCATGCAATGACAGCATGTACCGAGCAGAGGTCGCCAAGTTGTGCGCTTCAGCAAAATGGCACAACAAGTTCAGTAAACATGGGACATACGGTCAGTGTTCGCCGCTATAAAGAAATCTGGTGTTAAGAGCAAACAACACAGTCCTGAAATTTCAGACACCATAATACTACAGCATCCGACGAAGACTAGCATATTTTTGTGCATGGGCCAAAGAATTGCCGGACGCATGGCACGCATACCATCATCTTTGGCACTCGAGGACGTAGACATCTGCATTCACGTGTGGCAGAGGCTTCTGATGTTCAGTTCCTATGCAGTTGTTTTCAGCATCAGTCCGTCGATGTGCCCTGTACATCGATGCAGGATCTTGAGGAGATCTTGCCGCATTTGGTGGATGAAGGCAGCTGTGTGTCTAATGATTCACTTTTGTTTGATGCCTCACGAGAGCATGGGCCTTCATGATTCATGGGTTGATGATATTTTTATTATAGATCTCCAGGTGAAGCCTTTAATGTCAAGCTTGTGTGAATCTGGTAGGTTGTTGTAGCTGCACACGTATGTCTTGCGATTTCAAGTTTATGGCTTGTGCTTTTCATTGTAGAATAAACAGGTAGAGGGAGTTCTCGGTTACGGTGCAAGATCAAAACAGTTTGGAAGGTGGACCAGATAACTTGTTTTCAGTTTCGCATACGTTGAATAATATTGATGGGGTGCGTGATGGAGACTGGAGGTTGTTGGTCACAACTGACAATGTTATTCGTGTGCTGTTGACCAGCTTTGCAGGCCTTCCGGACGGTGGCGAGTTTCTCGTGGCAAACTTGGGCGAGGGCGAGGTTCGTTGATGGTAGAATTGGATTGGACATCGGCGATTACTGTGTGTGTCATCCATGTCAAGGCCTTTCTAGGTAATGTCCAAGTAGCTTTTGCTGCAGCGCACCGCCTCCCTCATTGCGCTGATGATCTGGCATGGCTTCCTACCTATGTCTGGTGCTGATGCCTTAGATTTCAGCGGATGGAGCAATCCTTGCATGCATCAGAATGCTGGTCAAATTGAAATGATTTCGTCGGGTGGGCCGCAACGTTTGGGAGTAGAATGGTTTGGGTGGGATTTTGTTGTGCCTCACTGTGGTTTATAGATAGGTTAGTGCCTCTTGCCTGTCGGGTTAGATGCGCGTATTCGTGTGTCCAGGTGTAGGAGTTTACGGGTAAAAGCAACCGTTTGTTGGTCGTTCTCTGCAGTATTAGACGTTCATTCACCCATGCTGCCGGAAAGACAGCTAGTTGTTTGGTACGAAGGCTTCTCGCAGAAGAGCCGCCGCCTTGATCGTTCTGCTGGCATAGATTAAATCTTGTGGCCAGTGCCTTTTAATCTTGTTCAATCTCTAAAGTGAAGAGCAGCCGCAAGCGAAGAGACGTCCGGCATCGTCTTGTGCCGGGATGCTTGTGCAGACGTAACTCTGTCTTAGTAGGCTGTTCAGAAAGCAAGTTTCACACAGGAGCCTTTATGCTGAAAACATGTCGTCTTGGGTTGCTGCTAGGAGACCAGATGCTTCACATGTTGTTCGAAATGTGGTGTACTGTTGCGCGGGGTAGCTGAGGTGGGCATGCTGTTGGGGAAGATGCACCTCCAGCGGTGTGTTTTGGAACCGAGCGACTCGGCAAATTCAGATTTCAGAACCGCCTGCTAAGGGGCGATTAACAGGGTTTGACATTGTTTCTTCTGACTGCACCCCGTCGGGAATGCTCACCATCGTGAGCTCCCATGGCAATACCCGCGTCATTGCCAAATGAGGCAAAACACATGTTGGAAAGAAGGCCGGATCAAAGTTGTGCGACTTCGTGTCAGCAGCAAGACATCATCTTTTGACATGGAGGTCAAGAAACGAGCGAAAGCTTTCCGGCTTTCGGTGAATGAGGCATGGCCAGAGGTCCGGCCTGCAGTGATTGTTGAAGGCAGGAAGGTGCCAGGAAGATGCTAGGGCCGCTAGGGGAGTTATCTGCGAGAGCGCTTAATGCTCTCGCCATCGGGGTTTGTGAATGTTCCCACCACTGTGAGGTGCAGAAGGAGGGACGAGGGCACGGGAGAACCAGGGAAAGTCAGAGACAGCATTGTAGAACATAATGTGATGATGCAGACAGCAGAACAGCAGCACTTCGCAGGTCGTCGACAACATTCAGCGCCACACATGGACTTCGGCACCAGGCATGTTTGGGTCTGTGAAGTCTTGCATGAGAGCTGCTGCTGGATCATGGTTTATTGCTGTCGTAGACTTGGATGGAGGTGATTGCTGGCTGTCAGACAAAATGGCGCAGGCGTACAAGGAGATGTGGAAGCACGGCCGCCTCCCGTTGCAGAACGGAAGATCAGCAGTTCTTGCGAATTACGACCAGTTAATAGGTGCGTGGGTCATGTTCGCTCGTAGGACGTGCAAAGCCTTGGCGTGTGGCTCAGTCTTTCAGGTCTGCTCTGTGTTCGTACCCCGCATGCTTGGTCGCAATGCTGATCTGTGTCTTTAGTGCAGAAACCTCTACGTGATCCGGGCTGAGGCTCAAAGTGGCTGAGAGGTGGCATTCGGTTCCTTTCCATCGAGCCGCTTTACTGCACGGGGCGAGTGTTCTTGGGAAGATGTTTTCGCCGTTTTCTAGGATGCAAACAAAGCATAGAGACGGCCAACGTCGACGGAGGTTTCCCGTTTCAGCTTTGCGTTAGTGCATAGGCAGATCACAGGTGAACTTAGGGTCGTTGTTATGACATGTGGGATGCAGTTTTCCAGTCCGTATCGGACCACGCACTTATCCACGCGTCCGCTTGCAATGCTTGCGCCGAGCTTTGTTTTGAGGTTTGTTGCTGCTGTAGTAGCTTAGCAGTACTAGTAGCAGCAGCAGCAGGAGTAGTAGTAGTAGTAGTAGTAGTAGCAGCAGCAGCAGCAGCAGCAGTAGTAGTATCCGTATCTGTTTTGACGGCAAGCCATCGTTGTACAGAAGGGTTTGTTTGCTTCACCGTCCTTTTGCTGCATTTATCGGTCAACAAGTAGTGATGTTGTGTTGATGTCGCAGAGCGACGACATGTCCTTCTTACTCAGGCGCAGTTGTAATGCATCTCGTGTGTTGCTGTAAAAAAGCGCCAGTTGCACTCCAAAGAGGTAGGGACAGTGTGCATTGCAGCTGAAGAGGGATGCACAGTTTCATGAGCTTTGCAAGCTTGTGTGTTCTTTGCCTTTTCGCCAGCTGGCAGGGGACTTGTTAGCAGAGAGCAGCTCTGTGTGACTTGCGAGGTTGTGGAATTGCCAAAATGGTGATCTCGTCGCCGGGGAAATAGGCGCAGCTTGAGAGATTTTTTTGACTGCTTCTGGCATGGCCGAGCATGGACGGTTTTGAGCTATCAGCAGAAGTGGCTGAATGCCGAGCCGTGCGCTGGTGCCCAACGCAGATCCGGGTTTGAAGCATTCGCGTTTGGTTTCTCCTGAACATAATGCACTGGAAACTTCGAAGACTCCAGAAGGAGGACGGTCGAAACGAAACCAAGCTCTGAATGCTGTGCCATGTCAGCACTTATGGAGCCAACACAGCCAGACTCTCAGCAATTTGTTGTTTCTCTTCACTTCTGCGGCAGCTCCAGACTCGCATAAAGCACTACGCGGAAACAAGAAGGAGGAAGCGCTCATCAGCACCCAATGGCGCATCCAGCCAAGGATGAATGCCGACACTCGCATGCACGGGTGCATCTGCTGGTAGCGTAGGCTTTCGCCTGTTTGTAACAAGCAAACACCATGCAGCCAAGCACGAAAAGCAACATGCATGAACAGATAGGAAAACATCCCTGTTAGTTAATTGCATAATGTGAGGGGTGGAAACAGAGCCTGTCCGATCTGAGACGACAGTCATCTGGCGGATCGTTGAGGCTTTGCAAATGTTCTGCAATCCAGGCTCGTCCTCTCTTCCATTCCCATGGCCGGAAAGGATCCATGAAACCAGATGGCCCTTCCTGCCCGCTGCTGACCTTCTGCAGGGGCGATGCAGCCGATTCAAACCAGGACACGTGCTTGCAAAAGCAAAAACGGCTAAAGCAGCTCTTGCCGACGTTTCTGTGTGGATACCGTTCCGGTCTGAAGCTCCGTGGCACTGGCAGACTAGGATCCTTCAGGCAAAGTAGATGTGGCGACGGAAGTTCAAACACTCTTCTGCCATGTGTCGAAATTGACTTGAAGACGTGCGGCAGGCTACACATGTGGTGTGGTGCCCAGCCTCTGGCCGTCGCGATACACTGTTGGTGGGGTGTTTGTGCAGGAATCAGGAATGGATGTGTGATTTGTCCCATGGTAGTTGCCCGTCATTCGATTGAGGCAGCACCTACAGGCTCCGCCCCCCTTCATGCAGTTTCGGAAGTGCATTCAACGGCACACATGGGGAATTATGTTCAGGTTTGACTCTTCGTTGCAGTTGTTGTGCGTCAGTTTGCGGAAAGTTTTGCTGTGCTTCACGTGTGACTTGTGCAAAGACACTGCTCTGCAGTAGCTGCACTGGCTTCTCCATCAAAGACAAGTCCGATCCTTGGAGGAGCACCAATTCATGCAAACTTAAACTTCTGCGCCTTCCGTGCCCTTGACGATCCCAGGTACCCAGGCGCAGGATGTGTGCAGCTGGCAGCGCTTGGGGCATGGCTAGTCGGAGTTCTCAGTTTGTTGCTGTTGCAGCCGGAGTTCCAAAAGGCCTCATGGCACGTCACGTATTTGTAGTATCGAGTCGTATTGAAGACATCGATTGGTGTCCACACCCGGCAGTCGAGTCTGACATGGCAAGAGAAGTATCATGCCATTTCACCAAGCAGCAGCTCTGTTCGGACCCCGCCATGAACCGATGCTGAGGCAAAGCAGGGATTCCAGACTTGGGATCTTGGAATGGAGTTAGCAGTGCTCTGAGCTGTCGAGTTCGTTCAGCTCGATGTGGCGCGTGGTGTGCTGTAGAGCAATCGTGGTTACCTGCCGAGGACTACAAGCTGGAGCTTGGGGGACGAGTTGTCCCGCGAGCGGAATGGGCCGCGTCGGGAACCCAGCAGGATCACTCAGATGCGCAGGGGTTTTATGATCTTTCGTTGCCATGGTCGCCATGGTTGGCATGTTGCATCGTTCTTGAAGCAGCCTTCGGAAAACCATGAATGAACGAATGAAACATCCAGGATCGGCGAGAGCATAGCATGGCCACAGGGGCTTCTAAGCCACGCCTCGACTCAATGTTGTTGGTGTTACATCTTGCTGTCAGTTTGGGCTTGAACTTAAACGCTCCCGACCACATGCCGGTACTGTTGATAGCTTTCCGCCGGGCACTGCCACAGACACCTGCGCTCCATTAACGAGCTGGAGGAAGGTAAATCCAAAAGCCGAAAAGCATGATGAAACTGGCAAGGGAACCCTTCGAAACTTCACCGCCAGACTGCGGGCACAGTGAGCACATGTGGAGCTAGTCTGAAGCACACGCAACAAGCTCGGACAGCAGGCTCACGAAGCTTCAATCCCAGACACGAAGCCACTGGAAATCTGCTTGATGTCAAAATCGGGCGGGTGAAGGCCAGCAAGTACTGGAACATGTTCTTCATGCTGCAAATGTTGCAGTGGACATCCACCATCCTGGCGGCGAATCCAGCTCGTCTGTTGACTGCCCGAAAAAGAAGTATTCCAGGATTAAGACCGTGCAATGGTATCAGGCAGTCCCCAGTGCTGATGTGAAAGGATTCGCCACGACCGAAACAGCTCAGCCGTCCTGATGAGCTTGCCAGGATAATATGCAGACGCATATATTTTTTTTGTGAAAGTACTGAAGTACATACGTATTGACATTCGAACCACTCCCACGGCCAAGCCAAGCAACAAGGCATCAGGGATGTTTCATAACAGTATCCAGTCGCCTCTTCTCGCCCCACTGCCTCTGTAGCGCTTGGTTGCCTTTTCACACACAAGGACGGTCCGCAAGCTGCGCCATCAGGAGACGGCACTGCCAACGCCTGAAGGCAAGGGGAGGTGGTAAGCTTTTGCTGTGCGCCGATAAAAGTCATGCTCCAGGCTGAAGACAGTCAAGCCAATACTGTAAATCAGGTCCGGCTGCAACGAGATACAGCTGAACCATCGTGAGCAGGCGACGAAGCCAACGCTTTCAGCTTGCTGAGGATACTTCTGCCGGAGCAGGCACGGAAGTGGTGAAGAAACCGTGACATGTGCAAATTGCGCCAGACTCTGACCTCTCCAGTTCCAATCTTGGTAGGCGGCAGTTCCGGGCGAACTTTCAGAGCATCTGGTTGCCGAAGGCTCTGACATTGGTCTGTGATCGGTATGTGTGAATCAACCAAAACCCTGTTCTTTGGACTTGGGCAACGCTTGCTCCGGTCAGGCACAGAGGCAACTGAAAAAAGCAAAAAGACAAAAAAGCTTTGGCCTCAGAGTCATCGAAAGACCTCATGCCTTTCGATCCGAGCGTTGTTGCTTTCTGTTTGAGGTCCAAAGCATCGAGGCCGAGCGATGATCCGATGCATCCATCGGCTCCGACCTTCGCTTTCTCTTAAAAAGTTGGGGCCCGACCGAGCTTCGAAGCATAGGTCAGCAGCTTAAGGACTCCGGACTGGGAACTGTGGGAACTCCCACCTAGCTGTTTGAAAGACTGTTCGGATGGCGACAGCTGCAAAGACTCATACAACACAGAATTGGAATAAACTTCGTCAATTTTACTGACACATGAATATGAAACGGAGCCCCGCACCAAGAAACAAACTGGAAAGTGTTCTTATTATCACAGGGATTTTTTTGGTTTCGGCATGGGATGTATGGTTGCTTAGGGCTTAGGGGTTTAAGAGGGGTTTCGGGCCAAAGTTTAGGGTTTAGGGGTTTAGAGCGCAGGATCAGGGGCCTTATGTTTTTCAGGGGTCCCTGAAACCCTCCCGCCGAATTCAGAATAGGTTTTACAGGGCAGGGAAATTTCGAGAGGATTCGCACCAACGTGTTTTTAAAATTGGGGGTTTGTAATAAAATGGGGAAGGGATTGACGATGTAGACTTGCTACTGTATGTGCGCTTGTATTGACCTGTGCAAGATGTTGCTTCAGACTTAAATTTCGCTGATACTGCAAGTCCGGTCTCGCAAATGCAACGTGCAATAGGTGCAGGCCCGCTTCAGTGACGAAGATTCAAGAGTTTTCGGTTCAGCAGTAAACGAGATGTCAACCACATGTCCGCACAAAACCTCACAACAACAAGCCAAAAGCCTAAACCTAGTGTAGCGTTGACAGCATTGGCTTTTGCCGGCCAAGCCTTTGCGCACCGGACTAGTTCTGCCCAGTTTGAGCAGACATGGTGAATGGCGTGGGCCCCCGAGTCAGACACTCGAACCCAGCCGCTTTCCAAGGTGCAGCATCTTCTCTGCAGCTGTAACTCCAGTACCATATTTGCCAGAATCAGGATTTGGATTGCATTTCGCTAGTGTCGTTACCATTTCAGCACCGCCATTGTTGTATTGGTCCCAACTTGCGAGTAAACTGCGGGTTTGAATCATGCCAGTCGGAGCTCCTTGCCGCTTGCCGCGGGTTCCAGACCGGACGGCGCTTGCAAAATCGAGGAGAGGGCCACGTAAAACAGCTCCGACGTTGATGGATCAAGTTACCAGGTTTAGCTCATCGTGGTGAATCTCGCGCTAGAAGCCCTGTTTTTTATTTCTTTGGGGTTGGGTGTCTGTGGTAACTTCGAAGGAGGATTTTGAACAGAATTATTGTCGTGCTTGTATCACAAGTTCCGTTCGCAGGATACGTTCAAGGCAAGCACCTGTCATGCGGGGCAACTGGACGGATCCTCGGCTCCTGTCACATGTTTTCAGAAAGGCAGGGGCCATGAATGGTTTTGCCACAGACATGGCTCGCACACGCACCGATGTTTCCAGCAGGCTGCGTCAATGTTTGTGTTTTCGACGTGCGAGGCGAGGTGTTCCTTGGCCGTGTTCCAGCAAGCTGCCCAGCCCATCCGGCCAGTTGCTCCGATGGCTGCAGACGCCGATTTGTACGAGACGTGTTTGAGCTCTTGTTGCTCGAGAGTTGTGCAGTCCAAACAACCATGGCTGATCATCAACAACCTTTCTCCGCAGTGGTGCATAGAAACTCCGTATTATCGTGCCGTACCGAAACTGTAAGTTGGAGCACCGACGCCAGGAATATGGGGCCCTTTCCATCGACAGCTCGCAGGCCAGGCTTCCAGCCCGGGCGGGACCGAATTCTCCATTGCTCATATTATGCATGGAGTACTTATCACACCGCGATCTGTGTAGGTTGCGCTGAAGCATATGCGTGCTATCAACGCGGCCATCCAGCGCCAGATACAGCAAGAGGTGGGCCGTCGTGGAACAGCGTGGGATTTTGCACTTTCCCCACATCCAGGGCTTGCCTGTAATTCATGTCGCAGTTTCCACCTATGATGTCGCGACAGAAAGTGTTGTGTCTCGTGTCATCTCAGATTTCGGTGGTATTCCACTGCCGAGCAAAATATGCTGAGGAGGTGCTGGCCTCGTCGATGACAGTCATTGAAAATACGCGATGAAACCACATTGCAAAAAGAGGAGTACGGCCCCAGCAAAGATGTTTGGCGCAGGCGAGCTGTCAAGAACAAATCCCGGCTGACTTGATACGATTTGCTCGTCCGAGGAGGGGCACCTTATCTGCTGAGCTGAGGTTGGAGATCCGGCTTCGCTGGGGCCGAGATCCGAGAGAGAAGCAGTTCGCAGTTCTGATGGTGTCGAGGGTAATGCTCATCACTTCCAAACCTCGGAACTTCAGCCTTTTAAGGCCTTTGCAGAGTGTAGAAAATTTCCGAGGCATCCATGCATCGTTGCTTATTTGGATTGGTTTGCAGGACACCGCAGTATTCTTGCAGAGTTAGCAGAGTCTTACCTTACACGCTGGCAAGTTGGCTCTACTGGTTCGGTGAGGACCGTCGGGCCTGGACAGAGAAGTCTACCTGGCTTGCTGCTCAGAAAAACGCCAGCTAGCAGGAGAGACCAAGTCGTGCACAGCAACGGTGGCCATGTCAGGTCATGGAACTATGCTCCTTCAGTTTGGCTGACATGATCTTTGCGGCAGGCTGGAAGTTCGTAGGTGGAGACCATACAAACACGCCATTTGCTGCAAGAAATGCTGGCATCTCCCTTAAGCCACAAGCCGCAGGAAATCTCCGAGGCTCGCGACTTAGACTGTGTGGGATGCGGTCTCCCCGCCCATGACTGTGAGCACCAACAAATGAAAAAAGCCCGAGGAGACTTTGAAAAGTCATTGGCTGCACAGCGACGTGCGTACAGTCGAAAGCTTAGTCAGCGGCAGCCGGTTCACCAGCGCGAACAGTATTGGACACATTGCAGCCCGTGCCATTGTGTCCGCTAGCCGCTGGCTGCCAAGTCAGGCAATGGCGCTGCAGCAGACGGCAGCTTTCTCAACAGTCTCAATACGTCTGCATTGTAACAGATAGCTGAACACTGCTGCGCCTGTCTCGGCCACTTTATCGAAGGTGGCATGAAGATCCTCTCCGAGCCCGGCCGCTTCCGTTTCCCAGAGTCGGAAGTGCTTCAGGAGCGCAGTAGGTCTGTCTGGCAAGCTTAGGAACTGAACACGACATCTTTTGAAGGTGCTGCGAAACCTACTGTCTGCCCTGACCTTCCTGCATCGTCATGGTGTTGCCCACAGGGTGGTTACCCCAGATGCGGTGTGGAAGCGTCGGAGTGCGGAATTTCCTAGAAGTCTGATCCCTTTACGACATGCTTTCAAGGATGTCAAGAGCGAGAACATCTTGTGGGCCCAAGGCCAGGTGAGGGTTAGTTCTGTTGTGCGGGGAAGCATGCGCAACCAAACAAGAATGCGCGAAAACTTGACAGTTGTGTCAGGCTACTACAAATTGGCAGATTTCGGTACAGCGGTGCTGCTGGACGATGAGCTGCCCTCGGTGCAGCCGCATGTGGGCGAAGAGTGATGGGCAGAGTCCGATGCTCTTGTTCTCAAGGCTGCAAAACGTCGAGATGAGACCGGCACTCTCTGGTGCGCTTCCTGGCAAGTACTGTCTTGGCTCTTGGCAAGTACTGTAACGGAGATTAACGGCAGTCTTGTGGCTTTGTGTGGTTTCTCCGCATAAACAGCTCATGGGCTGACTTGGGCTTGGACTATTTCTGACGTGGGTCCGGGTCGGGCTGTCGAACGGCTTTAAGCGCTTCCCACCCCACAGAAGAGAGACATGTGGTGTTGGTTGTGGGAGCACGTGCCTATGCAAGCATTCTGAAGCTTGTCACGCGCCACCCTCCATCACCCATCTCTATTCATCACCTGGGTGGGCCGCTGCCCCAGCCCGGCCTGCAGGATCATGGCCCCGGAACTGTTGGGTCGACGTCCATACGGGCTGAACTGTGACATTTGGCCGGGACCCTTAATCTGAGGACTGTGCAGTGTTTGGGGGCAGCAGGAAGTGATTTATCTTTTTTGAGGTCCCTGGGAGTGGTCCTTTTCGAGGCACTTCCCTGAGTACTGGCTTGATGTCAGGTGCTTGAGCTGCCATACAGTAGCTACTTGAAGGGAGATGCTAACTTGCGATGTCGCCTGATCATCCGATGCCGCCCTTGTTTCGACCGCGAGTGCATTCGTGAAGGTTGCGACCCTGGGCAAGCCCTTCAACTCCAAGGACTGCTTGTGCGTCGATGTTCTGCAATCCACGTGTCATTGGTCGGCCATGTCGCATGCAATCCTCCACTGCTTCGCACAGCACAGGAACTGCTGGCATATCGAAACTCGCCGGAGGTTCTTTGCCTGCGTCTGGGATACATGGGCCATCGTGAAGTAGTGAGGGACGTCGGCGCAACTCGCTTGCATAGATGCATAGAGAGGTCTCGAGGACTTGCGATGTTGAGGGAGAGAATGAATGGAGAGCAGGATTGCGACCACAGGGATGTACCACACCGAAACTGTTGCACGAAGAGAGCAACACGTCAGCAGGTTGTAATGGCTCATTGTGCACAAAAGGGTTGACAGCATTTGCTTCCTGGGCTTGCCGTCACTGTTGCTTGTTGAATTGTGACCGGAACTTAGCGGAGCCGGCATGTGTTGTTTCCGCAGGCTTTGGCCCCCAAGAGTTTCTGGTCCTTTCTACTTGGAGGGCAAGGAGTTGGTCAGCCCGGCTCCTTGCAGGGCAGAACGGCGTTTCTGCAGCAGCTCGGCAACGTTGCCAGGTGGCACATCGACATCTTCACCTTCACGGGCTGGCAAGGTGCAACGAACGCCGGAACTCACAAGAAGCCTTAATGAACTCCCAAACCTGTCTGATGACACGCGTGTTCTCTGTCTCTGCATTCATCATGCATGGCTGTGGCTTGTAGAAGCTTGACTGCACAGCACGCTAGGTTCGGCGCCACTGCGTACAAAGGAGCTTCTCCTCATAACTTAGAAGGTACTTGAAACGATTTTCAGGTCACGGGCATGTTCTACTGGAAAATTAGCCGCTCTGCCTCGGGGACGGTCCACACCCAAACTCTTGGGCGATCTGCCTGAGGGGAGCCCTCACCAAACCCTTCACAAATCGACTACAAGAGCCCTATCGGGTGGTTGGGAGTGCCTTGGGGGCGGGGGGGGGGGCAATACCATGCCCCAGGCCCCAGGCCTCCGGCCTTGGCTTGAGGGAGGGTCTACACATCGACTTTGTCCGGGCGCACTTCGAACCCTTCGAGAATATTGGAGCTGGGTGAAATCCAACAAGCCGGTCTCTGATTCACAGCTGGGTCCTGCAATGGCCAGCCGTTGATGATGTTGGGAGTCAGGAGAGATCCCCAACAGCCTTTCCACGAGCCTTTGTACTGGCAACAACCTGCCTCTGATTTCAGCGCAGAGCCACAGGCGTCGTCAATTACGCATGGCCACAGATGGAGCAGAATATCACTGTCCATATGCAATTGTGAAGAGTGAAAGCATGTCGCCGGTGAGGGTGCTGTGAATCGTGCCATGAGTGCAGAGGTGCCGTCCTTGCCAGCACACAAGTCTTCGAGAGACGTGACGAGGCCACTCACGACAGCTTTGTACTGGTTTGCCTTCTGTTGACATTTGCGGATTGTCCATGTTGTTTCTGTGGGTTGAAAGGTCGTAGGGCAGCCACACTGTTCTTTTTTTTGGTGGCCTTAGTAGGAAGCCTGAAATTTGCTCGACATCTGTGCAGGACACCTTCTAACAATTCCCGTCCGAGCCTGAGCGACCAAAGACAGAAGGAAGCATGCATTGACTTACTGTTGTTTGCTGTTGACAACGTTTGTCAGCATTATGTATATGCTCTCCAGAGCAACTCATTTCATTTTGTCGACTCGCCATCACTGGAGCATGTTGCGACAGTATCCGGCTTTTTGTCCGCTGATGCAGGCGTGCCCTGTGCCGCTTTGTTTCTGCGGGCTTAGAAAGTCCGGAAGACAATCGGATTCCAAAATCACAGAGCATTGGTTCTCAACAGCAGATGATCGCTTCATGCCGCTGTTTCCCAGCTGGTTTTTGTCTCTTCTCGCACCTGACCTCTGCCAAACCAGCGCAGTTGCTTAGCTTCAGTTCTTCTTGGCCTGGGCATGCTCAGTCCGAGGTGCTCCACAGCGAAAGGACAAGCGCAGTGTGGCGGCGCTCTCAACAGAGTATCCCGGCGTGCGAGCTATGGACACGTTACGAAGTTGTTTGGCATTCTGAGACCCTTCCTCCTCTGCCTCGCCAGCAAGAGGTTTGGTGGTGTTGCGATGCTCGACACTGCACTGAGAGTGTGTTAAGTGCATTTCGTTATATTTCGTTTCTGCCATCGCCTCCTTGTTCGTTTCGACAGGCGTGCCCTGTAGAGGAGTGTCCGAGTCTTAGTTACGCTCGTTCAGCTGAACTTGCCCTCGAGCTGCTGTGGATCCAAGCTTGATTGGTACTAATATCACTAATATCAGTATCATTGTCTGTCGACTGGACATAGTAAGCACCCGCGAAGTTCTGCCGCGTGAGGTTCTGCCGAATCGTTGGCATGTTTGTCTGCCGCAGCAGGCGTTTTGAGGAGCAGGCCGAATGAGTGCTGTTCTGTGCCAGGATGCCCTCCAGGAGCGGCGCTTGGCATTCCTGAAGAAGCGCAGCAGCTTCCGCTGGATTTACAGCGAGGATCCCGTGGTAGCCAAACTCTTCCCTGTGCATCACAGTGTCCGTCAGTTGGAGACCAGGAGCTCAAGATCCTTGTCTTTGAAGAGCTCATGCCATCCCGGCTGGTCCGAGATACCACATTGATCGCATAAGTCGATGTGTCCGTCCGCCGTCAGCCAACCAGGCACTTGCTCACTGAATCGCTCGCTCGCTTGCTCTGACCTGTTTCCTGCCCGGCTTCCTTTCTCAACTTCGCAACTCTTTCATGCGGCTCCTGGACCTGCACTGGAGTCCTCTTCGCGAGTTGTCGCCAGGTGCGAAGACCCGGACCGGCGACCGGCTGCTTCTGCTCTGACGGAGCGCTGGTGGGAGGGTCTAAGCATGTCGGTACAACGGGAACAGGATGGAACAGGCGAACTAAAGGCAAAAAGAGCTGAGTGCTGTTCGTCTTTGAAAGCATGGTGCAGGGGCATGAAACCTGCGACAACACCAAAAACAACCACCGCAATCAACAGTGACACGCGATACACCAGAAGATACGGGAAAGTCCGCACTAACGTGCACCAAAATAGTTTGGATCCCCTCAGTTTCGACTTGGGTGTGAGAGAAGCTGTGCCTCATTATAGTGTGGATGTTTTTGCAAATATGTCAGCCAGTCGGAGCAACAGCTGAATGTAAGGATGTCGTGTGCTTCAAGCAAAGTGCAAGACTGATCCGATCGTTTTCGTGAGGAGAGCGGTGTTCTGCAAAACTTGGTGGACAAGGTGGCAGCAAGAGGTGAGGCCGAAGCTGAGGCACGGGGTGGCCGAAGATGGAAGCCGACGAATCCATACGCCATTGCTGGACTTGTTCCGCGGCTTCCGCCAGGTCCTGCCAGATGCCGTGAATGGCACAGACAGCCTGGAGGGTCTGCTGAGGTGGGTGCCTTGAAGATCTTTCGTCGCAATGATGTGCAGCACCTGCAGAGTCGCAACCACTTTCCGTCTCCAATCCAATTGGAGCCATTCAGTTTTGCTCAGGTGCATGCGGGCAGAGAACATGCTTCGGGCCCTTGCGCTGCGAAAAGGACACTTTACACCCGATGTTGCAGTGTGTGAGACTTCGTGGTGCAGGTTTTGGTAGCTTTCTCAAGCTGTGCATTCTGTGAGCCAGCTTCAGTTGTGCAGGACGTCCAGCCTCTGACCCAGACAAGACCTCAGATGCAACGGTTGAATGTCGAGACTCCGAGCATGCCCAGATCACTACGACGTCTAAGAAAAGGAAGCGACAGCACTGGTCGTGGTCGTTTTGGTTGTGTCAGTCTCGAATTGTTGCTCTCGAGGCTGAAGGGCCGGTCGCAGCTTGAGATGCAGCTACTTCTGCAATTGCTTTGTTGCTGGTCGCAGTTGCTTGACGGCCCGTCGCGTGAGGCCACCCCAAAAGATTGCCCTGTTAATGTGATGTGCTGCGGTTGTGCGCACTTTGATTCTGCACTCGCAGGACCTCTTGTTAATGTAATGTGCGCTTTGTAGGAGCAGGAGCAGCCTTTGGGTGCTTTCCCCGGGCGACTCATGTTCAGTGGTGGTGGGAGCCCTGTTGTACTGAACTCTTACTACACGCCTCTCCGTTTGTGCCGAAAATTGTTCACAGGCTGCTAGTAGGCATCTTCGCTTTTCGACAGAGTCGCTTGTGTGGAGATGTGCTCCATCTTCCTGGAAAATCTAAAGCAGACCGCCCTTGCACCCTGCAGTGAAGCTGTGCACCCAAGGTGCAACTAAGAACATGCGAACAGAGGGCGAACACGCGCGAGTTCCAGGGATGTCAGGCGTTGACTTGGAGTCTCCTTGTGTAGCAGCTCGCAGTGGCTGGTAATGCTCGGCAGCAGGTGGACTCGGTTCGCAAGTGGAATCTCTGTCACTGCTCCTTCCGAAGCCGAGCTTTCACCGGGAAGCGACGCTCGAAAAGCGAGTCGTTGCTCATCCCGACAGGCAAACCATGTAGCCATCACTTCGAGCCGAGATCCAAGAGTAGGCCCTTGCAAGTGACAAAGCTGTCGAGATGTGAGCCGAAACCGCCAAGCCATGGGCACGGGCTGCAGCCGGGACGCTTGCTCGGCATCCCGACCGGTTTGATGACGACATTGTGCTTTTGCTGTGCTCAGCCGTGGCGTCAAAGCCATCCGTGCTAGGCTTGAAGATTTTTCCGAACGTTCTGGCAACCTACAAAGCTTGTCTTTCAGCTGGTCTGCCCTTAATTTAGCTGATGGTCTTCGCAGGTCCAGTATTGTTCAGTCCAATCCTTATCATGTTGTTTTTAATGTTGGAATCCAACGTTTCGTTGAGCTGAGTGACCGCTTCGTCAAACAGCAACTCGGACATGACAAGAGCCGCCAGAGTCAGCACCAATTTTGTCGCTTCTGTGACTCCACTGTTATTATGTGGGAGGGGGATTGTCACACCCGAACGCATCCAACACGCCCCGGGGGCGATGGATGTATGTGTCCAAGCAAGGTGATATGCTTCAATGTAACTCTATCGAATGCCAGGTACAGTATTCGCACTGCGACGAGTCAGGATGCAAGGCAACTCGGCTACCGGAGTTTGGAGGTGGATTACTGTCATTGTTTTTCGGCATCCTTTTTTGATGCTATTATGCAAAGCACATGATGGAGTCGATGCAACAATTTGATCATAAGGCGTAGCCGACCTGTGCGTTGCGCCAGGAAGCTTTCGAAGTGGTGGACGAAGGCTTGCCGGATGATATTCACGACTATTTTGAGAGGCTTGTCTGCAATGGAGCTACGACTAGCATATGAGGAGTTTCAGAAACCATTCCCCCTTGGGGACGGACCCACACAAGGCGAGGCTTCGCGCGAAGCCACAAAGTGCAGCCCGGAGGCGCGCTCTTCATCGAACACTGGCCAAACACGGAAGCGGTTGGCAATACTGCGAGTTTTCAGGCCGTGAAGACCACTCGGAGGACTGCTGGCGAAATTGCATCAGTACTGTCTTGTGCGTGGCCGATGTCCATTGACTGATCGCCACGGCTGTCCCGGACCTAGTGTTCCTACGCATGAACTCGTGATGTTTGCAGTTACGATGCTCGCCGCAACCACAGCTTCTGCCGTGCAGAAGATGGTGTGAAGGGCACTGCAGATCGCCGAAGGTTTTACAGTCCTTGCTGGTGGAGTCGGGTCTCCGGAGGGATGCCCAGGAACACAAATCCTGACTTTATGAGCTCGTTGGGTTCAGGACTTCGAAGAGGAGCTCCACCATGCCAAGATGAGCTTGCGACTTGCATCGCTGCTCCCAGGCTCCGGCTCACTGTGTCACTCGTTCTTGTTTCGTTGTTCTGATTTCTTCCGCCCATCTTGGATCTCCAGGGCAAAGCACATCGCAGCCTCGCCCGCTGCAATTCTTCGACGAGGCCCGGATGTATTGCTATGGCAAGCCTTCCTTGGCATCTCTGCCAGCTTCCACACGCAACACGTTGCTGGATGCTCAATCCGAATGATTACCATCGAGGTGTTTTGCTCTCAACATCTCTTAACCCTGGCCCTGCAGCTTCACTGTCTTTCTGGTCGCTGCTGCCAGGAGCTAGTCGATGGTGTGCATCCTGCACGAATTTTTGCTGGTGAGGTGCCAGCTTCTGGCAGTATGTGCCTTGAGCGCCGTCTGAAATGAGTCTGCGCGAGGGGGCGTTCCCTCCCGGCCGTGCCTGGTGCGACGTGGTGCTGTCAGAGTCAGAGGTCGACATGAACGTTGAGGCGTGCCGCGGCGTGCTGGCCCTGCTCTGCTCCAAACTGTCGCAAGATCGGTTGCCCCTGCAGTCGATGCTGCTACCGCCGCGTGGCGGTAGCTTGGACTTGCTGGCCCGCTCGCAGAAGCCGACCCGTGCCTCTCGACTTCCGACTCTGGTGAGCTCGCGGTCGCTGTGATGTCTTGGTCGGTCGGTTGAGGTTGTGCTGCGGTGCAACGGCGAAGAGTTCGCGCTTCTTGCCTCATCATGCCTGATGGGTGCTCAAGGACTTGTGCTGCAAAACTTAAGCCTGCGCTTGTTGTAGTGACAATCGTTCAACGTGGATGGTGGGTTTTCTCTTTAAAGGTGCTCCGTCCGTGGCCATTTTGGACTCAAGGGCGACACCGATCTTTTGAGGTGAGCCCAGGAAACAGGTGGGGGTGCTACATGGACCGGGCGGTCGTTCCCTGGACAGACTTGCGTGGTTTCGCCCCTGGCGACCCGCTTGTTCTGCTCGGGGGCGATAGCCTGGTGCCGTGGGCCCTCCTTAGCTTGTGCGCGTGTGTTTGGGTCGTTGGCTTCTGCTGCGGTTGCCTTGTTGCTCAGCCGAGCACCCGGGCCCGTGCAGGCCAGGCCCCTCCGACACGCCCCCGCACTCCTCTGGGCCATTGGGAGTCCATTGCACGGCGGGCGCTCAACTTTGTCCGGAGCCGCCGTCGCCTCTCCCTGGCCTTCAGCCACCTCGGAACCTACTCCCTTCGCAACTCAGAAACCGCCAAGCCTAACTTGAGGCGACGGGCGGCACGCAGAGCCTCCACTCCAGGGCCTATCCTGCACGAAGGCCCCGCACTTCATCATGGACCCGACGGAGACCGAGCTTCAGGCGATCACCGAGGAGGTCGTGGACCAAACGTGCCAATCAAAGGCACCTGGCTGCCCTCCGGAGCCAGACGGCCCCTCTGCTGCCCGTGCCAAGCCGCCCACTCCACCGAAGGCAAGGCCGGCACTCAAGCGAAAGAGGCAGACTACTCCGGGCTCCGAAAGGCCCGCCTCGCCGCCAGGCCGACGCGAGCCCAAAGCAAGGGAGCCGCGCCAAAGGGGGCCCACTCGAGCAAGCCGAAGAAAGGCGGGAGCAGGAGCCTCAAGACAGCCCTCACCAAGGACCTGGTCCGAGTCCCACCGGCTGAGAACACGCTCCCAGACTTCACGCCCCTTTCTCGTGGACCCAGGCCGTATGGCACGTGGATGGAGCTTCCGTCCGACCGCCTGGTGGAACGGCCGTGGGCCCTGGTTCTTTTCAGCGGGCAGCGCAGGAAAGGCGATCTGCCAAACTGGTTGGTCCACTTCGGCTTCATGGTCTGCTGCGTCGACCTCGTGGCGGACACCCCGTTCAACGTGCTGGACGAGGCCCAATGAGGCCCCCTCGAGAGGGACGTCCTGGACGGCAACTTGGCCTTCGCGGGCACTCTCTGCGGCACCTTCAGCCAGCTCAGGGAAGTCCGACCTGGACCCAGGCCCCTCAGGTCCGTCGATCATCCCCGGCCTCTCTCCTCGGGAGAGCCCAGGTCAAGGAGGCCAACGTCTTGGTCGAGCGCACCTTCGACATTTTGTGCTCGATGTGGGACCAACAGAAGACCTGGGGCCTCGAGAACCCGGTGCATGGCCAGGGCCGCCCGGAGCTCTGGTTGATGCCCCTCGTCCGCCAACTCATGCGCCTGGACCGCGTCGAGGAGCCCACCTTCGATCAGTGCAGGTTTGGTCTCGAGACTGTTAAGCCCACCCGGATCCTTTGCAGCTCCCACGCCGCAGGCTTCGCAGAACTCCAGGGGCTCAAATGCGACCACCCGAGGAACTCCCACGAGTCGGCGGCCGGTCGAAAGAAAGGCCAGCAGCAGTGGGCCTCCAAACGGCAAGGGGAAGACTTCGACCCAAAGGTGGAGCCCCGGCAAACACACCCCTCCGTGCCGACGTCATCCAAGCCTGGGGCGAGGCAACCGACGACCCAGATTCGGCCACCCTGGCTGGCTGGCTAGACCACGGGGCTCCTTTGGGAATCTCAGAGCCCATCCCCTGCAACGGCGTGTTCCCGAAGGTCAACGCAAAAGGGGTGGCTCACCATGAGAGCCTGGACCGAAGGACCCTGGAGGGATGGGCAAACTACAAATCGGCCGAGGACGAAGCCGAAGTCCTCGAGGAGCTCATCAGCGACTACCTGGCCCGCGGCTCATGCAGCAGCCAAGCTGGGAGGCCATGCCGTCCTCAACAAGCTCGGGGTCCTGGTCAAGGAGAAGAAAGACTCGACGGGCAAGGTGGTCAAGAAAGCCAGGGTCATATGGGACCTAAGGAGTCGGCGGTGAACACCGCTTGCCACCAGGGAGAACGCATCATCCTCCCTCGCCCTCTGGACGTTGTGGCCTCGGCTTTGGCCTCGTACCGCCGAGGGCGGCCTCCTTACCTTGCGGGCGTGGACATTCGGGACGCTTTCATGAACATCCCCGCGGGAAAGGATAGAAGATTCACGGTGGCGGCCTTGCCTGGAAGCCGCAACAAGAAAAGGAGGAGGCACAGAGTGGTGCTCTTTAACACGCTTGTGTTTGGGTCGGCGTCCTCTCCCACCGTCTGGGGGAGAGCAGCAGCCTGGCTTGGACGCACGTCCGCCGCTGTTTCCACCACAGACCTCCAGTGTTACGTAGATGATCCAATCTACGTCCTGGAGGGCCCTCTCCTCAGCACCGCGGCCGGAGACCTGGCGACCGTCCTCCTCTGGACCGCCGTGTGTGGCTTCCCCATCAAACTGTCCAAAGCCTCCGGGGGCAAGGACGTTGAATGGGTGGGGGCCCGCATCAGGTGCGACGACAAGAAGGAGGCGGTCACGGTGACATTGCCCAAGGCCAAGATCGGGGCCCTCCTCCTCGAGACCGACAAGTTCCGACAAGTTCCTCTCCAGACCGGTGGCCGGAGCCCGCGAGCTCAGGTCCTACACCGGCTCCCTGTCATTCGTGGCAGGACTCGTGCGGTGAGGCCCTTCCTCTCGTCCTTTTGGGCGGTCCTCACCAAGCACGGTGCGATGAATGAAGGCCACCCCACAAAGGCGGCCCGAAAGCTCATACATGTCAAGAGGATCGCCCCTGCACTACGATGGGTTAGGGCGCTCCTCAGCGGAGGCCCCACCATAGAGAGGATCTTCTACGCCAACCCCCCGAGAACAGACCTGGAGATCGTCACCGACGCCTGCCCGTGGGGCTTGGGTGCCATCAAGAGAGAGGGGGGAAGACCAACGGCCTACTACTTTACCCACCTCCCGGACCACGTCCTCAAGAAGTTCGGTGCAGAAAGGGGCCTTCCGAAGTACAACACGCTTTGGGAAGGCTTGGCCCTGCTGGCCACAACCTGGGCTTCCTCATGGCCCTCGCCAAAGGCAACGCCAGGTCCCCAGAGCTCAACGTGATCGCAAGGGAGTTCGCTCTGGACCAAGCGGTGCGAGCCTACCAGGTGAACGGGCTACAGCATATCCCGGGAGTCACCAACGTACAGGCCGACGCTTTGTCGCGGCAGTTTGCGCCCGAGGCCAAACCTTTTCCTCGGGACCTTTTGGGGATCACTCGTGACGAGATCCCACTGGACAGCTCCTTCTGGAAGGTCTGCTGAAACTTGAGCGAGACCGCCCCCACTGCAAAACAGCTGCGAAGCGAGGGTTTTGCGAGTGTCGTGTGCGTGCCTCCTCCTCGCTCTCCCCTTTTCTCTCTCTCCTCTGTTGTTCTTGCGCTGCAGGTCTTCGTGGACGTGACCGCCGCAGATGCCCAAGCCCAAGAGATCGTTCAGGGCTGCCTTCTGGCCGGTAAGTAACCCCCCCGCCCCCTCTGTTGCTCCGCGGCGCTCCCGAGTGTTGCACGAGGGCCCTGCTTTAAAGCGACCCAATGTGAACACGGAAGCTGAGGGACAGGGAGGTCAGGGCAACAGGCCAGAAGCCGGTAGCGTTAGGCATGGAAATGGTGAGCCCAAGCCATATAGCAGGGGCTCAGCTTCAAAAGCCCTTGAAGCCCTTAGCGACCCACAGAGCTGCAGGACGGCCCTTCTGGCCGATTCCAGGGCATCGACCGCGGTTGGCCCAGTAGAGTCTCGACTCCGCGCATGGGAAGCTATGTCCGTCAAGGCGAACCTAGACCCTTTCTGTCTGACGCCAGACGGCATGTACATTATAATGGGCGGCTTCAAGCAAGCGGGCTATAGATCTGCGATGCAATACCTCGACCTAGCCAAGCAGGAGCACATCCAACAAGGCCACGGTTGGTCTGAGCAACATGCCCTTGCCTACCGGGTGTGCGCGAGATCCTGTAGGCGAGGGCTAGGCCAAGCCAAACAGGCCGCAGCACTTCCCATGGAAAGGCTGGGAGCACTGCCTGGGGACATCGGTCACATACCGGCCGGCCCAGTCAGCCCGTCACTTCAACGGTCGTAGCAGCTTGGTGGCTTGTGCGAGAAATTGAGGCCTCTCGAGCAAGGGTACGCCACATCAAGCTGGACTACACCACTCTGACCGTTGAGTGGCTACTTCCGTCTTCCAAGACAGACACAGCAGCCTTGGGCGCCACACGGAAACACGCATGCTCGTGCTCCGTGTTACCAGCCAGCATGTGTCCGTTCCACTGTATGGCCGAACTTGTTAAGGGCAAAGGGCCAGGCGAACCAGTCTTCACAGACGAGTTGGGCCAGCCTCCTTCGAAGGCCGGCTGGGCGGACACTTTTCAGATGCTGGCCGAAAGACTCGGCTTACCCCTATCTTGGCCAAACGGTGCACGCGCCTACACTGGTCATTCGGCCAGAGCCACCGGTGCACAATACCTCGCAGCAAGAGGCATTGAGCTGTGGCGCATTCAAATTTTTGGCCGATGGGGCTCGGACGCCATCCTTCGCTACATACGCGAAGCTCCTTTGGCCCGCCTTAATGAGCTGGCCATCGAAGCGGGGCACCGAGATTCCTTGGAGCGGGTTCGCGCCGAACTGGAGCAGCTGCTACAACAGGCCAGACCGCTGCTGGCAATCCCAGACGGGTAGCTCTCCAGGCCGTTCCCAGCCTTGAACCCAAGGTTTCCGAGCACTTTGTTTTGAACACCGCGAAAGGGGGAAAGATCCACCGATGCCTCACGGCACTGGGCGAGCCAGCCAACGCACTTTGCCCTGGCTCCTGGCGAACCTGTTGCCTGTGGCCGTTCGCCTCTGAAGGCGCTCGCTTTCGATGGGTCAAACCTAGCCATCGAGGGAAGAAGTGCAAGCACTGCTTCCCAGATGAGCGATCTGCACCGGGGGACGAACAAAGTTCGTCCTCGTCTTCCTCCTCCTCGTCGTCGTCGAGCAGTAGCTCTAGCGACAGTTCATAGTGGCACCATCAAGCAGCCACGCAAGGCAGGTTGGATCACAGGGTGTCTACTCGAAGGTCAGGTGGGTGTCTTGCCCATTTGAGTTCCTGCCCAGAAGCGGCAGGTTAGGAAGTGGAGCGACCTTCTTCGACCAACTGTTGAAAAGTACCTGTGTGCCTGCTATGCAGTAATGGTGGCTTGCTTGGGGAGTGGTAAACGATTGTCGTGCAAAACTTAAGCCTGCGCTTGTTGTAGTGACAATCGTTCAACGTGGATGGTGGGTTTTCTCTTTAAAGGTGCTCCGTCCGTGGCCATTTTGGACTCAAGGGCGACACCGATCTTTTGCCCACCCACCCACTCCTGGGTGTCTTGCCCATTTGAGTTCCTGCCCAGAAGCGGCAGGTTAGCAAGTGGAGCGACCTTCCTCGACCAACTGTTGAAAAGTACCTGTGTGCCTGCTATGCAGTAATGGTGGCTTGCTTGGGGAGTGGTAGACGATTGTCCTGGTGACCCTCGGTTCTCCGGTCCGAGGTCCTTCACTCCGGGCCCATCCTTCAAGCTCTTCACGTTTTCCTGTCCATCAGAGGTGCGCTTGTGAGGTTGTCTACAGTCTTTTAAGCTCTTGGTTGCCCATGGACTGAGCCATTCGCCTTTGTTATTAGCTGGGGTTCAGATCCTGTGCAGAGGTCCATGTGAGATCTATCGAGGTGGTCTTGGAAGATTGCGAGGACTGTGCATGACAGGGAACCTTTGCAGGAAAGCCATGTGAGAATCGGACAGGCCTCTCTTCAGCTGAGCCCAAGCCACGGGCTCCGATTTGCTGGCAAGGAGACGGTCTCTGCCTTTCGTGCTGGTAAGTGGCTGTTGACCTTCCTCAGGAGGTGGGCCTGGCACTGTCCGTTCATGGCCGGCCAGTGATAGAAGCTTTGCCGCAGTTGCGGTGCTAGGCTGCTAGGGCGCGCATGGCTCGGCAACATGATTGCCACTGCTTTCGAGGAAGATGTGAAGGATGTGGAGGATTTGGCAGCCTTCACGTCGGCTTTGACGCTTCAGGCCTGGAGCTATTCTTGCTTCCAAGGACCACACGTCTGGGCCAGTGGAGTGGGCAGGCAGCACAGCTCGGTTGCTTGCAGCCCCTACCTCGCGGGCTCAGCTTCCGGGCTGAAAAGGCGCAGCGGGAGTGCTAGCGCGCTACTTGTTCCCAGGGTCAGGGTGAGCGTTCGACGCAGACCGTGTGTTTCGTGGCCTTCGGCTGCACCGGTGCTGAGGACATCGATGTCACATGGCCGGCAGTAAGGCTTGTTTAAGGGAGTCAGTCTAACTGGGGGCAGAAATGTTGTCTCAAGGTGTTCCAATTTGGGAACATGAGCTTGCGGTAAATGAGGTTTACTTGAACGGTCTCACCTTGCCGTGGCCTCAGTGTCCGCATGAGACATGCAGTCGGATCCAGCTTGGCTGGTTCTGACGTTCTTTTCAGTCTGAGTCCTCAGAACATGAGGCCCTGCGTGACAGGCCTTCGGCTTGGATGCGGTGCAAGGCTCGCGTGGTAGGTCATTGGCAGATTCGCAGGCTTCAGAAAGCCAAGGAGGCATGAGGCGAGACGAGTCATGTGTGCAGGACAATGCAGGACAAGAGCAGTAATGCAGTACATAACAGCAGAATGAAAATGCAAAGTAAACCAAGCCATCGGCAACTCCGCCCTCCCAGATAACCACCGGTGTTTGCGAGCACGGTTTCGGCTTCTGCCCTTGCTTTCGTTCTTTACACCTGGCAGAATTGGGAGCATCTTTCAGGGCTTGCTGCAAAGGAGAGTCGCGAAGCCTCGATCGTGCAAAACACTCTAGCCAGACTCCAGTCGCCTTACGGGCCTTCAACATGCAAGATACAGGGGGTGCGACGGTAGAGCAGTTTGTGCCACGTAGTCGGCAGAGAACTCCGAAGTCGTCCCTAGCACAGATCACGGTGCCATTGATCTTTTGAGAGAATCCCGTGGCTGTGTGTTGTGCATGCTAGAACGGATGGTAAGCAGGTAATGAGCGAAGGGCCGGGCAGACAGTAAATCAGTCAGAATCGAGCATGGCAGGGAACGGCGCATGTACCGGTATGTGGTCGTTCCAGTTTCCTGCGAAATCAGGCGGGTCTGCAAAAGCACATGCATGCTGTTGCTCCTGGTAGCAGCTGCTTTTTCGAGGTGCATAGACAGCAACCCTTTTTGGCAGGAGTGTGGTGATCCGCCTTCACCTTCACGGGCGTCCAGGCTCCCGGCCGAATGCTCTCGAAAGAGAGAGACTGACGAAGGGACGCGGAGCGAGGCAGAGAGAGGAGATGGTTGGCGAGCGTGGAAGAACGTAAAATCTGCCGAGTCCACGGTCGAAGTCACCGGGTTGATCAGCCTGCAAAAGAGCATCTGGTGGGGGGTTCTTTCCAAGTCAGTAGGAGGTTTCTAATTCACCAGTAGACTCGGCAATTACTAGCTGTTGCCTTTGGACCCTAGATCCTTCCTCTATACAGGGAGTGCTTTCTAGCAGAACGTGTGTGCTTTCTGTTGGCGGTCTTCGCCGATGGAAACGGGTTTTCTACCCTCTTGCATTCAGATGGGTAAAAGAATTTGTTGAACCGATATCACAGGGGGTACAAATGCTTCCATCATTCCCTACTCGATAGGAGCGAACCGAGACGATCGGGCGAGGAAAACATGGCGATAAATGTCTTGCAACATGGCCTGCACATGCTATGCCAAACCACATGAGGCGTGCCGCCGCTCTACTTTTTGCGATAAACCCCATCACGGAAAGAAACACGTCAACAGGGTCCCGAGGTGAAGCGGACACTCTAAACCCAAAAGCAAGACTTACAAATGGACACGGTCTCCGGCCGCTGTCTCGATCTTCGAAGTTTCGGGAGGCTTCACTCACAGTCCAGGGCAGGGCTTGCCGGGAGTGCGCAGGCAAAGGATGTCGAACCTGCCAAGACCCATTTCTCAACCTGTACCCGAGGAACGCGAATCATTCCATGGTTTTCATGATGTAGTGAGAGCATTGTGTTGGTATGCAAAGTGGTTGTTGTCATCGCAAGAGGACGAAGTTTCAAGCCAAGCAAGCATGAGTTCGGCATTGAAGTCTTACAACAGAGCATCATTTTCCAAGTCGGAACGGTCCCCCGGGTCTTCAAATGGCATCTCTTCAAGTCAGCGGTGGCGATGCGCGAGTTCACTGCCTGGTTGGCTGGGCTGCCCATTTTTAGCTTGGCCATGCCATCAGGATCTCTCGTGATTCTGTTGTATGCCGGATCCCAGCAAGACGACGAAAGCTCGCAGAGAAGCCTGACAAGTGCCTGTGTGAGTTTTCAGCACAAGCTGGTTTTAGACCCGGAAGCTTTGCAGCGATGTTCTGAATTGAGTTGATGGGACCCCGTGAGTCGGGCTTTGTCACGCTTTTGCCTTTCAACCTCTCGTCTCCATTCTTGGGTTGCGCCCAGGCGGGAGGCAAGGGAAAAAATTGTGGTTTCTCCAACAGCCGTTGCCAAAAGACCTTCGAAACCAAACGTGGCCTTTCCCACAAGGGCGGCCGAAAGAGTGAACCAGCCGGGTGCATATGACGGGTCGCCGTGCCCAAGGCACAAAGATCAGACAGTTGAAAGCATGGTTCAGAATCGATGACGGCCTTGTTTGTTTTCACAACATGGTGTGTCTGGTCTTGTTCGACAGTTGTTCCAAACTCATTGAGCATGCATGCGTGCTTCCAGAAGGCTTCCCTTATGAAGTAGAGATATTCACGAGATAGTGCCGAGGACAGTGCGAACGCCCTTGCGTATCAACCATGCATCAAGCATCAGTCAAGCTCGAAGCTCGACTCTGGGCCAGGTGCCGGTGTAATCATCGACCGCAGCTTCGGTGTCCGAGTGGTCGGGCATGATGCGCTGAGCAGCACAGTCCGCCACCAAGCATGGTAGGGGGATGCCAGTTGAAGATGCCTTAACCTTGCGAGTTGATTGGTTGATCAAGAAAGTAAAGAGGCAGTGCTTGAATTCGGCCGCAGGGTGTGCCCAAGGTTCTGATCAGTTTCGAGCGGCTGCATCTGCAACAGCTCGGTGCAGAAACAGAAGATTGTTGCCGAATCGCTGCTCGTTACCAACTAGAGTGCACCGTCCAGTACAGGGCAGCAAAAGAGAGAAAGACAAGAGAAGGTGTTGAGTTCCCATTCTTTGGTTCCGCTTCCGGGGGTTACGACCCTCAGTGCTTCCTGGAGTCGGGGCCCGGGCCCACGCACCGCACGTCTCACGCCGACTGACACGAACCAAGGCGTAGCGCTCGCGCAGAGGTTTTCCGAGGCCCTAAGCACGTCTTTGCAGAAGAAGGAGAGAGACACAAAATGATTCTGTGATGTATGTTGTTTGAGCTTATGCTGTGTTCTGGCGTTCAACAGTGGCTTGGGAAGCATGAAAGAGCCGGACAGTGGGGGCGGCAATCCAAACAGGCTAGGGGGCAGTCGAGCCTTGCTACAGTGACTAATGAGGGGGGGCTGAAACCAACAGGATTGCTGCTGCATGATGTGGAATACCCACAGGCACCACCACAAAAGCGACCCAAGCAGACAGCCAACAAAGGCGTTCCGCCCCACGTGGGTGCCCCCTTATGCCCCGAGAGAGATAGAGTGTGTCTGTATGTATATGTATACGTTTCATCCGGAGCGATGTCGACTACTGGCTCCAACAAGCCTATGGGTTCGCCCCAGCTAGATACTCAGCAGTGGTCGCTTTCGGCCATCTGGCTGTAAAGGAAGCTGGCAGAGAGCACTAGCAGCTGCCTGTTCTATTGACCCGCAGCAATGACATCCGATGTGCTGCGGGTGCTAATCACAGGCGACATGTGCAGGGTGGGCTTATTCAAGCATGCAAGAGGTCCGACGTTCAGCATCAGCTTCTTTGAGTTTGCATCTACCACACATGTCTAAGCCTTATGGAACATGTCTGTATTGGCAGCATAATCTGCAGGTGAGCTTTATCACGTTTTGGCTAGACTCTCTAGTGGGTTACCCCTGGTGCCATTTATGCCTTTCTCGTTGTCATTTGTGCCTTATTTCTGGTGGATTAATGCCTTATTGTTGGTCACGTGAAATTGCCTTCTTTGGGGGGATTTATGTCCTATTATTTGTCATCTATGTTTATGCTTCATTTCTGGGTGAAATTACGTCTTTCTTTGCTTTTTGTCCATGCCTGTGGAAGGGTTGACAAAGAGCCAGTAGAGGCTGCATGCGTTGCAGGTGGGTTAGAAAAGACATAGCGGCTCCAAAACTGATGCCTGGGCCTGGGCCTAAGTCCACCTCGAAAAAGGCACAAATAGGAACCAGTGTTTTTTTTTGCTGTCGTTATGTGTGTTTTTGTTCTCGTTTGGCGGACCTAGGAAGCCAGTGAGTGAGTGAACCCCGGTTCCCGCAACGACAGAAAAAACAAACGTGCCCCCGCAACAACAGTAAGTAAGAGTGTTCTGTTTTTTTGCTGTCTTTGCGGGGTGCATTGTTGTTTGTTGTCGCTGCGGGGGCGCATTTTCTTTTTACTGTCGTCCGTCCTCCGGGCGCTTTTTGTTTTTTGTGGGCGCCTTTTGTTGCTGTCGGTGAGTAATACGCATCTGGGAGCGCAACGACAGCAAAAAAGATTTACCTGCACAAATATGGCAGAACATGAGGCAACAAAAGGCATAACTAAATCCGATTGGCCGACATCGTATGAACGTTAGCATTTTGTTTGGATTTATGCCTTGTTTCTCCGGCCGGAGTCATGCCTTATTTCTCTGAAGTTGTGTTTCATGTCTCCTCCGGATTTACGCCTCTGTTCTGTTGTGGAGTTGTGGAGTGCTGTCTCGATTCTGCATGGACCAGGCCATGAATCCCACTGCTTGCTTCATCCATCCAGAAGACCGAACCAAGGGCATAAACTAAGACCAAAGCACCCATAAGGGATGGAGGAAACGTGTCACAGCACCCACACACGCATACACGCGACGCGCACACACGAAGCTTAATCATTTCAATCCATGAGGTGCGTAGCGGAATGCATGATCTTGTGCAACTGGGGGTCCACGAACTGCTGACGCCCCAGCTAGATACTCAGCAGTGGTCGCTTTCGGCCATCTGGCTGTAAAGGAAGCTGGCAGAGAGCGCTAGCAGCTGCCTGTTCTATTGACCCGCAGCCATGACATCCGATGTGCTGCGGGTGCTAATCACAGGCGACATGTACAGGTCCATCGGGGACAATCGTCGGCTGTGCATGTATCAGCTGTCTTAGAATACAAGTCTTTATACAAAGTTTTAGTTCGCTGGCAGCATCAGCAGTTGAGCATGTGCTTGCAATGAAGGCGGATGCTGTTTGATGCATGATGAGGCATGCGGCGGAATGCCTGATCTTGTGTAAGTTCTTGCAACGAGTCTTCGGATTGCTGTCGCCCCAGCTAGATACTCAGCAGTGGTCGCTTTCGGCCATCTGGCTGTAAAGGAAGCTGGCGGAGAGCGCTAGCAGCTGCCTGTTCTATTGACCCGCATCAATGACATCCGATGTGCTGCGGGTGCTAATCACAGGCGACATGTACAGGGCGGGTTTATTCAAGCACCTAAGAGGTCCATCGGGGACAATCGTCGGCTGTGCATGTATCAGCTGTCTTGAATATCCAAGCCTTTATGCAAAGTTTTGTTCCGCTCGCAGCATCAGCAGTTGAGCATGTGCTTGCAATGAAGGCGGATGCTGTTTGATGCATGATGAGGCATGCGGCGGAATGCCTGATCTTGTGTAAGTTCTTGCAACGAGTCTTCGGATTGCTGTCGCCCCAGCTAGATACTCAGCAGTGGTCGCTTTCGGCCATCTGGCTGTAAAGGAAGCTGGCAGAGAGTGCTGGCAGTTGCCTGTTCTATTGACCCGCAGCAATGACATCCGATGTGCTGCGGGTGCTAATCACAGGCGATATCTGCAGGGTCTTGATTGGTCTAGCCTGTTCCCTGGACCCAGCTGGCTTGCTTCGTTGGCCGTGCAGGCGTCGCCACGCATGGTTTCAGGTGCGCCTGACTTGCATCTCCTCTGTAGGCAGCGAGACTGACTTTGCCCTTGCGTGGCTTCTTCGTGCGTGACAGAATCAAGATCTGTTGCGATGTGGAGGAACTTGTCCACACATGGCAGCTTGTGAAGCTTCGAGACGATCTCACTCAGAGGGCATTAGCTGCAAAGGTTATGGCCGATGGTGGCGGTTACTTTTGCAGGCTTTAACGATAGAATATTGTGCTTGCTATCACTTTGCACGAAAGCCAACGTCCATGAACCTTGCAGAAACATTTGCTGTTGATGAAGCATTCTCAGTAAGGTGTTCGTGGACGCGAAGACTTTCGTAATGCCACTGGGAAGCATGAGCTGTATCTAGTGGTGTTCGTGCACATGAGATCTCAGTGCTAGAACGTGTTGCCAAGCTGGCTCAACAGTGAAGCCTGAGGACTCCGCACAAGGAGGGAATGTCATCTGAAGAGACAGGCTCCGTCCAGGTGGCTGTGCACCGCTTCAGTCACACCTCATGCAATCTGCTTTGCTGCAGCCCTTCGCTAGAGTTGAAGAGAGATCAAGCAGGTTGAGCCCGTACTTGTACAGGCCGGATGCTGGATGTGGGACGGTTTCTACTACATGCTGTGCCGGCCCAAGCTCGGACGGTTTTCATGACCTCCGATGTCTGGGCTCGTTGCTGAGTGAATCATTGCCTGGTGGTCGATGGAAGCTGAGGGCTTACCGGCGGACCAGCAAGAGGCATTCAAGCACCGAGGCGGATGTGTCGCTCAATGGTCGGTCGTGCCGATGACATCTTTTTCCATGTTGCAGGGAAGCAAAGCAGTCAGATCTTTCCCGGTGATTCCAGAGGACTAGGCAGCTGTACAGAACCTTTTCAGGTCGTGGGTGAATCAGCCCTTCGACCCGGGGCAAAGCTTCCCAATAAATCACTCGCCGCCAGCTCTTCTCACATCGTCGCTTGGGCGTGAAGCAGAGAAGGAAGAACGTCAACAGTTCCATGTAAGGACATCAGGTGAGTGTCTGGGAGTTTGGGTCATTGATTGCTCAGACATTCCTGCCGATCAGGAACGAGCGGGGGTTTAGGGGACAGTGGATCATGATGGGTCTGCCATGATGACGGCCAGCATAATGTGCAGATGCCCACAGGACAAAATTTTGGGTTGCGTGCAGCTTCGATGCCGGCTCGAGAGAGAAACCCTGCAATCGCGAGCAAGCTTCGCAGAAGAAGCATACCGCGACAAAAATCAGCAGTGGTTACTAGTTTACAGAGGTTGATGAAGATGCGTTGCAGTGATACTTATTGCCAGTTGCTCGCATTTGTGTAGTTGCTGGTATGAATGTTTGACACCGCTGGCATGCCCGGCTTTGGCCAACTTCCCTTGTGCAGTCCCTAATTGGGGGACACGTGCTCTCAAAACGCTGCATCACTTTCCACTGCTGTGCCATAAGATCGTCGAGCTCGTGGACTCATGACAGCGGCCTTCGAACCGCAGCCATTTGGATTCTTGTTTGATCTTTCTGTGTCACGACGATGACTGCCAGAGCTGAAGCTGCGATGGACGTGGATGCCGATAGCAAGTTGCCAGCAGCCCCTGCTGTAGCGTCCTCTGACGGCCGCAGCTCAGAGAAGGCCCGCCGGGCGGGAGGTCGGACTGGGCCGTGCTGTACTGTTGGCAGGAGTGGATTCTCGTCGATGATGCTGAGAAGACAGGACAGCTGCAGAGATGCTTGGATATGCGAGCAATCGAACGCACCTGACGGCAAGGAACGTCTGGTCTTGACCCTGATGCCGAATTGGATCTCTGTTTCATTTGTGCCTCGGCAGACTTTCGACCGCCTGCGACCGGTGAAACCCTAGATTTTCGCGAAGCAAGGCGACTGCACCGGCTCAATGGGTCAATACATCAAGGCAGCACAGGACCATGTTTCGACACATTTCGACGTGTTCCTGCAAGTCTTGGCCGGCGAGAGTCTGCTGATCGCTCGAGGACAATATCCAGTCCATCGTCGCAAAGATTTCGCAGAAGCATGGTGCCAAGGCCAGCTCTGCGGAAAGCCTTCGCACTCCTTGATGCTCTCTCGCGTTTTCAACTTGGGACAAGATCAGGTTCAGTTTGGCCTGATCTGCTACCGCGACCACCCGCCTCAGGCAGGTGTGCTCTAGACGTGGTTCTGAAAAACTGCCGGACGTCTTCATTGGGGGGCATTGCGGGCCCGCTGGAACGAAGGTCGAACCGAAGAACAAGTGCATGCGCCGTCTGTAAGTCGTGCAGCTTTTCAAGGACAGGACCTACATCACACAATGCCATCCTTTCACGACCGATCTGGCCCAGATGTCCCAGTATGTCGACTCCATGAAGGCAGCTGAGCAGCACATGTTTGGCGACTTTCTGTGTAGTTTGCCGACGTGGTGTTGAGACATGCAGGGCACGCTTCTCAAGCCGATGCTTGACTAATCTCAGAGTGATCTTGCGGTTGCTCAGGCCAGTGGCGGAGGCGACGGACCGGAAGCAGTGACTGCAGGCTACACGGGGTCGAAACTAGGAGGTCATGGGACGGGAGGACTTACGAGTGCCTACGTTCGCGAGCAACATGGAAAGCACGAGACTTCATGCGGGGCTGGAGTTTCAGCATGTGCAGCGATATTATGCGACACGAGTGAGGTCATCGCAGGATGGGAACAGTGCTTCAGCCAAGCTGTCGGGCTTGCTGCGTTAAGGTCTGTACGATGCCTTGCATTTACCCTGGCGGCCAAACTCGACGAAGATTTGCGCATCTTTTCCGAATGCTTCCCATAGTGTCTTGCCGCTACTGTACCAGTTTTGTGGGGACCAGTGCAGTTCTAGGTCCTCATCGCCGATGCCCCGCCACATGGGCTGGAGCCGTGACCTGCCGCAACAGAGGACTATCGAAGCAAAACGAGAGATACGAGCCACACGACATGTGGGGAGAGTGCTGAAATGCCAAGGGCTGGTGACGGCTTCCCCAATGGTGACCCCCATGGTCGCGACCCGCTTGACATCCTCCGAAGCATGGCAGCGCACGGCATCACTGCGTGCTGTCCTTGGCCTTCGGCATGTCACGGTAGAATGTTTCACGATTGCAAGGTCACGTGTGTTGAATCTTGTCACTGAGCAGATGCTCTGCAATCACAGTCTTTGCAAGAGGTACAGTGTTGGTTGCGAGCCGGCATTGGGCAGCTATGCCTACGCACGAGACTTTCTTTGCACCGTCGCGGAAATCACTGGCGGCCAAGCTGTAGCCCTAAGCTCTGCCGCTTCGCCGCATTTGACCCCTTCTACAATGCTACAAGCAGGGGCTGACCGACAAGCAACAATAAAGTCAAAGGCAAGATCGTGGCACACTTGAATTTTTGAGATCTGCACTCCTTGGCACCTCATTTTGCAGTCCTGACGTTGGAGCAGTCCGTTCGAATGTTCATCTTGGTGGCATCACTCACTTGCTCACACCTTCCTTCGCTCCCTCGCTCCCTCGCTCCCTGCTCTGCTCCGCTGCACTCATTCACTCACTCGCCTGACTCGCCTCCTCGTCCTCTGGTCGCAGTGACCCTGGGCTTTTGGAGGCCGCGCTGCTGGCGGATGTGATCATCAACGGAAGTGTGGAAGAGCTCGCTTTGGCCAAGCTGCAGCGAAAGGTCGAGGAGGAGGTGCTGAAGGTTCAAGTCCAAGAGCGCAGTGCTGGCCGCGAGATCTCTACCGAAGAAGCATCGACGAGGGCCTGTGAGAACCTCCGAGCTGGGGGCTTGCGAAGCATGCAGATGGAAACAGATGGGCACATGAAACATGCAAACAGAGCTTGCTGGGGTTTGGACACTGAGAAACGATCTCTCGCGCACGTCAAGGAGGCTCTCGGCAGGGAGGCTCCCCAGCAGCACAACGGCTACGGCGCGGGTATCTTTGGAAAGCTTGGCATGCCGGGAATGGCCACCAGTGCTCCAGCACGAAGAGGTCGGGGTCCCCCTATGGCCATGTGCCCATCTGCTGCCATGCCAGCTTTTTCCGCACCTGCCGCTGCACCAGCATCCACTTCCAACGTTCTTAAGGAAGATCTCATCTCCAGTGCTCAAGTGAGTCGTATGGTGCAAAAAGCGAAATGTCAGAGTCGACTCGCATGAATCAGCGGGCACAGCACGAAATTCGCGGACACGCGGGTCTAGAAAAGATAAGGCGGATGAGCCGGATTTTACGGAACTTTGCGTCAGGACTCAGTAAGCTGAAGGGCCGTGCAGATCAAAGCCCCAGCATGAGAGGTGTACAGTCAACTGCGCACTGTGACGAAAACGACCTGGTGTGAGCTTCGGATGCTGCTTGCACATCTCTCGATTCCCGATGCCTTAGCTTCCATGTTTCCCCAGTTGCCCACCAACCAATACCTTCATTTCCAAGCCAAAAGTGTATGCGAGCTCTGGAAATCATGATAGCCTTGAGGTGAACTTCACAAGTCAGCCGCCGGGACTCCTTGGAGGAAGCGGCCTGGCGACAAGGCAAGTGAGCTCATGCACTCAGACAAAACTTGCCAGATGATCCGCCGCATGAGAGACTCAAGTCAACGGTGCTGGCACGTAAGAGAAGCCACCTTTGAAGCAGAGGTTTCCCAGAGAGTCAAGCGCAAGACGATTCGAGGCGGCCAGGCCATGAGCTCCATTTGCTCGACTCTCGGGGCGGAGTGATTTCTGCCTCCGGCGCCGAATGGTGCGGTTCCCGATTTTGTGCAGATGCTGTCCCTTGCACGTCAGCTTTTGTGTGGCATCGAAGTTCTGCCAATGCCCGTCGTGTTCTGGTTCCATAGCTGTCCATACACCTCACGCAGGAATATACGAGCGCGATGCTACACGTCGTGAATCCTCCGGATACACATGCCTGCATGCCGCACCCATGCCTGACAGCCTCTGCAAAGTCACAGATCGGCATTTGGCCGGCTGATGCCCTCAGCCCCACCTTCACAGATCTGCTACTGAGCTACTGCCAGCGTTTGCCGGCCTCTGCGGCTTTGCGGCCATGCACCGCCAATGTGCCGGGCTTCCTCAGGCGCTGAAGTCCGCTCTGGAGCGAGGCCCGCAACTTCGCGGATGGCAAGCCTCTGGCCCTGGCTGTGCAGTCTGTGCAATGCTGCTTAAATCAGGCTCTCCTGCCGAGCTTTTAGAGGATCTCGGTACCGCAGCTACTTGCCTCATTTCATCGTATCATCATGGTGGACAGTTCTGTGTCTGCGCTTGTAAGTGTTCATCTAAGGTCCGGAAAGTAACGTCACGATTCTTTGCCGGATCCGAGGAGGTGGGTGTCAGTGGGATCTCTGGTTCGGAGGATCACGTCACTGATCCTGACGCTGTGACGAACAACGCCAGGAGCTGGAAAACGTGCCGACCTGTACAGGGCAAAGTCCTTTGCTCAGGGCTCCGTCCGGTTCTGCCAGCAGCGAAGTTCCAAAACGTGCCATCCATGACTTTGGTGCTGAGGCGAGAGCACTTCGCCCCGAGAAGGGGGATTGAATCTCGTGGCCTGCCATGTTTGACAATGGAGCCCGTCAGTTCTCAATATCGCGGCTGTTACTCCCGACCAGAAGAACAGACTAATGTTGAGGTAGCTTGCATGCAGCCGGGTCGACGGTCGTCTGATTGCTAGGCGGAGCATGAGCGATTCTCAACAATTTTTGCCTGCCAGTTGCTTCAACAAGTCAAACAGGTCCTTGCCGGATTGCAATATAGTGAGGTTGCTGCCACTCCGCCAAGTTCTGCTCCAACGTGTTCTGTCAAAGACAGGACGATGAAGCTGCATCGACTGCAGAGCCTGAGTGGATCTTGCGAAAGTCGGAGCAGATGTCTGCGACCCAGCCATTTCCGACGTTCAAGATCTATGAACGTGTAAAGACAGACACGGCCTTTGACCTTTTTCACAGCCGTCGTTCGTGAGTCCAGCTGAGGACTAAGTACATGTTCCTTGACGAAGGCAGCGAGAAAGGACCTGTTTGAGATTCTGTGCCTCCGTCCACTCCTACTTAAATAATGGCCCGGTACTTACTCCTAGAGATCCGCCTGTGATGCTCGGTTTGTTTTGACCAGCCAACCTGCTACAGCAGGTTTTGCGATTCGTAGAAACATAGGTAAGACTCGGTAGGACGGCATGATTTGTCGGCAGCGCAAACAGCGCTAGATTAATCATTCCGAAACCATGCTGAGCGAGCACCGGGCAGCCCAGTCCAAGCCCCACGCACCCAAGAACCATTGGAAGGGCACACCTGGGGCTACTCCACCTATTGTGGCAGGAACACGAGCCCCATCCCAATATTTGCGTGGGATGGTGCAGGGAACACGATTTCTGGAAGCGAAGAGTCCCCAATGCCTTTGCATGCACGAGCGATTGGAGTGGCCAAAGGAGCACGGGACTGTGGCAGGAGCAATCTCCAAGCAAAAAGACATTGTGCTCGCAAAGAGGGTTTCCAAACTGCGCATCAGCCGATGGGCTGATCGGGTGGTCGGGTTCAGGGTTCAGGGATTTAGGGATTTAGGGTTTAGGGCTTTGCGGTTTAGGGTTTAGGGGTTTGGGTGTTTTGGGTTTGGGGTTTAGGGTTCAGGGTTGATTGGCTGATTGGCTGATGCACGGTTTTAGGCCCAACAGCCGCGCACACTGCAAAAACACCCCCAAATGTGCGAAGGCTTGGTGTGAGAGCACGATCAATCAAGCCGGGTAGCGTCAAAGTAAAGTCTTCGTTTCAACAACGAATTCGGCGTCCGTGGTGGATGGCGAACAGGTGCATCACGCGATTGCAAGGGCCCTGGTAACCAAGTCTATTGCTGATTCCTCACGTAAGAACTCCATAAGGTCACCGCAATTTCTTTTGAGAGTAATAGCACAGCTCTGGGATTAACAAAAGAATTCACGCGGAAGCGGTTTTGGATGTTTGGGATGCGGGGATACTGAGGGCGCCCTGTGCTGTCAAAGCCAGTCCTTCAACGCAGGAACGGTGAAAATCTATGACTCTTGGTTGCAAGTTGCTGTGGGATCATCTAACAAAGATGATTCTGCATGTTTCTTGATGGGCCACTGCCAGCCAAAGCGTTCTAGTCCAAAGTGCGCTTGCATGACAGAGTCGCGCAAGACCAAAAGCATGGGACGAGAAGAGAAAGGGTCCATGGAGACTGTAGGCAGGGATTCTGCGAGTGCAGGTCAAGGCGGAAGAGCTGCAGATCGATCAGTTTGCCGATGCCTACGCTTCTTTCCAGGTGAGTGCTAGCCGGTGCTGCTGAAACATATCGTCTGGATCATCCCTGACACGAGACCGATAGGGTCAAGTCATCGTTTGCAGTTTTAGCGGAGTTTCAGCTTGGAGCTGCCTTTGCTAGCCGCTTTGGCGACGCTAGTGGCAGGAGCGGCGGTTGTCGCTTTACTTGCTTGGCCCTGGTGGCCGAGTTTGGCGCCTCTCAGGGCGTTTGTTTGGCCCCGTGCAGGCAAAGGCAGGCATCCAAGTTTGCAACTCTTGCACTCGGATAAGTGTTCTGCCCGTTGTTTATCCGGGTTGTTTTTTTGGGCAGGAGTGCAAGTGCTCCCTATCTGCAAGCGGCCACAAGGCAGGACGGGTGTTGTCAAACTTGTTATGTGAGCTTGGTGGCATTGACTTCCTTTCAGTGACCAAGGAAGTACATGGAAGTACCATGCGAAATTTACGCATTTTCACAGCAACTTATGCCAGGTGTCCGTGACTTTGCGGAAGTCCAGCACTTCCGATCAGTGGCATCGCTTGATCGAAGACCCAGGCGTGTGCCTTTGCCTGTTGAGGAGGTGATGGGATCTCTTGGTCTGTTGCCCGTCTGGTGTTTGACACTTCTTGCGAGGCAAAGAGCAGCTGGACAAGTCACAAGACTTCATCTGAGTGCCTTGTGTGCCAGCAATTTGCACGCACCGGCTGCGCCTCTCACAGAAACCACGCCCAGACATGACCAGACAGAACCTGGGCAAACTACTACGAGTCCTTTGGTTTCACGGTTTCCGGGGCTAGCAGCTCTCGGTTGAAAGGCAGAGCTGGTCCCAGAGCGGCATTTGCAGTGCCTCAGCTCATGTTCCACCTTCATCGCAGTGAGCGAGTTGAGAAGGGGCACCACCTGCAGAGTGTGGGAAGCCGACCCTGCAGAGACAAAAAGGTGTGTGCGTGCTCGCGCAAACGCATGCACAATACACATCTCGCGGGGCTGACGATGTCAAGGATCGGAGGACCATCCTTGTTTCAGTTCAGGCTTCGGGCTTCTTTACGGATTATGTGCTCATTTGTGAATATCGAATCTGGGACCTCGAGAGTCCCATGTCGGCAATCTGACAGGATGACAGGTGCATCGCATGTTTGCTTTGTGTGGGCATCGGCCCTTCGCAGGGAAGCGGGAGCTCCGGCGATATAGGGCGATTGGCATCGTAGACGACATGGTCGGGGGCTGAGCTGAAAGCAGGGCGCGAGCAAAGGATAGCCAAAGCAAGATGAGAGGTAGGGGACACACCACTGTGAGAGGTTGAGGCTTCAGAAAGATCAGTCGATTGAACACTGGGTATGCCGCATGCCGTCCATCATCGTCCATCGAAAAAACGACTTTGGCTCCACATGCTGTAAGTAGCGGTCCCTTGTACATGATATGGCCCTTCTGGCCGAAGAGGGCAATGGCGGCAAAGAATTCGAGGATTCCATTGAAGACCTTGAAGATTTCGAGGCCGGCACTGCATCCGGCTTTCTTAGGGGGACGAGGAAGATCTCAGTGACCATCGGTGCTGTCTTTTGCCTGGGAATTTTGGGCACGATCTCCCTTCAGCCGCGGCGAAGCCAAGCCGAAGAGATATCTGCAAGAAGTGGGAGCTCAACCCACCTAGACCGCTTTGACTTCCTCCTGGAGCGGGAGCTTTTTGATGTCAGCTTGTTCGACAACATTAACGTGCCCTACAGCTCGGAGCCCGAGGAATCCCAGGCCAGGGTGTGGGGCAGTCGTGGGACTGAAACTGCATGTTCGCCGCACAGCCCTGAGGTCGTTAAAACCACTTGCGTCATCGATATCACTCAAGCAACGATGTATTTGGGAAATGCGATCGTTTACATCTACAGGGCTGCGATTTGCCCTGACAACGAGCCCCTGGGGTGTACGGAACCAGTCGCCTATGCTGTCACAGTGGCTCGGCGCAAGACATCTTGCAGAACTTGCCATTCAATCGTGCGGTGCAGTAGGGCGGTAGGGCTTGGGGTTCCCGTGTGACGTTTGAGGCTTTGACCTGGCTGGGCTCCTTCCTGGCCAGCGCTTCCACTTCCTGTGCGGAGTCGCTGAATCCTGCAAGTGCCTGCATTGCCGCCACGTGCCTCGGATGGGTCAGAAAAGCCTCAAGCGCCATGGGCTGAGCGGCAGAAGACCCAAGGCTTCGCGACCTCTCAGCCGCGGGCTCCACGGTCTTTGGCTTCAAAGAGGATTGCCTCCTGACCAAGCCGCCTGGCCCTAGCTTTGGGGGGAACGGTGTGTCTTTTTGATGTCAGCTTCTGCGGCTTGTGGTTGGGGTCTGGCATCCCTGGCGGCCCTGGCGGCCCTCTGACTGAGGCCTTTGATGGACAGTCGGGTCTACCAGGACAGAAGAAAGATTCCACCCATATTGGAGAAGATCTACTCTCTGAACCAGCCCTTTAAACCAGAACAAAGACGTGCCACATTCGCACTGGCGGCATGCCGCTTTGAAAGTCATTGTTCTGCAAGTATGTCTTTCCTGAGTGCTTCCGCCCGCTTTGCCCGAGGCCGGTTGGACGAGTTCAAGGTCCTTCCAAGCCCCTCCGATGACGGCCACAAAACCGGGCTGTATCGCAACAAGTCGGCGGAAGTGCGCAGATGGTTGCAGGACAAGAGCAGCAAGCGGCCCGACAAGCATCATGCTGCTTTGCCCAACGTACTTTTCGAAGCGGCGACTGCTGGAATTGACACGCGACTCCTAGACGACGACCAGACGATCGAGAAGATTCGAAATATTACCCGACTCAGACGGAGGGGGAGGGAAAGAGGCTTTGCGATCGCACAGTGCGTATTCAACAGTGTGGACGCCGCGGCTTGGCTCATACGAGCATTTCTCTCCATCCATGATGCTGCTCGCTCCTGCGGCAATCGGAAGGCTCCTTGGGTCGCAATCAGCGGTTGGGTCCAGCAGTCGCAAGCAGACTTGGAAGTATCTCCACCAGTTCTTTTCAGTTTCACCCTGCTCAGCAGCAGACAGTGTAACACAGAGAGCTGAACTCTTTTAGAATGGTGCTACTTCCTTGGACCATCTTGGATGTAATCTGGCCAAGTAAGAAGTGTTGCCAGACAGAGAGCCTCCTGGGTTCGGGTGACAAGCAAACCAAGCCGCAAAAGCCGAACCACGCGCCTTTGATATATGTAGGCCGCTGCTGTGGATCCCACGCTTGCAAAACAAACCTGCTCCTGTACCATATACCGCTTCAGGAATGTGCGGTGGACGTCCTTTATGTCATTGGCTCCTTTGCGTACACTGCGCAGATGCTGTCATTTACCTTCGTGGATTGCCCTCAGCGAGGCGTGAGGGTTTCTGCGTTCATGGCTGAGAGATAGATCAAATTCATCCCGACTGGAGGCAAGCGGGAAGCATTATGCGGAGCGAATGTGGCCGATGTGGTTGGCAGCATGGCGATCTTCGTGGCCTCCATCATACAGGCTGCTGAATCGTGCGTGAGGGCAGCCGCCACGTGCCAAGTGGGCTTGTGCTGCCATATAAGCTACGACAGCTACGTAGGTTGAAGATCAAATGCCGTAGCAGGGATATAAGATATAGCGACCACGGAATTATGTAGATTTAGTCGGGCTTAGGCGTGGCAGTTTCGCTCCAGGCAGCTTCAATTCAAGCTTTGTGACCGCTGTTTCAGGCCATCGGCTACTGCTCGGATGCTTGGCCCAATGCCCCCAAGCTTTGATCTCCGAGCAGAGCGACATGGAAGGAACATTGCATAGCATTCCTACGTGCGTCGTGGAGGGGCCTTCCACCTTTCAGGGTTGATTTTGTCCACGTTTCCGGCCGTGCTGTGACTTACACACACGTGCCTGCTCACCGATGATCTCAGACAATCGCTCACCAGTGAAGACTGTCTGGTCGAGGTTTGAGCTGGCGGAGTTGTTGGGTCTACCCGTGACCACAACTTCTCAGCCTACGATAGTCGGCAATGTGTGGGCTCAGGCCCTCGGCAAGTCCTGCAAAGACGGGCAAGCCAGTAGCATCGGGAGCCGAAAGAAATATGCCTGCCCCAGACAGTAGTAGAAGACCCATTGATATGTCAGCGAGGCGGCTTCCTTATCTTCAAACGCACTCCTCTCCCAGTAGGGCGCTATCAATTTCCATGAGTGAGTTTCCCACCCTCAGTTGGCGGTGTTGCACGCAGGCGCGATGAAGGGCGGCTCGTCTGACCTTTCAGAGAAGGCCTCTAATCTCCGGAGGGCCCGAAAGCTGCAAACTCCAGGCTGCTCGGCGGCATCGGCGACGAACCTCTCCTCGGAAGCGTGGACCTTTACCTTGCATCGCACAGAAGACATGAGCCACGCATAGCCACGCGCTCGGGCATGAAGATGCTGCGAAGATGGCCCCTGAAATTTCGGCTCAGACACCACGTTGCCGCAAGCGCGAAGCTTTCGGCGTGCTGTAGAGCCATGTCACTGGGCTCCTCTGCTTTTTCAGTGTAGATGTGAGACTTGAGCACGCAGTTCGTCATTGTTTGTCTATGTCTGTCGCTGACAGTCTTGCAGTTCCTGTGCCGTGTGGCGGAACACCAGGTGAAGAACCGGAGGAGAGGGTACGAGTGGATGGAATTCCGGAGTCGTACCTCTTAGCTGACAGGCAAGGATTTGCGTTCCCAGTTCCAAGCCACGCATGCCACGCCTTGCATGTGGGGGAGCCATGGGGCTGCATGCGGCTCCAAAGGTGTGGCTTCCGAGACTCTGAGCTTCGAGACTTCTGCTGGGCCTTCCGCCTCTACGACGTGCTCGGGGACTGGCCTCTGGCCTCTGCAAAGGGTTCTTTCTGTGTCGGTTTTCGGCAATCTGCAGAAGGGTGAGAAACTGCCCGTGTTTCAAACGCTCATGCGAAGAACGATGGGCGTCGCTTGTCCCGCAAACCCAAACCTGTTTCACAGCAGGATGGCAAGATAGACGCCATGCAGGCGAGAAATCCTGCTGAGTGCTATATTGACGAGCAGTGCCGTAGGTAAAGTTGGGAGTCTGTGCAAGGTTTTAAGCCATGTGCCGCGTAGTACTGTGCTGCCTGCCAGATCCGGTCTGCCCTAGCCTGGCTTGGAGAAGAGCCTACGGATCGGCAGCGCCCAAGCTCAGTTGGAGCCAGTGTTGACTCGGGCAAGTTGGTCCAAGCATGAGTTCTGTGGCCTGCATCTGGTTGCAATCCAAGCCAGGTTCTTGCAAGCCTCTAAGCTGCAATTGAGTCATTGAGATGCCTGTGCACCATTGCCCGCGGTGAGGATCGTTTCCGCAACGTTATCTTCCGCCGAAGAACACACTTGTTTGCTGCTTGCTTAGTCAGGTCATGAATGACATCGATAGCCACGGAAAGGGGATCCTGGACTTCCAGCGTGCTTCGACTGACAAGCAGGGGCAGCGGTAGCTGCTTGGGCTTCCGCACCTCCGCGCCACGAACCGTTGCAAGGCGTCTGCTAGTGTCAAGCTAAGGCTTCGTGAAACTGATGGCCAAGTGGCCTCGTCTGCGTTTGATGGGCAGTGGTTCAATTTTGTAGCACTGAGGGTCGAGCCTCTTAGCCTTCGGCACGACAGAGTGTTCCGAGTCCCGTTGCGAGGTTTGACAGGTCGATGATCACCGAAGACGAGCTGGTGAATGCCTTCAAAATCTTTGACAAGGAGATGCTTCTTGGGGTGTCCATCTTTTGCAGGCGTTTTTGTCGCGATGGAGCAGGACAAAAGCGGGACGATCGATGCTATCGAGCTTCAAGATGTGCTTTGCAAGCTGGGTTTCGAGGCGAGCGGCGAGAGGGGAAGTTTCAGAATGGAGCAGGGTGCTCACTGTGCACCTGCAGGTGAACCCGTTGCAGCCGGGAGCTGAGATGCCGAAGTTTAACCCTCCGAATCTGCTGGATGCCTTTGACCCCTGCTTCTCCTATTCTCCTACCTTCTTGTTCGGAACGTCGGAGGACCCAAGTCCGCAAGCCCTCGTTACTGTTATCCAGTGGCACTCGCTTCGCAATATTTCCAGACCACAATTCCAGTCCAGCCAGCACAGCCGGCCAGCTGTGCAGCATCTAGACTCTCTCAATCGTCCAGCGCTGTTGTGTTGGGTGTTGGCTTGCCGGAAACAACCGCGAGCAGTGACAATGCTAGCAGCGGAGCCTTGCTTGCTGTCACGAAGTTTAGAGCTGTCGTGTCCCGTCCCTCCGACGACTCTTGCACGTGACTCAGGGCCGAGGAGATGATTCAAGCTGCCGACGATGACAACAGTCATCTGGCCAAATTCCTTTGGGCGAGTCATGATTGCGTCTTGTGTCGCATCCACGTATCCCGGGGCCTGGTCCCTGGGTCCCATTCCTAGGTGGTGAATGCGAGTACGGAGAGTTTGTAAGGAAGATCATTGCGCCTTGGCGTCCTGCACATGCAGACATGTCCATGTCCGTGTGAACTTGGGGCTCGGCTTTCATGAGAGTAGTTCGGTCTAAGGAGAACCAATGAGGAATTCCTTGATGTTTCACTTGGGACTCCAGATTTGCGCTGGCCCGCTGCGGCAACAACTGTTTCGCGAAGCTGCGATCTCTGCGGCGGCAGCTTTCTCGCAGCGTTGCATGCAGCCAATGCGCCCTGCCCAAATCCTTGGAGAGCCTTGCGCAAGATGATATGCATGAGCTTTCAGCATGCAAACCCTCCATGGCATATTATGGTCTCCCTCAACTTTGTTCGAGTGCTCTGCAAGCCTCAAGCCTCGAAGCGGTCTCACCAACGCATGCATGCTCAGAAGCCTTGCTTACGAAAAAGGGTGGCCGGGTGGTTCCTTGCCAGTGCTGGAGCCCTCTCTGTTGGACGCGTTTGGACGCTTCAGCTGACGAATATCAAGAGCTAACACAGGGCCACTGCAACCTTGTTGTTTTGCGCCCTTCACCTCGAACTAATTCAGCAAAGGTCCTGACGTTCACGCGTGGGCCCCAGATGTTGCAAAAAGACAAGTGCCTAGCGCCTCAGTCCTTGACAGCCAAACTTGTGTAGTCTTCTGGGCCGGCAGTGGCTTTGACGATGATGGCCGGTCGTTCGAAGCACCGAGCACACGAAGGGTTCAGCGCACCGACTCGCAGCCCTTGAATTCACGGGTGGTCGTGCGTTGATATAGGCTGGAAGTGTATCCGTATGACTCAGAGAATTGGTTTCGCGTCGCTGAGAGACAAGAAGCACCACACTCAGCAGCAACTGACGTCTTGTTCGTCCCGTGATGTCGCGGTCAAGAGCAGCTTGGCACTGTTGAGGCGTTCTGCAGATATTTCTCGGTCTTTGGCGTCGTGCTCATCTTTGTCTCATGACAGTCATACCGGCGGCCATCAGGCCACGATGATAATTATGATGGTGATGATGATGATGATGGTGGTCATCATCATCACCATCACCGTCACGAGCAGCGCCAGTGGCAGCGACAGCGCCAGCGCTGGCATGGATATTATCGTTATCGTCATCGCCATGATCATCATCATCATCATCGTGATCGTCGTAGTCGTCGTCATCATCATCATCATCATCATGGCTATCTGGAGTTGTTTTCAGCACACAGCACACTCGTCAGGATCGTTTGAACCATGAGCATAATTGTCATCATCAACACCGTCACCATCACCATTGTTGAGAGAACCAGACATGTCTACTGTGTGGTGAGGCGTTACTGCAGCTTCGATATGAGGGCTGGAACTTTAAGGTCTGAAGGCTTCGGCCATGTACATGCGTGGCTTGTTCAGACTCGTACAGAGAACTTGCACATACAGTGACGCGGACACGTTGCCGAAGGTGCTCGAAGGTGACTTCAGATCGAATGCATGTACCGGGAATCTTCTTCAGACTGTGTTCTTGCAAGGTGGTGGTCTGGAATTCGTGACAGCACTCCAGTCGTTCGGAACCTCAAGGCTTGGCAGGATAGTGACTTTTTGCTAGCAGTTTTGTGTTCCAGTTTAATCCTAGATCCACCTCGTCGTGTCCCAGCATGCTCTCTTTCTCGGTCAAGCTTGGCCAAAGCTGCCAGGGATCTCTGAACGATCTACTAGATCAACATGTATCGAACTTACATCTGCGGTTCTCAAACTTCAAGTATGTTCCGACTTCGCCGACTTGAGCTAGTAAGCCTCTTTGACTTTGCATCGGGCATCTGAGCTTCAATGACAAGGGCCGTGCAAGCCATTGCAGACGCTGCCAGTGCAATGCTGTGTGAAGCTGGCGGTCATGAAGGACGAGAAGCTTGGAACGTTGTCCAATCCAAAGAAGGGGTGCACATGAGCGTATCCCCGCAACAGTTCTGAGCGTGAGCCACTACAGCCTGATGTCCACGCAGGATCATCCACGAAGGAGCTGCTATGATCTGACTGCAGGCACCCAACGGGCTTCTTTGTTTCCGACAGCAAACTGGCCTCCTGATCAGGTCCCATTGCCGCCGGCTGGAAAGGCCGGTGGAAGACAGCTCTTGTAAGCCTGGCATTTGCGATTCTCTTCGTTTGGCAATGGGCCACGAGGCCGGGGGCATCCTTTGCCGCTGTCTTGTACAGCAGGCTTTTGTTGTGCAGGTATCGATTCGTCCGGACTGGTTTCGTGCGCTTCAACAATTTGATTGCACCGCTGCTGATGTCCGACCCACTGCTGCACAGATGCAACTCCCTGTATACCGCTTAGTGCACCTGTTCGCTTGTCACGATCGGCTCCGTTCGCATGAAAAGTATCTCTAAGTCTTCGTTCGTCGGGATCGGAAGCAGCTTTGCATGTGTGGCTCAGGTGCAGGACCTTCCCTGCTGCCTCCTCCCCCTGCTTTCTTGCTTTTTCCCCGCTTTTACTTGGTTTCTTTTCGTTTCTTGCCTTTTCCTTTCAGCTTTTGCTCCTTTCTCTCTGCTTCTTGCTCTGTGCTGTTGTTTGTTTCCGCTTTGGTCCTTACTCTCCACTTATCGCTTTTGCTTTTAATGGCTTCGTACCGTCTGCAAAGAAGTTCTTAACGTTGCTTTTCGGTGTCATTTTCTTGTACATCCGCTCGGTGCGTCTCTTGTCAGTTTCGCAGTTCTTTTTTTTAGCGGTGCATGCTTCTTGCTGTTGCTGCTTGTTAGTTGTGGTTTTTCCATTCAAATTAAGCGGATGCACGGCCAGAGGGTTTCATGGAGTTTCTGAGGGGAGAGTCAAGGGTCAACCTGTAACGATTCAAATTAAAGGGGTAAATGTGCTGCCGATGTTTGAACGGGGGAATTACATGTTCTTGCCATGCATATATCTGTGTATGTATGTATATATATATATATACTCACGCACATTGAGCATAGTTAGCATGTGCGACGTGTATGTTTAAAAAAGCGAGAACGGCGGACATGTGTATGCGTATATCTGCTTCTACCAACATGCTGTCGGCATTCTCCCTCCATACATCATACATACATGTATACATACTTACCTACGTATTTCTGTATATACACATACATTCATTTTCTATGTATACAGTGTACATGCATATGTACTAATCACACGTTGTCATACATCTGGTTTTCAACAAACCAGCCGTCATGGACAAAAACAACTGGTTCCACCCTTGCAGTATTGAATATGGTGCTTTTCTTCCACGAGCTGTTTTAACCGGTGTGCGAACATGATTGTCGCACTTCTTGATTGAGTTGGAGAGGAGCAGCCTTGCGTTGTTTATATATATATATATATATATATACACATGTATATGTGTACACGGTGCATATACATACTGTGACGTGTGTATACATTTGTACATACATATGTACTCATATTTTCACTTATATACTTGTGTATGCATATACAGATATAGGACACGTATATATATATATATATATGTATGTATGTATGTATGTATGTATGTATGTATGTATATATACATCTATAGGCTTACCCTCCAAGATCCCTGCATGCCCTGCCCCGGTACCGCCTTCAGCCTTTCTGCGCATCAGACTGCACAACTCCCACTCACACACTGTACACATAAATATGCGTTTAACACAAAATGTGTGATTGAGCAATGTGTATGTGTGTCTGTAAATAGAAAATAAATAATTAAATACATACATGTACACATTCACTGTACATGTACTGTATGAGCACTATATCTACATACTTCACATCAACCACACAAAAATCTACTCGAATCTTCTGCATACATGTATATTATCCTTACATTGTGCTGTGTACATATATATATATAACTACATAGTAGATGTCGACGTACATACAGTTCTCATACCATCTCTGTTGAACTTATATGCTGTTTTCTGTATATTCTACTTATGCTACATAAACTACATATGTAGATACTATACATGCCACATACGGTAGACGCTGTACATTACAGAAATTACATGCACGACATTTTCTTAAAGGTATGTCTTACCACATGCCTTACTTGGAGAGCTGGAATTTGCCGGATCCTGTTTTGCACCAATGTATCTTCCATGCTTTGAAACCAACAGGGGCTGGGCCACACCTTTAAAGAAAACGTTTGCTAAGCCGACATATTTTTTCTTACACTGCCGCACTTGGCAAGCAGCGTGCCTAGTGCTGAGGACCTGTCGGAGGGGCAGCTCTTCTACCGCCTCGAAGGTGCTCCAATCAGGTCTGGCCTCAGCCACAGTCTCTGCAAAAGTTTTGATGCTCTCAGGCATGGGCATGAACCTTCCTGCGGGGGGCTGCGTTTGGGACATTGGTGCAAATGATGGCGTGCCCAGGATGCTGTTGGCTATCCGTAGTGAGCACATGCAGGACTAGGACAGAGGACATACGTCACCAACCTCTAGGAAGATCGGAGGTTGACACTAGGCTCACTGCAGCAAGTCGTAGTCACAGCTCTGCGCAGCCCAGGTCTGGAATTCCAATTCGTTTTATTTGATAAACTACTTGATGCTTGGCAATCTAAGCATGTGCCGCATGTGCACGAAGCGTGTGGGCCTGTCTGAGCATCTGGATCTGCTCGTATCGTATGAGGAACTACACCGCGACTCTCTTCGAACCAGATGCAGAGGCCGCAGTTCCACGGAGCTAAGCCGCGCTGCCAGCGTGCTGTCAGCGTGCTGTCCGTGGAGGTCTTCCTGTCCCTACGGAAGCGCTACGCAGCAGCGAGCTCCGCCTTCCGGGGCCGTGTGGAGCTCTTCAACTGCCGGGGCCACGCGGCGGGGCCATCCCTGAAATCGGATGTTTGTCGCTCGACCGACCGAGGTGGTTTGGTCGAGGCCACGAAGCTCATGGAGCAGCACGACTGCAACTGCCTTCCCGGGATCAGGAGCATCGACCTGTTTGCAGATGCCTCAAGGTACCGGGTATTCCCTGCATCTTTGGAAAGCACGCTGGTCAAGGCAGGATAACTTACATGTCTTACATGCGTACAAGATTGCTGCCCGGGCAAAACACTTCTTCATCTGTGACCACGTTCGTGCAGGACAAGAAGCGACAATTTGATCCCAAACCCGTGACTTGGTGAAATGCCAGTTTGCATTACTGAATAGGCTTTGTTGATCACATGCGAACAGGACTTCATCTACCACATAGCCGCAGCAGATGCGCGGCTGGTATGTGGCCGACTTAGTGCTTTGTCGGTTCTCGCTAAAGACAGCATCCGTGCACAATCGAAGGCTTCGAACTCTGAAAGAGTTGAAACCTGATACCCAACTATTTTGTTAACTAGTAGTCTTGATAATGTAATGCTCGTGCAGCTGGCCGGCTAGAACGGTAGTCCCGGACTAGAGATTCGTTTCTGCAGTACAGTCGCAGGCCATGTGGGTCGATCAGCTGAATTTGGAACCATCTCCGAAGAGTTCTCACGATGCAGAAGTCAGATCTTGCTGTCTACGTGCAGGGCAAGCAGCACAACATAAACTGCACGGTGTGTTTCTGCGACTGATCCGGTGTGACGATCAAGGTCAGCAACAAAGAGAGTATGTTCGACAAGGCAAGTATTTTGCAGCACAGCATTCAACGCTACGACAAGCGTCAGTCGATGTACTCGTAACGCCAAAGAAAGCTGCAGCAAAATGGGCTGTGCCAGGAGTACAGGGTTGACTCTCGCAGGTCGCTGTGGCCGACTGCCCTTCACGGTGCTTTCCATTGATGCTGAGGGATACGACAGGCCAGGGCTCCGTGAGTCCGTGAGATGCTAAGTCTGCTAAGTGGGGGTGAGAGCCCCGCAGGGCGATCTTTGGTCGCGTGCACCAGGAAGGTTGCACCTTCGACGCGCTTCGCTCAGATTGGTAATTTGAAACGCTGCGCGTCGTCCGCCTCGGCCCGGCTGTACGCGCATGCGGCGAGTGGCTACTATCTGCAGCAAGCTCTTGTAGGAAAAAAGTAACAGTTGGAATCGCACTTATAGTAAAAGTAATGTTCATAGCAACACGAAGCAGGATGATTGTGAGTAGTATTAGTAGTGGTAGTATCAGTACGAATTTTGGTGTCGTCATTCCGAAACACTGGATACCAAGACTCTCGCAAGCGGCGGGATGCCTTAAGTATGGGCCGTTGAGGCTGTGGATTTCGTGGGCGTCTTGGATTAGGGAAGCATCACAGCCTTTTCAACCACGTTACTCCGCCTATCCCAACGAAAGGGCGTCTAAAACAAGCCTGAGACGCAAAGCCATCAGTTCGATACCAACATAGGGGCCAAACAAGGGCTTGAGGAGTTTGGAGGTTCACAAGTTGCTGCAGGGGTGGGCATGGCGGATTTTCGCCAAACAGAGGCTTAGTTCCCAGCTGTAGTTTACAAGGAAGCCTGCGCAATGATCCACGATGAAAACTCAGTAGTGTCGTGAATTGAAAACCGGATACCCTATGTAGACCTTCAACCCCGATGCCAAGAACCAAATCCTCGGCCCTGAACCTGGAAGTACAGGCGAATGTCAGTGGTGCTGACAAAGAGCAAGTCACCGCGCTTCACTGCTGCTTAAAAAGCATGGTTGCTTAGACTCGGCCTGCTGCCTACACTAACAAGTTAGTTTGAAAGATTGGGGTTTTCTTGCTTTAGGGGTCTTGAAGCTTTTGTTTCCTGCTTTCGGGTCCAGGTATTGTCCGGGCTTTGAAAATTTTCCAGGCTGGGGTTTAGGGGCCCCCAACAAGTAAAGATGCTACATTACAGTCCCCTGTCGTCGGAAACTCTCACAGTGTTGCAAGCTTTGGCGCCCTTTGGCCCAAACACCCGACTGCAGGGAGTGAGCATAAAGAATCGGGAAAGCGGGAAGGCAGGCGGGGGGAAGGGAACAGGGCCAGATCGTGCAAGCAGGTGGTCATGCAGAGCTCCCTGACCACCCGTGAGCAACCCCCCACTTGCAGGTGACAAAGCCTTTGAGGTTGCTGGCGGGAAATGGGTGGCTTGCTCAGATGTCCTGCTTGGTGTAGTAGTTCCAGCAGTTTCGGCAAAGTTGCTGTATTTCGGCTCTACAGGCCGTCACGCACATCCCTGACCCCTGACATGAGGGGAGGCCCTAAACCCAAGGGGAGACCCGGGGGCAAGGGAAAGCGCAGCATTGCAAAAGGCTGGGTGTGGGACATCGCCTGTCATTGCATGGTCCTGGCCTTTGGCACACAAACCACCTCGAGGGGCGGGAGGCCTAAACCGAAGAGGGTAACCGAGGGGATCGGGCAGGCACCTCGGAGAGGCCTCCTCGGCAGCAGCCCCATCGGCATTGCATCGTCCAGGTCGGTCGGGGATCCTGGCAGATCCCGTTTCACTTTGATCGCATCCAAGGTTTTGGGCCTCCTCATCGCCAAAGGTCACAAGTTCAGCGAAGAGGCCCGGACATGGCTGCTTGCCAGCACTTTGACGGCCAGCTCTCCAGCCCGAGGCCGAGTGCCGACCACGGTCGCCGGCTCCACTGTCGAAGGCAAGATGCTCGCCGAAGAGGCCGATGCACCCTGGCCCATTGTTCCCCTCATTGTCGGCAAGCGGGTTGCCACCACCATGGCCAAGGCAGCTCGCACCAGCAAGGCAACCGCCATCGTGCCATCCAAAGGCTGTCTGCTCGCCAAAGAGGCCCAGGCAGCCGTGCCCACCAGCATTACAGCCCTGGCAGGTAGCCGCACTCCCGGCATCCAGGTGGTTGTCACCATCGTTGCCGCCACCACTTGGGCCAGGGCGGCTCGGAGCATCGGAGCCATCCTCCCCGTCACCACTTCGGCCAAGACGGGCCGGGTCCTTGCCATCGGGAGCGAAGATCTGGCCGCCAGCAGCCCAGCCATGGCGACAGCGCGGCGAGGAGTAGGACCCGGGGGGCCCAGAGGGGCCGATTTCGGGCTGGGATTCTTGGGCTCCCATCCCACTTTTTGTTGGGCTCTCGGCCTCTTGTTTGCCACTGGCTTTTGATTCATTTCTTGTATGACACCCAGATTCTTGGGGTTCTTGGGTCCCCTCCCCTTTATTTTTAGGGGCACACAACACTCTACACTTGAAGACGCCGTCCTGAAGCACCTTGCCATCGATGTAGCACTGGCGCCGGCATCAGAGGAGCCGTTCGTGTCATCTCCGGAGTCGCTGGTCCCGCCCTCGCAAGTGGAACCTGCAGAGCACTCGTTCTCAAAATTCGGCCGCTCAAAACATCGAAGCAAAGAGCGAAGGTTGCGGGCATGGCCGGCAGCAAAAATCTCTGATCCACCAAGAAAAGCCTGATCGACTGCATGTGCAGAGGGCCCTTCCACGGGAGCAGGGGAGTCACAACCAGCTTCAAGACAGCAGCGAGAAGCTGCAGGATCACGGCCAGCCACACCTTGGCAAGGCCCAGTTGAAGAGTCCTTCAGGGCAGAGGTGCACCGACCGCCATGGCCAGCAGACTCTGCCTCAGACTCACCCAGAAAAACTCGCTCGACCTCCTCAGCAGATGGCCCTTCCACCGGACCAAAGTAAGATGGTCAGGAGCAGGCAGCGTCGCAGCGAGGGTTCGGGGAGTTCGTGTTGCTGTAACTGTTCAGGGGTGTCGCATATAGGGTGTAGGGTTTAGGCGTTAGAGAATCTAGAGTTTAGGGCTTTGGGGTGGTTTCGCGGAGTTTTGAGGGGTTCTTCTATCTTCCTCACGAAGGTCCGGCGTCATCGTCGCGGCAGAACCACATTGATGGTCACAGTAAGCAGTCCTCGTCAACAATCGTTCTCCAGCCTGTCAGTTGCCAGGCTCGCCAAGGAAGCAGCCGCTCATCAGATGAGCCCCAGGGTAAAGGGGTAAAAGAGGAGTTTGGGTTTTTGTAGGTACTCAACGACTCTACGACACGTTTCGGTGAGAAGCAGGATTCAGGGTCGATGGTGGCATGCAGAAATTTCGACGCGTCACATGCGACAAGTGGATCCAAGATGGGCTGCCTGTCCTCGTGATGCGGAGCGACAACGCATGTAAAGCACGTGTGGTGTACATAGGCTGGATTTCCATTAGGATCGTCCTGAAGGTGAAGCTGTCCAGATGCCGAGCAGAAGCTCACAAACGTGACACAGGCTCGCCGTTAACGAACGCAGAAAGCGCCTTTTCAAGCTGTGCACATGGCTGGGTTTTCGGAAGGCATGGAGGTTGGCCTGGCAGAGTGGGGCTGCTAAGTCAAGATCCTTTGAAGTGCAGACAAGACAGACCCAGCTCGGCCAGTTGAGGACAATGATGTCAATAAGTTTGGCAGCTCCCAGCAAAGTGGTCGGTGGATAGATAGTGAAGAAATAAGGATTTCAGAGGGTGGCAAGCCCGCCAAAAGCTGCTAGAAACATGTCGAAGTCGATGATTGGATTGCACTGCCTGCATCTCTACCTTGTGCTTTGCTTTTTGCTTGGTCCCTCGCTTGTCTGGCTCAGACTCGCTTGAGCACAAGTGGCCAAATACTGCGTCTTTGGCCCAGCATGGGCGCATCATGCTGTGGGGCTCGAGACAAGGCACACCATGTCAAACTGTCGTGTTGCCAGATCGGTCAGCGCAGCATGTGTTGCCTGCAGATCCAAGTGGAACGCCAATGGATGGAAGACCTCGAGGCCTGTGGCTGCTTGTGGCTGCTTGTGGCTGTGTGGGCCTGCCTGCGAACACGATAAGGCATCTCAGCTTCTCCTCCGCGCTGAGCTTGCGGCTCATGCAGCTTCAGAGGTCGGTGGTGCCAATACGATTCAACGCCCAGGAACCTGTCAGCCAACTGCAGGCTGAGTTGAAAGCCGCATTGGGGGAGAAGAAGTTGGAGATATCACATCTGCAATCAGTCCTGACAGCTCGGACGGAGGCGGGACAATTGTGCTTCCAGTGGGACGTAAAAAGCATGCCGATATGGTTTTGGAGTTCCAGGCATTGAAGGAAGCTGAAAACCAGCTTTCTCTTGTCCAGGCGGGTATTTTGGGGTTCGCACGTGACGGGCAATATGAGACGGTCACAAAGGCCGAGTCTGGTAAGTGTCCAGAGGCTGACGACGTGGGATGCCCAGATGGTCACTGTTGGATGCTGTCGTTTGCGGCTAGCGCGGTGCCTTTTTGCTCTCTTCAGGATGTCGCGAAGCGTGGAACAGCGCCGTGTCCTGAGTAGAGTACTGGTCTATCGGAATTTTGGGACGGACACCGCTTATGCAATTAGGTCTAAGTCTGGCTGTGCTTCCACCGCCAAACGCCCAGATGACAAGGTGTGGGATTTTGTTCTTGCTTGTTATTCGTCTGTCCACTTCTGGCTACAAAGACGAGTTTTTGCAATGCATAGAATGCAGGGGTGCTTTGACCAGGTTTCTTCTCTTTGCCAATGCACGATCACATAGGGAGGATAAATAGGTCTGGAAAGGGGGGGTTGGTGTGGGAGAGAGAGTAGCCCGCCTTTCCCAATCCTGTTTTTAGAGGTTTCGGGAATCCGTGTTGTCTGATATAGGAGAGCAGCAAAAATGGGTCTGGAAATGGAGGGTTGCGGGATTTTCATGTTCCTCTCAGTAGAAGTAGAGAAACTCCCCCCCCCCTCCCAGACCTATTGCGCATTCCCGTTCGCATCTCTCTTTCGTAAAGCTTTGCTCTCTCTCTTTCTCATGCATGCATTTTCGCTTGGAGAATACCACAACCCCCCCCCCCCCAAACGTGCATTCGAGGAAAGAAGTCCGCACCTATTTTCCCCTCCCCCCACCGCTCACCTCCCCACATAAGGCGGGGGTATATGGTTGTCATTATTATTACTAGTATTACTTGTTAGTAAAGCTTAGTAAGTGTTATTCTTAGCAATATTATTATTATTATTACGATGGTTATTAATACTTTCCTTTATTAATATTTGTTATTTTTACCATGCTTATTGCTGCCTCTAGAGGATGCCTTGCTGGAAGACTGGGCGCAACTCAAGGGGCCGGAAACTCAGACATACTCAGACCATTGCACAGTGCTGTAACGTAAGGTTAAGCTGGCACAGGTCAAGTTGGTGCAGTTTTCATTCCAGGTCGCTTCGGTCCGCGAAGAAATGGTCAATTGAAAAGGCAAGTTTGCTTCAAGCTTGTACGTGCCACCTCCCATGCACTAGTCAGGAACTTCAGTCGGTCAGTGGGAAATCGGATGAAATCCGAAAGGCACGCACTTCATTGCACCAGTAAGTCTTGCAAACAAACGCAAGTATCGAGGCAAAAGTGCGCGAGCTACGACTTCGCTTTCACCCGGACAAAAACAAGAGTCCAGAGGCCAATCACGACAGCTTCGAATCGAGCTCACATATTTGTTGTCGTGCAGAGATGTTTCGCCATTTGCAATGGCCGCCCCGTCTCGTTGGGTCAGTTGTGTTGTTGGCAGACTTGGAGTGTCTTTCGCCGCGCAGATTTTGCGGATCACAGCTTTAGCTGTAGGCCTGCAAACAGCAGCCTTAGCTGAAGAAGCAGGGGAACCCTTAAGCTCACGCGCTCTTTCCTTCGACGACGCCCTACCAAGAGGGTCTTCCGCCTGAGGCTCCGTAAGCTCCGTTGTAACAACAGGGCTCACCGCAGGGCTCGGTTTAGCATTGGCCTTGCCTGCTTGGATTGACTTGGGGGCTGCTCCTGATTTACCCGCGGCCTCGATACGCCATGATTAACATCCGCTCCGAGCGCGCAGACTACCAGGGGTTTTTGATCCAGGCACTTGGGCGGATGATGGATTGCAGCCTCATGCGTGGCAGTTTCAACCTGGTACGATGACCCCGTGAACCAGCGCATCACTGTCGATCAGTGCGTGAGGCCGCGACATGCACATTGTGCCAGTTCGGTTGCCGCTGCATGTATTTCTTTGCAGGCTGTATCCGAATCCTCAACAGACCCTGGGTGCCACATTCTTAGCATGCCTTAGCTGCGATGGAACCCCGGAAAGCTTCTGAGAATTCTGAAGAGCGAAGGTCGTTACGTTCGACCGCAACGCCGTCGTCATCGAAGTCGTCCGTGACTGAGAGCGGTTGCGCACATGAAGGTGGTTACCTGTCGTTATTGCCAGTGATTTGCCGGTTACTAGTACTACGACTGCACTATGCGGTATGGACTATTATGATAACAATTATGGCTGTTCTGTTGCTGCTACTGCTATTGTTGACGTTAAAGCCACTGTTATGCTCACCGGTTACCTATTGTTGACGTTATTGCCTGTTATGGTTACTAGTGCTACGACTGCTACCGCACTGTCTTTACTCCTATTGCTGCTGTTGTTGTGCTGCTGCATCTATTTCCAATGTTGTTGCTATTGCTCTCGTAACGTTCTCTGTTCTTCGTATTGTTTTTTTAATTTTGAATGCCACTACCATTACGAGTACTATAGGTAGTCCTGTTGTTCTTACCATCGTTGTGTTTATACGCTCAAACATGTGTTTTTGCGCGCGCCACTGTCTTATGATCTGTTCGCTGCTCAGGCTCCTTGGCATCTTATGTGGTGTTTATACAGCAAAACAGTCAGTGCTGCGCAACCCGCGCAAGGTTGCTTTTGCGAATGGTGTATTTTGAAGGCGGTTCCACGCTGGCTCCCTGATGACTTTGGCGGCGGTTTTCAAGAAGTGGTAGCCATCAGCCCAAGTGTTGTTATTGCTACTGTCTTCTTTCCTGATATTATTACTGTTACGCTTGTTACCTCAAGCACGAGTTCCATATCAAAGCGTTCTTATTTTTTATTGTTATTGTTGTCAACTATAAATCTTATGGTTATGATTGCTGTTACTCAACCCAGGGGAGTAGAGCATGAGTCGCGAGATCCGGGCGATGTTGCGTAGATTTTGCCAACATCGTGTGTTTGCCAGCTCTTGGAAACGTCTGTTGTAGCAACTTGTGCTACGCGCCAACGAAACTCCATCCGGTTTACCGGCCGGACAATATCAGCACCAAGCCTCTGGAAAAGCTAAGGCAAACGCAGCCGGCAAACTGCAGCGTGAAAGATTAAGCAATCCAATTTGAACGGGGCAAGAGTGCACGTAGCTGTCTAGTTGTAGGCGAAGAATGACACGCAATAAGGAAGAACAACATGTTTTTCTTTTCATTCTCGATTTGCGCGGTAGGACTTCGCATGGCCGTTTTCCTTGCCCAAATGTCAGTCTCCTGTCCGGTTTTCCGGAAAGTCTTAAATCCGAATGCTTTATGATAGAGCCCGGCCTCTGCAAAGCTCGGACCAACGGGGTGTTAAACACCGTCCAATGGAATGCAATGGAAGTTGCGGGAGAGCAAATCTGGATATCGGAGTCGCACTTTGACTATGCAGATAACGTATTCTTGCCGGGGCTGTGTGTAGCACAAAATCTCCGTGCGTTGCGTGTCTCATTTCAAAGACTGTCGATCAATCTAACGTGCGGCTGGCATTCACAAATTGCTGTGCATGCGAAGGTGTTAAATGAGCTGTTCTTGTTTACACGGGCAGTGATGTTTTCCAGCGGCATAAGTTTGAGCAAAATCCGATACTTGAACATGTCGTGTCAGGTGCAGGGTTCCCGTGATGTCCAGCAAGCTTTTGCTTCAGTTTGACGGGTACTGTAGTTACGCCTTCAAAAGGTTTCCAGAGTAATCGTGTGCGGCCCCATGATGCTAGCGCCCACGAAAGGTTCAAGCATCCAGGAACATGCAGCTGCAGGAGGAGAGTGCACAGCTGGCAAATGCTCTGGAGGCGAGCATTTGTTGCCACAGGTTTCGTACAGGTTTCTTGCTGAAGACGTGTCTGATGCAGGAGGCGCGCCAAGAAAACCAGCGCCTTACGTTGCTGTGCGAGCGGTTCGCTCGCCTCGCCCGGAACCTCAGACTTCCTGTTCCGTCGCTTGCATGTTCAATGGCGTCTGTCGCCTGAGGCTTCACAGATGCCATGACGTGAGAGCTAGGAGATGCAAGCGTTCACAAGTGGGGTTCAGCATCGGAGAAGAATCACCATGATGGGTCGAAGAAGTTTGAAATATGGAGCCGAGCTGAACCTTCGTTTAGGAGGAACCCATCGAATCGAATTTTTGAGCCTTGGAGCGTTAGAAACAAATGCAGCTATCATCCGGCTTTTGGTCCCCATGTCCAAGCGCAGCCATGCACAAGCGCACGCGCCCAAATCATCTGCAAAATTTTGACGTGCAGCCAGGCTTGTGGAGAAGGGGGAGGCGCAAAATTAGCTTCCGGTGCTCTTTGCCAAGCGTCGGCAGTGCAGTGACCCGGCAAGAGAAACACACGGGTTCAACTGGCACTTCCGAAGTGAGCTTTCCATTCCGCAGGCATGTTTCACCAGAAAAAGCTCAATCGGAACCCTTTGAAGCTTAACAAATGATTGCCCCATTCGTTTTTTCCGCCTCGGGCAAGCTTTGAAATGCAGTGATCTTGAGCGCTCGTCATCGTGGGTTCAAGGCATGCATGCCGCAAGTTGGAAGCACAGCACCCTTGAGGGGGTCATGATTTTCCGACGAGGGTTGTCAAGCGTCATTTGAGCAGTGCCTGCAACATGACTACTGTCATTTGATACTTGCGGCCGTGCCGTGGAGACGGAAGTCTGCATATTGGAGGCTTTGTTGGCAGATGCTGTGTTTGTGCAGTTGGATTCCGAAGACTTGCTAGACCCGGAAGGTTGGAACATGTTGGAACAGATTGTGCCGTCTCGAAGCTGGCTCTGAAAAGATCGCCTCGCATTGGATTGAACTCCAGGCGGTTGCGTTTGCTAATGGTTTCAGAGTTGGCATCTAATGTAATGTCATCCCTTTAAAAAGCTGGTGACGGCCTACAGATCACAAGCCTCCTTGTGCAGAATGCATGGTAACCATGTTGCATTTGAGGGCATCTCGTGAAGATCACTGAGCCACGTCGAGTGTAGAGGAGTTCGACCCCCCAAACCTTCAGATGAATTGTCGACCTTGCGCATAAGTATTGCTTGTCCTCGTGATGCGGAGCCATAGCGCATGTCAAAGCAGGTGTCGTGTATATAGAGTGGACGTCCATAAGGAAGCTGTCCAGATGCTGGGCAAAGGCTCATGAATATTACGCGGGCTCGCCTCAACGGAGCCAGGTTGTGGGGGTGAAGGGGTGGGAGGCACGGGGTGGGGGGGATGGCGCGGAAGGTGGGGGGAGGGGGGGGGGCTGGCGGGGGGAGGCGGGGGCAGGGGGGCGGAGCAGGAAGAAAACGAAAAATTAGGTGAAACTGCCTACAGAGAGCCAAAATCCGTTGGAAAAGGCGAGAATTCATTGGCTATTCGACACGTTTCCATTTTAAGGGGGGTGGGGGGGCGTGGCCACTTTTTCGGGGGGTGGGGTCACTGGGGAGGGGATTAGAGGTGGGGAATAAAGGGAATCCGAATAGGAACCTCTGGCCGCTTCGGCCGGGGCGGAGGCGAACAAGCCGCACAGTCGCGTCTGCGTTGGCCTTTTCAGTTTGCGCTGCCTGGCAGCCTGGCGGAGTGTTCCTGCGCGTCTGCGTGCGTGTGTACTGGTGAGTCGTGAGCGTGCCCAGGTTGTGATCATCGAAGCAGATCACAACCTTGTGGAGCCCATGCGTGGCATGGGATACAAGGCCAGACTCACAGCATTGTGTGTGTGGCTTCTGCCAAGCTTCAGTTCCTCCAGTTGGCTGCATCTCGGACGGCTGCATTGAACAGGTTGTGTTGCGCAATGCCTACAACATCGTCTTCACGCCCATCAAGGGATAATGGCAGCAAAGCGTGGCAAAGCTATTGAAGCTTTGCCCATCTGCCTTGTCCGCAGAAATGCGTCGCAGTGGAAGTGATGGAGATTCTGAAATTTTCGCCGAACGAGCGCGCACCAAAAAGATGCAGTGCACCCGTCTCAGGACCCTACAGACTGATGTAACTGATTCGGAGAAGGAGCTCACCAGATTCACATAATTGCGAGAAGGCCAAGAATCTACCACGTTTGGACAGGTTCGCAGGCTTGCAAGGCCTTGTTGCTCGGCCTGGCGCCAAGCGGTCTCGCCACTTGCAGCATCAAAGTCCGCTGGCCAGCAAGAGTTGAGCGCTTGCTTGTGCATCGTCTCTGTCTTATTAGGCCAAAGCAGGAAACTCGCCGCTCCCGCGTTCTATTGCATGCTGAAGTCCGGGCCCGGCAGGTCTTTCGGAACCGGCATCGGTGAGATGACCCTGAGATGACACATGCCGACGGAAGCGGTATACGTCATGCATTGCGGGCACCCATACCCCTGGCAGTTCAAGCATCAAATCATCATTGCTAGCGGCCATGAGGCTAGCGGGCAGCAAGCACCCTGTGTAGAGTCTGTTCCCTCATCGGTGGCCTCTTTCTGTTGGCCCAGTGTAATGAAAAAGTTTGCTCTTCGAGTTATCATTTCGGCTTCCACGATCAAAGTTGAACTTGCAATTGTTCAAAGTGGTGCTGCCCTTGGCCGGTGCATTGGCAGCATCCTTTGATGATGCCGGGCATTCTGCGAGTGATGTGAGGAGATTGTCCAGCGCGGACATTGTTTGACAGCCAGAGGCTTGATATTCTGGATGGCAGTTGCGCAACCTCACGCTGCAGCGCGAAAGACTCTTTCAAAGGTGCCCTGCCCCACATTCTCACATGCAACTCCGTGCTTCCCCCCCAACGTGCAATAGAGTTCTGGTTCTGTCTGCCTGGGCAGCACTGACTTTCAGTAGGGTCAGTAGGGTGAGCTTTGGTAGCTTGTGCAGCTGAACGCTGAAGATGGTGACGAGCTCCTCACCGGCTTGACAGCATCAACCATGTTGGAGTGAGTAAGCACAAGGCAGGTTGCAGTGTTGGGCAGGGGGAGCTTGAGGTATGTAAGCCTGGCAGCCAGCAGCTTCAACACAGCCCTGAACGGTCCACGCAAGAGAGAGTCCCGTTTCGGGCACATCCAGCTCACCTGTCGCGGGGGCGGCAAGATGGCAGAGGAGGATCAGCTTCCGTGCTGACGTGCCCGTTAACTGCATGAGAGAACTCCTGCTGCACAGGGTCCGTAAAGCGATCTGCAATTCCTGGAAGGAGGGTGAGACTGTGGAAGTGCCTGCAGAACCGTGGGGATCCGAGGTGTAGCTGAGCCTTCCAGCTTCAAAACTCTTTTCCGCACGGTTTAGTTTAGCCAACACTGCATCATCAGGACACTACAGCTGTGCAAGGGTTTATCGGAACGTGGAATTGCAAGGTGTTCCGATTGCAGACATGCTCTTTCGAAAGCACTTTGAGATGCCTTGAACATGAATTGCTCGTTCTTAGGGGCGCAGATGAGGAGGCGGAGGCGCCGCAGCGATCTCAGATGAGATCGAGACTGCTTTTCATACAACTGCGAACGACACTCCGCAGGTTAAGGAGAAGTAGTCATGCTGGGGCTTGCGCACATGTTACATGTTCGTCTGCATGTTGACTGCAGTCTTCGGCATGCCTCTGTTTGGAGTACATGGCAGGTTTGCTCGTGAGCTAGTGTTTGACATTGGCTTGACATGCCTGTCAACAGTTGCAGGCTTCAGCAGTTGCAGAACTTGCTTTAAAATTTGGCTTTGTCTGCAAAGTTGCTCGGTTCTGCAGCGGTAGATTGCCCAGGCCGGAGGGCGAGGAGGCAGAAGAGGAAGCCGCGCTGGTCTCAGCGCGGGTTCTGTAAGGTGAACCTTGGGTTTGTTCTTTGCATGTGCTATGTCTGAAGCAAGGATGCTGCTGAGCCTGCAGAAGAGGTGGAAGAAGGCCCAGCCCAGCGGTCCGTCGCTGGATCGTGCTGAGATGTTCTGAGCATGAACATGCATCCATCCGCGCACTCCTAGCAAATGCAAATTTGGCCCGGTCCGGCCTTTGTACAGAGCGGAAGAGACACAACGACTTGGCAGTTCCGCAGCTAACGGAGACAGACATCCTGGTCCGATGCCGAGATCTGTGCGAAGTAAATGCGGTTAGGCTCGGACGACACAAGTTGCTCCAAGGTGCGAATGGGCACCTGCCCTCCTTCTGCGGGTGAAAGTGGCCTGAAAGGAATCTTCATCAACGCCACCGGGCCCAGCTTCCAATGCCCTGCGCTTGCAACATGCAAGTGCGCGAAGCACATTCCGCATGGGACTGGATGTGACGAAGCGCTGAGTAGATGCGCGTTCGGCTGCAAGCTTGAGCGTTACTGAATTATTCACAGCAAAACTGCTTGGTAATGGATGTTGGTGCAGCTGGTTGTCGGGCATGAACGACAAAAGTAGCAGCCCAGCTTCTGCCCGCTTGATGTGGTAAGGCAAGGGCTTTGCCCTGTGCAGCTCTCCCATTCCCCTCCCTGACTGCTCCCAACAGCCCAATGCACGGCAATGGCCTCATCTTCTGGGGCGCAGCCGACGCCGCCACCCCTGCGGCTGACGCTGAAGAGTTCCTCGGCGAGCAGTGCACTGGACACGCGGTCCGCCTGCATACCTGTTATCTTGATGCCAAGGCTACGACAAGCTGACTCAGACTCCTCGGCGCAAGAGCTTGTGTCGGTTGACTTCGGTATGCTAGCGTCCATTCTCTCAACGATCGTGAAGCCATGCAGTTGCACGTCTGCTCGGCATGGCATTTGGCTGCTACGGCTCCTGACTAGAACGTTGCATCCTTGAGGATCTCCATGAAAGTCAGATGGATAGACGAGCATGGAGAGGACTGCTGCTGGGGGACGTTTTGCACAGCTGGGTCTGCCGTGTCAGCAAGAAGGAACCGTAGTTGCCGTGTCCACAAGGACAGTGTCTATCAGTGTCTTCTCCAAGCGCTTACGATGGCTTGCGTGTTTTGCCAGCGCTCTCAGGAGCAGACGTGGAACTCCTGGGAAGACGCCCTCTGTGGCCGCTTCGGGGCCACAAAGGTTCTTCCGTCCAGCAGCACAGGGATTCAGGCCGGCCCGATCCGGCCCGGATGTTCCTTTGCAGAGCTGTTCTTGCTCCATTACAACGTCCTGTGATCGAATGTTGCCAGTGCACCTGTCCGCTTTGTGGCTTTCAGTTAATGCAGGTCCGCTTCCGGTCTCAACCAGGCGGCCGCAAGGCGCCAAAACAGCTGATGTTGACTCTTTAATTGCCATCTTCCTGCCCTTGAAAGCTCCTTCTCAGTCTCGGAATCAGACTGGATGATGTTCAGCCGAAGCCTGCACCGAGCTTGCTCGGAGGTGCACGGAGTCGACAGGAAAAGCCGCTCTGCATGGACTCGGCGAGGAGAGGAGGCGCGCGAATCTGTCTCTTGAGAGCCCCGCGCTTTGCGGGGAAGAGGCTTGTCGAAGATCCTTTGAGGCCGTGTAATGAATGCGAGAGTGTCTGCCGCAAGATGATGTAGGGAGCATTCACTAAGCCTCAGCTTCCTGCACTGACAATCCCGCTTTTTCATTGTGGTTTTGCTGCACGTCTCTGTGCCTGTTAGTGGCAGGTCATCGAGCTTCGCCCCGATGCCTCGGACGAGGTTTTCGGATGGAGCAGAGCATAGAGCATGGTACGGAGTTTGGGGGTTGCGAAGTCCGACAGGTCGGCGGCAAAGGAGTAGATGCCTGGTTCGAGATGCGCGGGCCCATCACGTGGCTCGTCACACAGGTTTCCAGCACACAATCTCTCTGTTTGAAAGCCATGAACAGTATGAGTGAGTATCAATTTCATGAGTTCTGTTTGCCAGATCAGGCACTGTCATGCCGGATCCCCAGCACCGGAGATGTGTCTACACCGTTGGGCGATGCAGGTATCTCTTGATGTCTTTTGCCCAGGTTTGGCGAGCCTGGAATTCTTGTAACGGAGGCAGGCCGGATGAATGGGAACCTTCGATGCAAGAGAAGTGAGAGCAGGGGTCTTGAGACACTTCCCAAGCCCAAGCTGTGCTGAGGAGTGGTGGCCGGACTTCCCTGAAGATCGCCGAGCTCCTCCCCCAGCCACGCTGCAGGCGGGACTGGAGAAGGCTACTGAGATCTCCAGAGCTTCGCCGCAGTTCGCTATCTCTGATGGTAAGGCAGCTGACGCTGCTGCACCGTGGCCCGGAAGCTGTGAGGCTCTAGCTCTGAGAATCCAAATTCCTGCAGAGAGCTGTGGCCTTTGGGCTTTCGCTTCTGCAGATGTCACCAGCATCCTCATCTTCCGATGAAGCCAGCTGCACCAGCGCCGTCACTGGCGCCATGTCAAGGTGCTCCTGCAGTCCATAGGCTACCATGCACCCAAGCCAACGGAGAGGCTCGTAGCCGCTGCTGCTGTTCTTCTCGCCGTGCGTCGGAGAACTTTGAAGTTCGCTCCTCAGCAATTTTAAACTACGGACGATTCGGAAGGGTTTTGTGTGTTAGTGTTGTGATAAGACGCTAAACTCGGGCCGTTTCTTTCTGGGGCTATCTATTGCAGGACGCTGGAGGAACTCAACAAGCAAATTACCAAACAGTGCCTCGTGCTGCATTCGTGGAATGTTTTTCAATAGAATTTCGGTAGTGGAGGATCTGTGCTCGACACATCAACTGTTGGTGATGCTGCCATGCTGCGCAGGTGGTACAGGGCCGCGTGGTCGCAAGACGGATTCGATGTGCTTACTGATGGGGTCGCTGATGTGCTCGCTGGTCTGCTTGTACCGGCAGGTCAATTCGGGAAATACAGCGGCAGCCGGCCTGGCAGCCTGGGTCTCATCTTCGTGAGATGGGTCCTTTGGAGCTCGACCATTTTTTGCAGAGTTCGCCGAGGTTGCGTCCTTTGGATCTCTCTTCGTCGCACCACCTTTGGCCATCGATGCTCGGCAGACTTTGGACCGGAGGGATGTGCCTTGTTTGGCCGGCCCCTCCAAGGCTTTCGGTGCGGGGAGCGCTGTCACAGGCGTGGGGAGCAGTACACAGGTCAGCGGCACATGTGAGCATGCCACACGCATAGATTTCGCAATGTTATCGCTCTCAATTTACTTAGCCCTACTCAGCCCGTTGCAGGACGCCGTGGTGGAAGCTGAACCTTATCGGCATCAGAGCTGAACAAATTGCTGCTACCAGAACAATTTGATCTGACGGATTCCTTTGGTTCAATCGCGAAGTACAGAGCAGCAGAGCTGGGGAACACATCAGTAGAGCCGGGGAACAAATGCAAGCTTCGAGCTAAGGAGAAGGGAAGGAACCTAGCAAAACTCATGGAGATCGACCTGAGCGAGCAGCGTCTTGTCTGTGCTTCAGCTGAGTCCCAGCTGCGCTCCATGTACAGAAACTCCTGTGCCAGTGCCTTGCCTCAGCGGAGGCTCGGTTTTGAGTCCGTCGAGTCCGAGCTCCGCTGCGTGGCTCGACTCTGGTTTAAGCTTTGGACGCCCGAGGCTGCATATGACTGCATGGCATAACAGGCATAGCAGTAGCAGCACTTCACAGACACTTCCAGGCCCTGAGCTCCGCTGCTTCGCACCAGCGCTCCTCGCCGCGGCGACACGCCGGCCGCGCGTCGGGTTCTCGGATGTCTGGACTCTTTGCTCTTCGGGCGGTCACGAAATTCCAAGCCAGGTTGGCCGTGTACACCCAGACTGCGCTGCTGAGCAGCACAGCAACAGGATGCACAGGATGCAACAAGCAACACTTCGGGTGATGTTGTGTCATGTTGAACTGGGCCGCTGATTTGAGCTACCTGAGACAGCGAGGGACTAACTAACCTACATCTGCCGTACTGGCCAGTCCTTTGTGCTCCGAACTGTGACGGTCTGGAGTCAAGGAACTTGATGCTCGTTCGGTCGGCCAAGTACGTCACACTCACCCAGGCGCTTTGCTTTCCCACGGCGATGTTCTTGTCATGGGGTGCATTGCAGGCATGAAAGCTCATGTCTCAGGCAGGCACGGAAACAATGCTGATCGCTGGCCGTGCCTCTTGGAAAGCACGAGAACTTACGACGTTCGGGTTGCCATGACAAGTACAACAATTACCCTGGTAAATCAACCTCATTCAGGAATGAGCTGTGCAAATGAGCAATGCTACGAGCCAACTGTGGAGCGGAATGCGGCCGTAATCGGAGGTCCTCGGCGGCTTGGGTGCTGGGCTCGCCGTGGGCGTGGCTGTCGCTGGGACATTCAATAAGCGAGAACGGAGAAGTGCTAACCACGTATGGTACTGTAGTTCAAGGGTTCGGAACTATCCAGATATTGGTTGCAGTTTGACGTAGAGACGAGTCTTGCAGACTATAGGTGCACGGATGGTCCACCACGAAGCCTATGCAGACCCTCGGTGAGTAAATTCCCGCAATGTGGTAGAACGTCTCAGTATTGGGCCGATCATGAGGAAATTGGTGCAGGAGAAGATTGCCGAAGTCGAGCGCTCGATAGAGTACTTGGAGCCTTGACGATACGATGACCGGAGTAGATCCTTCAGCTCATGTCAAGATCGTTGAATCATTGAGGACGGAGTGCATCAGCGTATTTCCGGAGCCCTACGCTGCCCATGTTGCGAGGCCTTCAGCCCAGTGGTCTGCATCTTTAGCCTGCGACATCCTGCGACTCTCGCCTGCCAGGAGCCACTGGGGCTCGGGGCAACGTCCACTCTGCGACGATGTCCGCAGTTCCACTGCTCGGCACTGAGCACAATTCCGGCACAGAAGCCGTAAGACACTTCGAGGCAGCTTGACCAAAGAGACATGTCGCACAGAGGCTTTCACGCTGCGTGCGTCGGGGAGGCAGCAAGCCCGGCCTTTTCATCAATGAGTCAGTTCGAAGGAAGAAAGCCCGTATGCAAGATAGTTGTAGACGTGTTGAGGACGGCAGTTGCCCGGTGTGTGCGAAATCCGTGAGTGATGCTCGGGGCTCGTCGGGACGGCTCGGGGCATTTTCAGAGCTTCAGCGAAGAGAGCCTTGCAGCGTCCCTCTGACTCTTTCCCAGTTGCGGGCTGCTGACCAGCTCCCAGCGCTGCTCGGCCTCGTGGGCTTGCGCCGCTCGGACGCAGCGAGGGCAGCCGATGGAGGGTGGAGGGTGGCAGAGGCGTGTATGCGGGACACCATAAAATGCTCCCTTTCTGAACAGGCGACCTCTGCACCCTGACTGTGGACTCTCTGACGCCGCAGATCCGGAAAGGCATCGAAAGGAAGTGGGTCAACTTTTTGGTTTGGCTCGTGGGTCCGTGTCTCCTCTGCTTTCGCTGCTTCGTGGCCCGGCTTGGAGGCGCCGAGCTTGTGCAGCGCTTGGGTGGGCGTGTGGACGAAGTCCGGCGGCTGATCTCCGGAGTACAGAAGGTGCCATGACGGACCATGCAGCAATGCAGCATCTCTTAGCAGACACCATCCAGCTAATCTTCGTCCCAGGGCAATGGACATGGTGCACAGAACACGTGCAACACGTGCGACGTGCGCAAGACTGTCAAGGATGCAGACGACGAGAAGCGCCCGGGCGAGGAGACTCCCACCAGCCGCCAGCGTCGGGAACAGGTGCGGACCCAGTGACATCCAGTGGCCCAGTGTTGGGTTTTGGGCTTTGCCTGCTGCGAGCCTGTGCAGGCCCTACATGAGGATGCCGAAACCCATGAGGCGAACATGGCCAGCGGAACATGCTGGCGCCCTGCAGACATCGCTGCCTGAAAGCTTTTGGGAGGCCTGGCAGGAATTCCTCGCTTCACGGGACCTCGCTGAGCTGGAGACGGAGGAGCTGGAGGGACTGCTCCTAGGCGCGTGCCGGGGTCGTGTTCTGCGCAAGTTGGGCCAATTTCCTTGAGAGTCTTGCAGGCCGGCGGGGGATGCCTCTAAAGCCACTCGGCAGTGAAGCGCAGACTGCCGGTGGATTTCCCTAGGATGGCTGTGTCATGCATGCTCCATTGGCGGAGCTGGAATCTGAGGTATCGACATCTGCTCTGGCCGAAGCTTCTGTCCCTCAGCAGTGGCGATTACGAGGTGCCATGTGGAATGAGACAAGTCAATGGCCTCTCCTTCATTCGGGCAGGCGCTTACAGTGGCTGAGTTGCCGCAGAAGGCCAGAATCCTGAACTCGAACTGGGGCAGGTGGTCAGAACGTGTCGCAGCGGAAAGTTGGAGTTTGCAACTCTTGCAAGGTGTTGGATCAGATCAATGCCGATGTACCGCGCACGAGGCCCGTCCATGGAATCGGTAGTGGTGTTTGCACCCCGACTGGCCGGGACCGTACTCCGCCCCTCCGTGTTCGCTCTGTTTAGATGCTGCCTGCCAGCAGGCGCGACCTGGTCGCTCCAGAGCGTCGCGATGCACTGCGCCGGGTGCTGCACGCAACAGCCGCGAAGCGGCCACACGTCGGCTATGCGCAGGGCATGACCCTGGGTCCAGGGAGGGAGATGGCGAGGGCAAGTCAATGCGCATTCTCAGCCAAGCAAGCGGTTGATTTGACTGATGCCAATGTCATTGTCTCCTGCCGGAGGAATCAGCTTGCTGCGGTGCTGCTCAAGCTTGGATTCGACGAAGGGATCTGCTGCTGGATGATGGATGCCATCAACGAGGAGATGCCAAAGTATCGAGTGGACCAGACCATACTAGTAGTGTTTGCTTACCTTTCTCTAGACCGGCTCTTCAACCAGCCGCGAATCGAAAGCTTACAGAGGTGAACGTTTTTTTTGTTTATCTGTGTTACAGGCAGCCTTGAAGCCGAGGTTCTGTGGGATGCAAATCTATAAGCGTACACCTTCTCTACTTTTCTCTTCCTTCGCTCTGCTCTCTTATCAAAGTTTGGCGCATGTGCCGCTTTTGTGGGAGCTGCGTGCAGAGCCACACGATTTACACGTGCCAGCCATGTAACTCGTTGAACTAGCAACTTGTGCACTGGTGGTGTCAGTCTGCTGCTGTGCAACAACCTCTGGATGGGGAGTTCCGGGAGTTCGCGTGGGCATGGCGAGAATGGCAGGAGCTACTCCCTGGCTGCCACCATCCAGATCTGCATGGGCTGTTCCGTGACACGGCAGTGGCTGCGCTTCGGATGCACCTAGTCACTTAGTCAGTACTTCGCTGTTGGCTCTTGGCTGCAAGCTGTCTTCCTGCAGCTTCAGCTCCTCTGTAAGGACATCCTGATCCAGACACTTGGCCTCAGGAAGACAATCGCGCGGAAGTGATTTCAGAACTTCGTGGTGAATTCTCGCACTCACAGGTTAGATTCAGCTAAGACCCTTGTGAAATCACCAAGGAACCAACGAGTCGAAATGCCCAGCATATTCAAAGCGCTGGCAGCACTAAGTGTGAGTGAGCATGCATGACCAAGATGGTGCACTCCACTAGGGCGTCGAGTCACAAATTGGTCGAGCTCAAAAACACCGCCCAAAGGTGTTTCGCCTCGAAAATGACGCTTTGTCAGGAAAGCCTGCAGTGCCGATGTGAGCAGGTAGCCAAGGCCGAGAAAGGCCATGATCTGATGTCACAACAATGACTGCACAGGTGAGGGTAGAACCTGCGGAGGCTTCCCACAGCAGCAAATTTTGCAGAAGGTCGGTACTTTGATAATTTAGACAAGGCTCGAGATTTCTTGCGACGGGGCCCACCGTGGGCAGGTGCCTTTCCTTGACAGCACACTTTAAGCAGAGTGTATATGCCCCGTGAGAGCAGGACGGATCAGGACAGCATTGTTGTAGCTCACAACGACCGGAACTTGGGGCATTCAGACTGAGAGAGTGACATGCCCCAGATTTCAGTAGGCAGATAGGCTCTGTGAGAAGAGGAAGACTTGCCAAGAGTATTGTTCAGGACATTTCTGCCCAACCATGCCATTTTCTTCGAGTCGGCAGGCATCGAGGTGCCTGTTGTGGGAAACAAAAAGCCAGAAACGGCACAATATCTCTCGGCCAGCTTTAATCCTGCTCAACTTCAATCGTTTGTGGATGCCGTGGAGATAGGCAGATCGGACATGCAAGGTAGTACGGTACGGCGGACGCAGCACAGGCGAATCCTCCCAAGATGAAAAGGTGCTCATCCGAATATTCAGACATATCTTCGACGAAAGCATATCATACTATAGGTTCAGATTTGCGATATTTCCAGTCATCAGTGCGCTGTGTACCTACGTAACTAGTTCAGGGGCCTGGACAAGCAGGCAAAGGTCAGCACGTTCTGGTGGGAGTAGCAACGTGCTGTTTTTTAACCTTGGCTTTTGGCTTTGGGTTCAGTACGACTGCGGCCAAAGTCTGGCATGAAGTGTCCCTGTCATGTTTCCCTCTGTTCTTAGCAGGTCCCTGAGGCGTTTCGCCCCGGGATGCCCCCAAAGACCATCAAGTTTAAGTTAAGTAAGCCTACAGCAAGACTGCGCCTTTGTGGGGACCCTTAAGGTGTCGCTACAAGGATAGCTGGTTGGGACCCTGGAGCCGACACTGACAAGCCCTCTTCAAAGCCCGAGGCTGTCTGTCTTTCTATGCGGCTTGGGGCCTGGGGTTTAGGGTTTAAGTGGAAGCGCTTTGGGAACGATGCTTGTTTGACCAGCTGTCCGGGCGGAAGCACCGTAACTAAGTAATCGATCAATCAGTTCTTGTACTTGACTACCATGAAGTTGACTCAGGGTGAGGGGTGCTTCCTGTCGGGGAAGTCTTTAGCCTAGGCATTAGCTTAGTTGGAACTTGCAGCATGGATCCTGGACTGCGTTCCTGTCCAATGTTGCTCGGAGAGGTGTTGTGGTTCACCGTGGACTACTTCATTACGTTGGGATCTGCAGACTCATCGTTGCACGGCTGCAGCCACACAGCCTTAGCTTCAGGCAGCGTTTTTGCTCTGCGTTCAGTGATGTCTCCTTGATGTATGGCCGGCCTCTCTAAATAGATTGGCGCGGGGTTTCCATGAGCCGGATGTACCGATCGAATATTTAACGAAACCAACAGGCAATGCTTGGTCATTTTTGCAGTGCTTCTTGTTTTCGTCTTGTGTATCTTCGTTTCCTTCAGGGTTTTCCACGGCAGGCGCGCACAGTCAAAGGAATCCAAAGAAGTTCTCCTGACGCAAGTCATGGCTTTTTCGTCAGAGTCCTTTCGGGGTCTGGAGAACGGCAGAACAGCATGCCTGACGCTCTTTGCAGAAACCTATGTAGCGTACCGGGATACAAGCGCGGCTTTTATCTCGGTTCAGCAGCCCAGGCTTCCATTGATCGCGACGCTGTGGGACAGATGACTTGCATTCAGCCGATCTGTGCTGGCTTGTGTCATGCTAGATGAATAGACCTCCACGTGATGCTGCAGGATGCTGCAGGCATAGAACTGCATGCTATACAGAACGTATCTGGGGAGACAAGCTTACACAATCCCATGCCAGACTCTGGGAGGATCTCTGCCTCCTGAGGGGTCCCCGAGGACTCTTCAGCTACTCGGCAAAACAGACATCATGCAGGATGTCGTGTCATGTCTTGTTGTAGACGGCCGTTCTATATCAGAAGACATCGAGCCCGTGCTACCATTGCCTGTGGGAGAGACGGTGCGATCCTAAAAAACGAGCCACCAGTCTGCTGCGTTTTACCTGCGCCGAGGTGGCTTCCTAGCTGTGTTGGAGATGTACTTCCCGCTACCAGGCCGGGTGTCGGCAGAGCTTGGCAGACGTTAGGCCGCGTAGGAGAGTCTCGATTTGGGAGTTCTTTGACTTGAAAACTCCAGGTGATCGCGAAGAACGGAAGGAGCAGCTGTTGAGATGCCCACCTCTGATCTTCTCGCTTGTCGCGTTGACGGGATGTTCTGTGCATCACTGTTCATCAGAGTAGTCACATCGCATCCATGCTGCACACGCCCTTTTCGAGACACAGATAAGAGATAGTGAATGCCATGCCCAGCCGAGAGCTGACCGAACAAAGGGCACATGTCCCATGTTTTTGTCATGATCACCCGTTGATCTCGCATCTTCGAAGGAGCTCTCAGAGCCAGAAGCGATGATGGCTCGCTACAAGGACGTTTGAAAAATGTTTCAAGAGCGCGGTGAGGGACGCCGCTCACTTCAATCTGATGTGTGCAAAGTGCAGGAAGCTCTCGCCGAGGTGGGCTCTGACATGCTCCGCAACAAATGGCACCGGGCGACGTGTGTGGTGCAGTGCAGTGCAGGCCTCCGGAGAGGGCCTGGCGGAGTCATGGCTTACGAAGAGCTTCCGGTGATTCTGGTGCCAACCTGTGTGCGCTCAGGATTGCGTGGCAGACTTCCTGCACCATCGCCAGGCCCTAATTTCAATAACTTCGATTCCACAACAAACCTCAGTCCAACGACAGCAAGTCCCCTGCGTTTTGAGCCACCCCTAAGTTAACCCTAAACCTTAAACCTAGCCCTGCCCCTAAACCCCTAAACCTTAAATTCCTAAACCCCAAGCCAGACCCCTAAACCTTAAACCCTAAACCCCTAAGCCCTTAAACACACTGCTTGCTGTGGATTCAGGTGCCTCACCCCAAGTGCATGCCTGTGAAGTATATAAAGACGTTCTTCGAAACTCCAGCCTGCTGCATCCCTGCAAATGCGGTCGCAGTGAATCTGCCAGGGAGGCGTGTCCTCCGAGCTGGTCGCCAGTCTGCGAAACTCCGTGGGCGGCGCTGGCTGAGGCGCCATGCAGGATGCGTGCGATCCGGAAGTGTGCGAGGGCAGTTGAATAGACGAATTTTGGCGCAACCAGCAACCAATGCAGGCCAGCCGCCTACCTGATTCTGCTTGCTTTTGCCCAATGGTATGGTCCAACAGGGATCCCGCCGTGATCCGCCGTGTTTGAGGCACGGTGTTTACACAGGTGCCCAGCCTGACTGGGGCCCAGTGCATACATCTTCTTGCACCTTTGTTCTCCCAGACTCTGTACATAGAGGCAGAAGGCTGTAACGGTGTTGTGGCCTTGCGATCAAGCCCCCAGAACTTCTTTTGCGTTTAGACTCATTCCAGAACACCGAGGGCCGAACCCTAGCCTGGCCTGCTTTAGCTGTCCGTAGCATCGCTTTCGAGACTTGTCATGAGCTCGTCCGAAATTGCTGGTCACAGCTTTCACATGGCTCTGCAATGCTTTGTTTCAGCTCGCGTCTCAAGCCGTTTGGTTCTGGACAGACAAGCTCGTGACCCGATCAGACGGCAGGAGTTCAATCGATCCGCATCGTTACGACGGAGTCGCAAGAACGAACACGAAAGGTAAGCACAAAGCTTTTGCTGCTTGAAACTCCATGCAATGGAGACACTGCAAACTTCGGATGACCAACCGGCACCTTGGAGCAAGTGCTAGTGGAAGTGAGTTCAGAGCGCTCTCTTAGACTTGCTGCGCAGAAGTCCAGAATATCTCGTCGAGGCTGTTGCTCCGGCGGCGGCAGGACCCATCTGCAGACTTTGAGAATCTTAGAGACCTGGGCGGGGTGCACTCCGGGCTGCAAGGACCGGCTCGCTTGCTCGCAAGATCGCTGTCCGCCGATCCTGACTTGAACCCGGAGACAACTTCCATGCTGAATTTGCTCTCTGCCTGGTGCATCGGCTTGCTGATTGCGGTGGAAGGTTCCCGAAGTGCCGTTGGCGGAAACACAGTGAGTGCCTTGAGTCGTGTCCAGTCTTGGCATGCGCGACTTGTTGCAGGAACTTTGTCAGTCCCTTCCTTGCTTGGCTACGTGGAGTCTCTTGGGGGTGACAAGCATGTCTATGGGCTGCTTGGCACACCACGATCTGGCGATCCGGAACAGTGTGGGACAGTTGGGACACATAGTCGCATGGCCGTAGCTCTGAAAGCTGGCCCGATCCAGTCTGAACCGCTGCAAAGGCTTTGTGCTGGCTGCTTCTCAATGGCTCGTCTTCTTTGCATGGGCTTCTACGGCTTTTGGGTGGACCGCAGGCCATACAAGGAGGTCTTCGCTGTTAGCTTAGGGTCCCAGCCTGAATTGCTTTTGATTTGAGGGCTGCAGTGCTCCAAAAAAAAACATATGGTATGCGCCCAGTCCTCTTGCCAGCTCTTAAGGGCTTCGATTTTTGCCAGCCTTCTCTACGCAGCAGCCCCATCGCTTGGCTTGTGGGCCCTCTTGGCCTCCAGAGCAGCGCTGGGTGCAACGGCCGCTCAGGGAGTTGCGACGCAAGCGCACATCGGTTGAGCTTCGGAATGGCCCTTTGAGTGATTTCGATTTCAAGTTGGGAAGTCGCAACTGGGAATAGTCTGGTGCTGCACTCATGTACCTAGGTTCATTGCTCGGAACACCTCCCTGGCCGATCGCACACACTACATGGGCATTTTCGTGCTCGTGGCCAACACACTGACACTGGCTGGTCCCGCTCTGAACCTTTTCATTGTATGGCTGCCTCACTTTACTTTGCACCTGGGGCCGATCTCCTTGGTACCTGGGCATGAATGGTCAGTAAACTGTGGAAGGCTTCGCCTGCAGAGTCTCTCTGTAGGCACCAGGCCCCGGCATGCCCAGGCCTTGGGCTTGCGCGGCTTTTCGCGGCCTCCGCTCCAGTGGACTCCACTGATAACCCAGTTTCAAACCGATTCAACCTTTGTTCTTGCTTCTGCAAAGCCTTCGGCCACTTTCAGTGCAGAGACTCCGAGGTTTTTGACAACTTCACCTGGGTTGGCTACTTTTTGAAGCCCGTCTTCAAGTTAAGAGGCTTGAGCCTCGTTGTGTAGGTTCGGTGAGGCTGTCTGCTCCTCCGTTATGGTGGTTGTAGAGGTGATGGTACATTGTCGTCGAAGACTAGAAGGAGAAGTTTCACCGGACGTGTCGAAAGTGGTATGTTGCATCAGCTTTGGCAACCAGGAGTGTGCTAGTTGATGGTGGTAGTGACCGCGGCCCACAGTAGTCTGAAAGTAGTACTAGTACTAGTGGTCTTGGTGGGCATCCAAAGCAATGGCAGCGGTCCGGTGCTAGCAGGTGTGATAGTCGTCCGTGTCGTTGTGCTAGCAGTACGGTAAGCGACCTCCGTCACAAAGAGTGTTGAGGTCCCTAGTTGGAAAGCTGTTGCTGCTACCATGATGGCGGGTTCTATTGCACCGGAAGCTTTCAGTCTGGCTCCGCAGTTGTTCGTACGACTGCTTGTAAAGGCCGGTGGCCTTGACGGACCCGTGAAATCGCGAGATACTGAAGCTGTGAAGCTTAGGATGCTGCTGCAGCTCCTGGCTTTGCTCTTCGTCCTGCGTGCTTTCCAAGAACCACTGCGCCGGCCTCCCGCCCCGCCACCGCATTTGGGGCCCGCAACCTGGCCTTGTCACAGGGCACGGGCATTGGCAATTGGAGGCTCTTTCAAGCTTGTTCATGCCTATGCTGAAGCTGAGGTAGGCGAGTGCCTCACCCTTGGGGGCTTGCTTCCTTACATGCGGCTCTTTGTCGACCCGTGGCTTCACAAGACAGGGGCCTGGTTCGTCTTCATCCTTAATTTCCGAAATGCATTTACCATGTGCGCCATCAACTTCGCCGTGCCCGTCATCACAAGCCGGGACTATGGATGGACGCAGCTGCACAACTCCTACGTCTTTGTAGCTCTCTCTTTGGAGTCCATCATTTCCACTGCAATCCTGCAGAGGGCTAGCAAACGGTTCAACGACCGAAACTTGATGTCTACGTGGGCGTTAATAAGCCACACAGGGCTCCTGGCCTATGCAAGCCTGACAAGCTTTGGTGTCTCCTCGCTGCCTGTGGCAACGTTTATCTCCAGTTTAGTGTGGTATGATTTCGGATCGAGTATGCCCCCAACACAGTCGCTGTACTCGAAGCTGATTGGCAAGGCTCGCTTTGCAGTTGTGAAAGAATCTGCGACCAGGAGGAAAACGGATGCATGAGCTGATATGAACCACCAGCCCTGTCAGGGCAATGCTGGATTGTACTTTTCGGTCCTTCAGAGCAACACCTCCCTTGCCAATGCCATTTCAGGACGTGATTAGCATGGTGCTCTCTAGCCAGATGTCCAGCTGCACGGGGGCCATTTCGGTTTCCGCCCCTGCTTCAGGACAGTTGGTTGGTTTGGCTTATGGCAGCTGGGGGGCACCAGCGCTCTGGGGCTTTGTCCAAGTAATGTGGCTGGCCAGCTGGATCATGCTCTTCTTCATGTGGAACCGACTGCATCCAGCTGCCCGGTCTAAAGGTCTCTTCCCTGATTTCCAACGTCGGGGGATTTCCACAGCCTTTACTTTTCTGTTCTTGCACGGGGCGTTGCTTTGCATCAACCGCTCTGGAGGTAGTCACCTTGGCCATATGCCCAAGCCGAGTGAACGAGGCAACGCAAACCCACGAAGTCGTAACAGAAACCAGCCCACACAACCAACCGGAGAATGGACACTTCGTGACAGAAACCAGGCCTGCAGCTTACTGCCGACAGCTGTTGAGAGTTCAGGCAGCTTTTAGGGTTTGGGGCATGAGGGCAGCAGGGCAGCAGGGCAGCAGGTTTCTTGTTACTGGCTTTCCTGGGATTCCGTCGCTACCCCGGCCCAGGCCTCGTCAAAGCTACGCTACGAAGCTCTCGGTTTGGTTTAGGGTGGTAAGCCAGACAGAGTTTTTCCAGGGAGAGGCTAGGAGAGGCTTCATCTGAGGATTACATCAGAGAGATGCACATGAAGCTGCACTACGAGCCAGATCCTCCGTCCGTTTCCCTCCAGGGGGCCTGAAGTAACCGCCATGTACAGAGAGCTTCAAGCATCAAGAAGACAGTTCCGCTTGCCACACCCCGTGGCACAGGACATCATGGGGCAAAGCACCCAAGCTGCTGTTATCAGCTCAGAGCGAAGCATCTGATGGATGTACAGGATTCCAGCGCACCTCGAGCCTTCGTGCAGCAAGGAAAAAGGAGTCAGCTGAATCAGACCGTCTGTGCAATGGCACAGACAGACAACGAGAGCTTCGGGCAAAGGCCAAAAACTACTTGTCCCTCGGCTTGGTCGACGAAGTTGACGAATCCGACGATGTCCCCTTCTCTGGGATGAAGCCGGCAACTCAGAAGAGCAACTGTCTCTGATTGGCAGATCGGGCGCCAACGATGCAAAAGCCATTAATCAAAAGTGTCAATTCCTGCTCGATTCCATTGGCTTCACTGTGCTAGCTTCATTGAAGGGTGTGTTTATGACTTGCATAGTTCCTTTCTTGGGAGGCTTGCTTTTCTTGTGGCAATCGAGTCAAGTGCATCTTCTTGCTTATTTGGCTGAAGTCCGTCCGAGGTTTCGCGCTTCAGGGTTCAAGGTCACGGCTGTCCGGGTTAAGTAGCCTACTCTCGCGAGCCTTTATTCTGTGCACTCCTGGCCTTTGTTGGTGTTCAGGCCCGGGGTTGCCGCATTCAATTGGCGGCGTTGGGCTAGTAACCTGCAGACTGGAACAGGCTGTATGGATATCGTATATCATGTGGACATTTGATATTGGGCCTGTTTCAGCTAGTGCCGCTGACTGTCTGCAAACTGTCGCAAGGTTGAAGCCCTTCTTTCACCTCACAAAGTCGGAGGTACTGGACCAGGCCGTGACGGGCATTTTGAATCGTCAAGCGTCCTGACACTCTGCACGAAGTTGGTCACAAGCTGCAGCATGTTGGCATCAATATGATTGCAATGCCTTTGCCTTCTGCACCACATTCCGCAGTTCAGCCATGTGCCAAAGGTGAAGCGAATGGGCTTTGCCTCGGATTACCATCCTCAGCAGAAGGAGAGCCCTTCGCAACCTGCAAGCACAAGCACCTTTACAGCCGAGGGGACTGGGCCCAGACTGCTGTCCACAGCTGCAACGCCTAGATCCACAGCTGTGAGGACTTCGAGAAGTATCCGCTAGAGGATATCCTCGTGCTTTTCGACCCTTCCAAAGTCGCAGTCCCAGGATTCTTAGGCACTTCCGGCTCACTCTGATGTGAGACAGAGACTGAACGGCAACACTGCTTTGGCTCCGGGCTGGCCTGAAGTAGGCGACTCCTCCGACAGCAGAGGCTGCATGGTAGGGTACATCTGGACTCACCAACATCAATACATCAACGCCAGCAAGCTTGGTGGATCTGTTGTTTCGTTTCCTGTCCACTTGAGGCGTACGGCGAAAAGCTGGTGTGGCCGCCTGACAGCAGAGTTGCCACCAAGGCGCCGGAAAAGCTTGCATGCTCGCGCTCGCCTCGCAGGTGCACCACGGAGGAAGCCTACAAGCGCGAGATGGAAAGACTCGCAGAGCTCCGCCAGGTCGGAGCCGCGGAGCTCTGCTCGGCTCCCAGCGAAGTTTGCCGTCTGCCCCAGATGCTGCCAGGGGGTGATGGACGAGTTCGAGAAGGAAAATCAGAAGGGGGAGGAAGCCGGAGGAATCGAGGCCGCGTGTTTTGCTCCATGACAGTCCAGGAGCAGCGATCTGCTCAGTAATCGAAGCCTTGCATGAGCTTCCATCGTCACCACTCTTAGAAGATGCGGCAGTCTTAGCTATACGGACGACGAAACAGTGTAGAAGTGGCACAATCATGGCATGCATGCAGTAGACCCTGGCATGACTACGCCCGATTGTTTCTGGGGCTCCAGTTTTCGCATCAGATGATTAGAGTGCAGCATGCAAGTCGGTGCATGCTCTAGGCTACCGGTTGCTTCGGGTGCTCTGGCTATGGCGCGTGGCGACTTTGGCAGGATGAGCCAGAGGAGAACATCGTCATTCGTGATCTCCCCAAGGACCCCGTGTCACATGACTTGCGCAGAGATGCGCTTCGTTGCCAGCTGTGGGCAGTGTTTCAGCAGACAACCGATGAGCTGCTTCGAGGAGTGTAAAGAGTGGAAGTCTGAGACGGCAGAGGCGACGCACGACGAGGCCTCTCCGGAAGGAGCATCAAGCTGTACGTGGCAGGAGGCATTTTTCGGTGGTCCACGCCAGGTTCGTACCTTCACCGTCCACAACAGCCGCCCACTCCTGGAGATCATGATCACCAGGCCATGCTGTTCTCTCTGCAAGAGATGTGGGAGGCCAGAGGCATGTGGACTTGACGGCTGACGAGGCCTCGCAGCCAATTTGGGAAGTCGACGAAGTTCAGCGACTCAGGTCTGCGACTCGTTGCGGCTTCATGTCTTAGTGGCTTCGAGGTTGAGCGCCTGATACGCAGTGGGTGTTCGCACTTTGGGGAATGAACATGCTCATATTTCCATTTTTTTGCTGGTATTGAGGACACTGGCAAGACTTCACGTAGGGTATCAGGGGGTGGCCCGAATTTTGCAAGCACCGGTGCATGATAGATGGCAATCCTCCGGTGTGCCCTGGAAGTGTTGCTTGCCGGCCTGAGAAGCCTTGTGCTTGCGCTCATGCTATCTGATCCTCTGAGTGTTTGCCGTGGCTGAACACAACAAAAAATTGATGAGAATTGATGAGCGGTTCTTGCGCTGCAGACCACCTGTCGTCATGAGATATCCAGGCCCAAGAAGCGTTGTAATTTGATCCATTGCAAAACGTTTCGAAGCAGATGACTCCGAAGTGCTGAGCCTGCGTGGGACACCATGAAATCCGAGTCTGCACATCTTGCTCCACTGGGCTGTATGGAGCAACCTCATCAACTGCCAACCCACATCCGAACCCCGTTAGAATCACGGCGGTCACGGAGACTTTGGTACACAGTTTGTTCTGCTGAGCGCAATCATGTATGGTGCTCCCGAGGAATGCGAGAGATGCATTACGCCCTAGGTCTGGCTGAACATGTCTTGCCCTTTCGCAGTGGGCCTGCTAGGCGAGAACAATCAGAATTGCAGACCGCAGAAGGACGCTTGCTTTGATTCCCAGTTGCTTCCTGCACATGTGGGTCGTTCTGTTGATGAGTAGTGGTGCTATATCAATCGCTGCAGGATCACAATTTCGCTCCTCCAAAAAAGGAGCTGGAGATGGGGATCCAGGCAAGATGCAGTTCCTGCTGCCAAGCGACGCTTTCTGTGGAAACTTGACATGAACAGAATGATTTTGACGGATCCTACATCTTGCAAGCCTTGCTGGCAACAGGCTGTAAAGGAGACGCGAACGTGCTCCTGCCAAACCACTTGGCAAGGATCCCAAGTTCCGTCTGGCTGGTTCTGCTTCGTGTGCATCAGAGCGTTCACAATGCTCGCAGTTGGCGCAAGAGTCAGAGGCCGGCAACCTGCTTGTTGCTTCAGGTTCCGACCCGTCAACAAGTCCACGCAGTATATGCCAGAAGCCTGGGTGGAAGAGTAGGAATTGTGATGGGACAGTTCCTTCGATCAGATGCAGCGCAGAGAACTGAAGTTTTTTCTGCCTCGAATGCCTTGATGCCTTGATGCTTTGATATGCTGAGTCCTGGGGACTTCCTGCAGAAGGGCGCAGATCTCGGCTATGACAAGGTAGCAGACTGCATGCTGAACGGGTCTGTCTCGTGGAGATGAGTCGGGCGAACAGCAGGGTGTAAGACTGGTGCAGGGTGTCAAGGAAAGCAAGGGCATTCCGTGAGCTATGTGCCAGGTGGATGAGCTTTCCATGTTCCTCTCTACCGTCAGCGGGCACCTCAGACAGGTTGTCATTAACAAGTTGAGACGAGCAAGCGCTCGGTTGTCCTACCACTTGCCCCCCGCCTGGCCGCGGAACGAAGCCTCGGAGTGTAGGTGTCGGAGTCGAGGAGGCCCTTCAGACAAACGAGACGGTCGACATCTTCCAAGAAGAGCCACTGCCTCGGTTCTTGCATGGACTGATCGTTTCACCATTCTTCACGTGGTCTTCGCAGGTTCGCACACCTCGGGGAGGAAGAGGCTGGCGCGATCACGAAGACGCACTCGAAGCTCAAGGTTGGACGGGGATGGCCGGGACGACCGCGCTGCGGCAGAGCACTAAAACGGAAAGTTGTACGAGCTTGCGTTGGCTCGATGTCCTCAAGAAGGGAGGGGTGTCCGAGACGCTCGGATGCCTCAGTTCAGTCTCCAGAGTACTGGATACATGTTGTAGCTACAAATTGTAGGAGCACCCGAACTTCCACGATGTGACCTACACGAAAGGGAAGCGCATCGTGACTGCCTCAGGAAGAAAGACGCTGCTTCTGTTGATTGCTCTGCGACTGTTTCAATATCTCTTTCGAGTAAGTGAGTGGAATAAGCCTGTCTAGAGCCACAACGCATTCAGATGCAGCAGACATTGGAGCAAGCATTTCTGAGGAATGGGTCGAGTGGGTGCCGGGCTCTTCCGACATGGTGGTCTCCTCATGTTGTGAGCCGACCTCTCAGTTCTTCTGTTTTTGTCCTGTGTCACGACGTGCCCAAGCTCAGAACAAGTGCCTCCGGGAGCGCCCTCATCAGGAACCTGGCATTCGTCGACCGGTTAGAGAACTCGGGCAAGGCCTCTGCCGCTTCCCTACGCAAGAATCGCAGTGACAGTCGCGGGTGCTGATGGTGTACGAATTTGCCAAGTAAGTAAGTATACCTTCGTGTGGTTTTGGCCGAAATTAGAGAGAGAGAGAGAGAGAGAGAGAGATGCGTGCGTGTGTGTGCGTGTGCGTGTGCGTGTGTGTCGGGTTTGGGGCGTGCTATCCGGGCGGCTTTTCTGGTTTTCAACTCCGAGGATCCTGATTTCTCGGCTTCTGCTTTTTTGCTCCGCTTGGCTTCCCGTCTTCTACCTTGGGACATCCTACATCCCACAAGCAACCCCGAAACCCGGGAAGACCTGAAGGTCTCCCCCCTAGACGTAAAAATCCTGAAGCCTAGCACGCTAAGAGGCTTCTTCTCGCGGACAGCCGGGTCTTGTCAAAAGAAAACACCTTGAACCCTGACCCTAGCAAAACAAGCCCGAAAGTACACCGTCCTCAAAGGGCATCCTAGGAGAGCATCTTGAATACCTAAATAGACTGAACCCGGCGAAGACCCAGGCTCTACAACACCCAGAAGATTCAAACACCCCCAGCCCGAAAGTAGCTTGAATCGTAAACCGGCCACAGATGTCACAAAGACACAGAGCCCCGCAAGAAGCACAAGCCACTTCTCGACCCGACGCTGACCCGAGGTGAGTACTGTGTTGGTCTGGTCGTTTGCGGATTCTCTGAGCCCACACGCCATCCTGGAGTCTCCATGGGAGGTGCGGTTCGTTTTGCCGATTCGCTGTGACTCAAACTGGCGGTCTGCTGGCAGGTCACGGTCTTCAAGTTTTATCCTAGTGACCCGACCTTTCTCATTGGTGGATGCCTCCTCAGTACACGTGTTGTTTATGGAGCGCTGCTTTTGACATGCATGAACACATGCAGTTCCGACTGTTAGCATTCAGCAGCTTTCGCACGTCAGATATAAGGCCTTGGGAATGGACAAATTGCAGTGCAAGACTCAGAACCGTGCGACGTAGTTCATGAAGCGGGCACATGGCTGCATTCGAGACTTATCGATAAAGAGCGCCTTGAGTCTGTGCGCTACAGGTCTGGAAGCTGTCCACCACCGACCTAGGCTCGCGGAGGGACGAGGGTGGGCTTTGCAAAGCCCAAACTCATATTGCCTGCGAGTTCAAGGCAGTCAGACGTCGATCGAACAGGATGCTGCATGATTCCGGAGTCATTCATCGGACTGTCGCCCAATGCTGCAGTTTCTAGACACGGTGTCAGAACATGTCAGAACATCACACGTGCTTAAAGCCCTGACCCTGCCTCACTGCCTCGTTGAAGTTGGCGCTTGCGAAGGTTTTGCGGCCGCCAAGACGACGAACCACGCTGCGCGTGGGGGAAGCCTGGAGGCTGGCACACGAGACGCTTCAGAGGGCGGTGGGCGCCGATTCGAGCCTTTAGGCTCTAGACCACAGTTGCAATTGCAACATGTGGAGTCTGGCCTACCCTACCTTGTAGCAATTCCGTATCTGGACATGAGTCACTGCCGTCCGGAAAGAAGGAATTCGAGCGCAGGAATAGGTTTTCAAGTTGGCAAGTCTCTCCAACATTGCCGATTGTCACTGCAAGATCGCTTTGGACCGGGCTGGGGGTGGGGATGATGCCACCTTCGACTTGTTAGCTCCCACCTCCGTTGTCTGGGTGCCACGGAACGGCAATGTAAGTTACGCATTTGACAGGCTCGCAACATCGGAGTTTTGAGACCTGCTCAGGAGGAGAAGAACTCCACCATCCCGACAGTAGTGAACCCAGCAGGATGTGTGAGCAAGACACCCTGCGTCGCTGTGCCGTGATCTCGAAGCCGCTCAGCTCAGCTACGTTCATCCCAGGTCACCCACCGCCAGATGTCAATGATCGATGAGTCGCACCGAAAAGCGGTGGTCGCCATCGAATTCATGCCGGCGACGATAGAGGCGATGCACTTGGAGGGATGACTGTCCCTACTTCTATGATGTACACATCGCTTGTTAACTCGCACTATGAATAAGTTTCCAAGACACTGCACACATGCCAACGATCCTGAATAGCAGAACCCTTCTGTTTCAAGACTCCCCCAACAGGTATTACGAATCTTCGACACCCGGGGCCCCACCCCTCTCCCTGCCACTCGCATCATTCCATTTGCAAGATCGATGACGTGTCTAGTCAAACTGGAGTCGAAGCACGTCGATTTTTCACTCGTGGGCATTGTCTGAACAGGTGAAAACCTCACCATATTGAGCGCGATTCCATGCATTTTCTTGTGTCGGCTTTTCCTCACAAGCGAGATGCCTCGCGACAGCTACAATAGTTGTCTTTGGTATTCGCCAACACAAGCCTCTTCCAGTCGCTGTCACTGTGATGTTTCAGGTGGAGCGCCGCGGCAAGGGTGCCAGCGAGAAGAACCCAGCGGATGCACCGATCAAGTGCGCATGCATGGCCGTCGTGTTTGGGAATATCTTGAAGGCGTTGCATTTGGTTTGGGCATGTCTGTATCAGGTATTTCTTGACAGTCGCAGGGGATGGTCAGGCGCGATGGACATGGTTGACTTTGAACCGCCTTCAAGCAGTCGCTATGCCGATCGACCATGAGCAGCAGCAGTCGCATGGCTTTCCTACGTGCAGCCATTCTAGAAGTTCCGCCTTTGCAGGTCATGATCTGGGACTTCCAGGTGCATGGGCTGCTCGACTGCCGTCGGCTATCCGAAGTGCCTGTTTCTTGGAATTACCAGGCAATGCTTGACGCCATCAATGACAACGACTTCCTCTGGCGGCCTGTCCACCGTGTACAGCTACAGCGGCAGGAGAGCCCAAGTCTTGGGTTGTCGAGTTGGGTGATGCATGCCTAAATCTGCTCCATGGATTCAGGACAGCGGCACTGAGATGGGTCTTTGCCACATCCTGCACTGCTGGCAGCCCCAGATCCCCGAGACTCCTGACCAAGGTCAATTTGGTTTCTTGCAGCACAGTTCCATCTCGCGATTGCCAGAGGAAGCTTGGAGATGAATGCTCTGAGGTCATGATCGGTTCGACGACAAGGGCAACAAGGTCGCACAGCCAGATTTTGAGCGTAGATCAGTGCTGGTCATTTCTGGTCTGTCAGCTGAGGGTAGGTGTTGCAGCAGCGAGCTGTCATGAATCCTGCCAGCTGCTGACGAATTTCTACGCCAGCACGGAAGAGGGCGAAGCTTGTCTGCACCAAAGAGGGCATACGGAAGAGGGCACCCATCTCTGCGCAAACCGAGGAGCTAATTCTCGGGGATTGGGCCGCTCGGGGCGAAGAGGCAAGCTGCCCCAGCTGGGGTATCCTTCTCCGTTAAGCTTTCGAAGCTACGGCCTGAGGGCAGAACACCAGAAGGTCAACTGAGCTGCCAGGATCGGAAAGCAGATGTCGTCAAGAAGCGTCGGCCTTAACTCGAATTTCACGATGGTCAGCGACGCTGTTCCGCTGTTGCCCTCGCTCATGCATGGTCGAGATGCGACAGCAGTTTTGCTGAGGATGTACAGCACTTGCAAGACCTTCCGGCCTATGCTGTCGCTGGAGCCGGTCTCCCAGCTTCGGTACCTTTTGCCCTCGGGCCACCTCCACGCTCGAAGACCATGTGCCAAGACAATCTCTGTAGAAGTTGACTCGTATGATCTTCTAGGATCTTCTAGGTATGTTTTGCCGAGCATGTGCTCAGACGGCTGGCTTCGGATGGCTTCGGTGTATGGCACCTTAGGCGATCACCTTTCTTCGAAGACATCCTGCTAGGGGTTACAGTGCAGACCTCAGCTTGAAACTTGCTCACAATTCACGGGCATGGGCAGCTAGCTTCTGTGCCGGTTGCTTTACGGAAGGATTGGGCCTTCTTCCTGTTCAAGGCCAGTAAGATGCAAGCTTGATAGTAGGATGCTGGGTTCTCCCATGCCACATAGAAATGCTCGACTGTGCAGCTTGTGCAATGGATGTGCGAAGTCGTTCTTTCAGGACGGGCTCAGTGAGCACCTGTTTATGTCCTCTTACACCTCGACGTATTACACTCGCGGTGCTGTCCTCAGAATCGAAGAGGATGCCGTGAGCGATTTATGCATGCGCGGCTTCAGCGGGAAACAGCTCTCCAGCGCAAGGCTTTTCATTTCGCGGCCAAGGTGTCTGGAGCCCCACGCGGCCCTCGGTAGTTTTCCTTGGCCTTGTCAGTGGAGGGTTCCTGGCCTCAGCCCCCGGACATTTACACCATCCATGTTTGCACCATCGCTTAAAACGTGTCCCTTTCGGTGCGCCTCAGGATTGACATCTGGGACTTCAGTGACCAGTCGCACAAGGTTGGAGTGGAGGGCTGCAAAGGGCTGAATTATCTGTCTCATGGGTCAATTTTTGCGGACACGAGGGATAACGGCAGTGATGCCAGGCATCCTTGTCCGACACCGGGGCATCTGTGGCGATCACGTCCATGATGTTCTGCTACCATGGACCTGACCCCAGAGCTTCTCCCGGAGCTGCTGTACCAGCCGAGCTTAAGATGTTCTTCGGGCATCCTTGGGCTAGCAGGTGACATCAAGGAGGGGCAGAAGCTGGCTGTCGGCGATGCGCAAGGCCATCTCCACATCCAGAACATCCCAAAGCTCCCTGGCTTATTAGAGCGAGTGTGGCATACTTCCATCGGCATCGGGAATACTGTTTTCCGGCTCTTTTTTTTCCGGAATTGGATGTCCCCGTGTTGCCCAAGTGTGTGCTTCTCTCAGGAACTTGATAAAGCCTGGTGGCCGAGAGAAGGAAAACATGAGGCGCCTGGGTGGAATGACCGATGCGCTACTCACCCATCAAAGCCCGGCTTAGGGGTCAATGGAGCCTACCGGGACTTGTGGGTTTGCTTACAGTAGCGGCCTCGTGGCTACTCATACTTATATGTTGTCAGCATTGGTACCTTGGCAATGCTGCTACTGCCCGGATCGTTCACGAAGTCGGCTCGACAAGTTGCCGTGCTGATGGAGGCGCTTCCTCGACAGAGAGGAGAAGCGCCAGGGGCCCAGTGCTTGATAGAAGACACTCGGTCTGCCAACAGCTTTCGTTGCAGTGCATAGTGAGCAGCTTGTTGGCAAAGCTGTGACGATAACATGAGATGCCTGTCACGTCGCGGCTGTTTCTGAGGTGTTAGATACTTCCAGGCCGACGCTTCGAGTCTTTGATCTCAGTGAGGCGGTGTGGTTCCTATACTGTCCAGCAGGAGCGTCAGCAGGAGCTGAGAGACCTGAAGGACCTCATGGAGAAGCAGGTGCTGCGATAGATATCACACACAGTGCCATCTGTGGCGTGGCTTGCCTTCCGGGCAGGCCCAGATGGCAGCCGATGGTGCCGGCGAGAAGGAGAAGGCTTGTCACCGGGCGATGGTTCTGTTCATCGCATGATTTTGTCATGTAGTCTGGCTGTTGGGGATCGGACGTCGACATACCCCGAACATCTGGCATCCGCTCCATCAACAAAGTCCTGGAAAGTAGTCCAGACCTCTGCCTTTCTGTTTCCACGTCGTAGCTGTCTAGCGAGCTGTACATCTCTCGCTCTCTCTCTCTCTCTCTCTTTTTTTCTCTCTCTCTCTCTCTCTCTCTCTCTCTCTCTGTGCCTCTGTACTTGTCGTGCTCGCTCTATGAAGGCAAACAGATGCACTCACACACATTGCAAGACATATACGCCGTCACACATGCATCGCATCATGTCATATCGCATGTACACACACACATATTCACGTTTATGTAACACACCTGCAGTATGTATATATTAATAGGTTAGATAGGTACAGGTATGTGTATGTCGACGCTCATGATGTATGTGTATTGTGTATACATACGTATATATATATATATATCCACTGTGTGTGTTTGTTTGTGTGTGTTTTCTGTTCAGTATACATGCTGCATCTATCCGTGTGTCCACCTATCGACCTACCTACCTGTCTACCTATCTATCTTTGCATAGACTTATCTCCGCACGTACATACATGCATTCATACATACATACATACACGCATACGTTCGCATCTAGATGCATGCGTGTATACGTATATATATATATATATATATGTATATATACATATACACATAATTATACATGTTATTTATTCACATACACACGCATGTACGAGCGTGTTTTTTTCAGAAACCGTGCGTGAATTTTACAGCCCATGGTTCAAATATATGAAACAGTTTTTTGAGAAACATAGCTCAGATTCTTCAGGAACGTAGCACAGATTCTTCAGAAATATGCTTTTCAGAAGATATTTAGGGTTGTTTGCATGGGAGAAGACGTACACATGCGTTTCCAGGCTCGGGGTAAATCCATGGGGTTTAGGGCAAGTTTAGGGTTTAGCGCTTAGGGTTTATGGCCTTGTGCATTTCCAGGCTTGGTACTAAAGCCTTGTGGTTTAGGGTTTGAGTTTAGGGTCCGTGGGGTTTAGGGTTCAGGGCCGCATGCAGTTTAGGGTTTGAGGCCCGTGCTGACGAATTTCGGCGTTTCACATGTCTGAAAATCTCACGTCTGTCTCTGACAAACGCTGTTGTCATTTCTGAAAACGCCGTTCCATATTTTCTGAAAGCGACGTTTCATGCATTGAGCACGGTTTCTGAAACATGCCATCACTGCATACATACACATACATGTACATAGTACATGCATGCGTACGTACACATACAACTACATATGCATACAATATACATGGGCACGCGCATGCATATGCATGCACATATACATGCTCGCATGCATATGCGTAGACATGAGAAAGCCAGCTTTTGAAAGGGTTGGCGTTTAGGGGTCTTATTTGCCTTTGATGTGTCTTGCTTGCACATGTTTCAAGGATTAGAGTTCACCCGTTTCTGTGCACGTAAGGGCAGGGGTCCTTTTTGTTTAGGTGTACCCCGTTGCCCCCATTCAGCTCGTCGTCGGTACCTTGCCGGAATGGATTTGACAGGTTTTCGGCACAATGCCGGAATGGATATGGTTTTCGGGTTTGGGGGTGACTGATTTGGTATTTTTGTGGCTCGGAATTTAGGGCTTGAAGTCTGGGCATGAAGGTCTCGGGTTCATGGGAGGGGTATCAGCCTACTGGCCCTTGAACCGAGATCTACACCGAGATATTGAGAAGCGGCATATGATATGGTCAGAACTCCCACCGCACTTTTCCTACGTATATATATATACATACATATGTATGTTTGTATACATGTATGTTGGTGTAAAGGTTTAAGAATATGAATATGTATATGTATCTGTAAATGTATCTGTATATGTAAATGTGGATGTAGATGTAGATGCTTATGTAATCATATACGTGTATAGGTACATAGGTACATGCGTAATGCATGTATGTATGTATGTATGTACGTATGTATGTATGTATGTATGTATGTGTGTATGCATGTATGTATGTGTGTATGTATGCATTGATGCATGTATGTATGCATGTGTTTATGTACTATGTACATATGCATATTTGCATATATGTGTACATGTATATATGGTTGTATGTACGTATGTATGTATGTGCATATGTGTTTATACATGTGTGTAATCATATTTCCATATATCTATATATGTATATATGTATATATGTGTATATGTATTTGTATATATATGTATATGTATATATGTCTATATGTCTATATGTATATATGTATATATGTCTATATGTATATATGTATATATGTATATATGTATATATGTTTATATGTGTGTATATATATATGTATACATGTATATATATATATATATATGTGTAAATATATATATATATATATATATATGTGTAAATATGTATGTATATATATACACATACATATGTATATGTATATATGTATATATGTATATATGTATATATGTATATATGTATATATGTATATATGTATATATGTATATATGTATATATGTATATATGTATATATGTATATATATATATATACATATGTTAACATGTGTATATGCATATATGTATGTGTGTATGATGAACACATGCATTTATACTGGTATGTATGTATCCGTTTCATATGTACAGACACGCAGCCTTTGTGATTTTGTAGCTTCTCTTCTTTTATGTCCTTGCAGCTGCGGCTGAACAGGAAAAGACGGAGGACAACGACAAGGAAGATGCAGCTGCCAGGCTGCAAGCAGAACATCGCAGCGGGAAGCGTCTTGAAGCAGGTAGCAAAGAGTTTGTCCGAGTCGTTGGGCTCGTTGTGCAGGAGGACCCATCTGCATCCAGCAAAGCCATGTGTGGAAATGCTAGAGCCGCATTGTGGGCTGTTGTCTCTGATCAGGATGTGTTTTTGCTGCTGATGTGCTGCATGTCTGGATCGGAAGCGAAGCTGTTGAGGGTCGAAGCCTAGGCCGAGGCAGCTTACCAGAGACTGGAAGCAGAAGTCCGGGAGCAACTGGGGCATCTCGACCGCCACTGTTCGGACTGTCTGATGACTGCTCTGCCGGCTTTCTGTTAAGGGACCTGGAGGCAGGTCGCATGGTTGATTCTCTGAATAGTCGATTATGTTCACAAGGGTGTGCCGTTCTTTATGCTTTCAGCTCGTCTTGAAGATGCCATTGAGGTCCTTGTGATGACAAGCAGGCACAGGACACCTTTTGGCGGCAGGGTGATCTTGACAGCGCGAGTGTATGTGTTCACCCGCGATGCCGTCTTCTGAGTCGTCGCTGTCAGCTTAGTCCATCTGTCGCGCAGTTTCGTTGATGTAGAATAGGTGTTTCACTGCAGACCTCATGCTGCCACCCAGATACGGATCAGAAATGCATTTCAGTGACCCAGGTTCAACATGTAGATAGAGATACAGGAATAGACACGGATACAACTGTATGTTTGTAGACATATATGCGAATGCCCCACACACACAAGCATCTGCATGTATGTATGTACGTACGTAGAGGTAAGTAACGGTAAGTAGGTAGCTACAAGTAGCTGGGTAGGTAGGTAGGCAGGTAGACATGCATGTATGTATGTATGTATGTGAATGCATCGGTACATTTAGCTGTATAATTATTCTGTATATCTACATGTATATACATTCATACATACATACATACATACATATATACACACATTATATGTGATTAGATGTATGGTATGTGTATAGATGAACGCCTACTATGGACACCAGCGTGTGAGGGTGGCATCGAGACTGCAAGGTTTGTTTCACCACGGCATGCCTCTGCCATGGGAACATGCAAGAAATTCCCGGGCCCATTAGCGTCACAAGACGCTGCGACAGCGCACCCAGAAAAGATGAGGACCTTCCATGGCTGGAGCGGGATGCAGGCATCTTTCCAGCAGAACATGGGCTTTGGGTCTCCAACATGTCCATGCTCTCCATTTCGGGTCGCATTCCTGCAGCTTCTACGTAAACGTCGAACACTGGGAGAAATTCGACGGCGACAATCACGGCAGGCCAAGGTTCCATTTACAACATGTGGTTAGCTTCTGTGGTAATTTCCTACAAACTAAGAATGTCTGCGCTCCTGGTCGGTCTCCACTCGGGCATGACATGTTCGGATAGTTCCAGCATTGGAGACACCCGAAGTCGGGTCGCTCATGTGCCAATGATTACCAATATCCTCTGCTGGCGCTGCTGGCGCTACAAGCTGCTTGCCCGGCATCCATGAGGTGCGACCGATGTTGAAAGAGCAGCCGCCAGATGTAGTTCGTTGCCTCTGCGTTTGTCGGGGCTCGAGTGCACTGCCTGAATTCACTGAAGCCTGAAGGTGTTCTTTCAAGGGCGCTGCCCTCGTGTTTTCGCTTGTCTCCCTGGGTCGGGATCTCGGGCTGTGGGCTGGCTCTACACTTCTGTGCCATTTCAAGGCAATTTGTGCTCAGGCATTGTTTTCCACAACTTCCGTGGCATCAACCACATGACCAGCCCCGTGGCAAATTCGGCTTCAGTGCACATCAGTGCACAAGTGTACTCTCGCAGTGCAATGTGTTGGCTGCATACACACTCAGTACGGGTATACCGCACCTCTGTCGAACCCCGGTTATGCTGATGCTTGGGCAGAATCAGTCCGAGGTCAACGGGACCGCTTCTGCTCGCACTGTGTGACACTGCTGGTCTAAACTTCAGCCTTTCTTGCTTTGGGTGAACGTGTGTTAAGATCAGCATGATGGTCGGGTGTCTGGTGCGCATAAATACAGAGTCCGCATATGTCCAGAGCAGCTTGATTTTGCATCTGGCATTGCAGAGGACCCTCCGTCCCTTCAAAATCTCTTGACAAACCAGGCACGCTGGGATGTGACTGGGCCGCCAGAGAAGAGTGCGTCTCTGGAGTAGAGTTGCGCGAGGCGCAAAGCGCGAAGAGCTCTTTGCCGACTTCGAAGGCGTGGCGGGGACTCGCAGCTGATCTGCGAAGTTGGCGAGGATCAGTGTAGATGTGCCTTCAGTGACGGGCCGGACGACTCTGAGACCTCATCTGCCTCATGCGTCGGATGTGCTTTCCAGAGTGCGAGCAGGTCACACTTGGCGAGGCAAGGAAGAGGCCTTGCCGCAAGTTATCCGTAGCTGTACACCTTGCCGGCCCGAACCTGTGTGCTGCAGGAACAAGCCTGCCACACTTCGTGAGCGATCTCCGCTGGATCCTTACCAAGCTTGCGTCTGATCTTGACTATGACTATTGCTTTTCATGGGTTACTACTACATTACTATCATTTCTGTTGCGCTTACTATTACCACAATGGTTTCAGTTGCGGAAGGCTACTAACACTCTCACTCGTACTGTAACCAGTACCAGTATTGTTAATGCTGTGATTACCGCTACTACTACTACTACTACTACTACTACTACTACTACTACTACTACTACTACTACGACGATGTACTAATACGGCTACAGTTGCAATTACTTGTTATTATTATCGGTACGACTATTACTGCTACTACTACTGTTATTATTATTTTTACTCTTATCTCCTATATGCTAGTACTCTTGCCACTCCTATTACTATTTCTGCTGCTATTCTTGTTGTTCTTACTATTGCTATAACATACTGTTGCCGCTACAGTATGGTTTGCTCTGGCGGCGAGTATTTGCGGGAATCGTATCTTGTAGTGTATGTAATTTAAGCTGTCCAACATCGAAGCATTTGTTTCGGCGCGAAAAACTGAGCCGGGCCCGTTTTTCCACGCACAAGGTTTGGCGATGTTTTGTGGAAATTACTGCTGCTGCTGCTACTACTACTACTACTACTACTGCTAAGTGTGGCAAGTGGCAGAAATCTGTCAGCGGTTCTAGTCCCCTGTGCTGGGCTGGGTTGGGCTTGGCTTGGGCCGCCTGCAAAATAACAGAAAGTCGCTGAATAATTGCAGCCGGGCCGGATGGCTGTGAACCCGATCATTGAACCACAGAGAGTCCCTGAACCAATGTCTGAACGCTTGAACCCATGGCACATGAAATCACTGGAAAATCACTGTGGCGGCGTGCGGTTGATTTTTTTCATTTTTAACTGTTTGTGACCAAACAATGGTTGCTTGCAATTCTGAGTCTAAAATCTAGACGCTGGACATGTGCATATTGAATCTTGAAGCATCCTGAGGTATCGAATACTCGCTGCTGAGTGCATCATGCCATCGGGTGCAAAAAGCAACTGGCGGCAGGCACGCCCGATGTGAACGTGACAAGTCGAGCTGTGAAATCTCTCGCTTCGGTGTCGATGGCAGGTGCCCGAAAGAGACTTGGAGACGATCCGGTCAAAGCCGGCAACGCGTCCCAGAGTCCCTCCACTATCCCCGCAACACTGAGCTTCCGTGAAGACACCTTCCATCAACAAGTGGCGAAGCGAGGCGGCGAGAAACTGCATTCAGCCTCCGAGGCCAGCTCAGTTAAGAGCTGCGAGAAGCGCGGCGATGTCTCCGTCTTACTGATACTGACTCACAATGCGGAAGAGATACAAGTGTGACCGGCAAGTGTCGAGGCGCTCGTGTTCCACCTCAACCTTCTTGAGGCCGGGTTTAGATAAAACCTGCTTGTGCCAAGCGGGAGCATCGGAGAAGCGTCCTCCTGCGTCTGCATGTGCCGTTGGACAGCTTAAGCTCGTCCCGTGGATTTTTGTCCGCTTCTCGTTTTCTGTGCCAGGCCAAGAAAGCGACCGGTTTCGCTTACGAGATGCCTTTCCCTCGCTACATTGTAGCAGCTCGCAGCCTAGCAATGCAGACGGGCATGAAGGTATAGCAGGCCAGCAGGCAGATAAACCCGCGTGCCTTGACTGCATATTCAATATTTAATTTGATTATACATACAACGCATTATTTACACTCCTCGTCAGCAACGTCTCTGCACTTACCTACATATGTTTGCGCCCCGCCGGGACCTCCCCCAATAGTATCACACCATTTAGTCTTCCCCATTTCTGTGGCACGGAGTGGAACGGTTGGGTGGTTCGGCTTTGGCCTTTTTCTGCGTCTGATGATCGCCTTCCGCCCCTGTGGAACGGCTTAGGTCCTGAGCTTTGGAGTTTAGTCCAGGCCCGTGCATTTTGAGGGTGATACCAGGAACCACTGGCTTTGTACATCGGTTTCACACGCCGAACCTGCAAGGCGATAACCCCATATGGGCCCCCAATATTTGGAGAACGAGCCGATTTGACGATTGTCCGGATTCTCATCGTAAGCCATGGAAATGGAGTCGAGGTGCTTGTGTTTTTTTTGCTAGGCTCTACGCTATAGCATTTTATATTGGATACCGTGCATGCATGCATGCGTACATAAACACATACCTATGTAGATACACACATGCATGCATGCGTGCATGCATACGTACATACATACATCGGTAGCCACGTCGACATACATGCTTACGTACATGTGGCTGTGTTTACAGGGAAAATCTTCAGATGCAAGTTTTGTACGGCATGTGCATGTAAATCTCCCGAATATGATTACAGTGTGTATATATACATATATATATATATACACTTATATGTGTACATATATGTCTGTGCATGCATGTGCCTCTGCCTGTATGTTTGCTTGTCTGTCTGTGTGTTTCAATGCATTCGTGCATGCCTCCGTATGTATACAAGTTGTTTTGTTTTGCTGCATCTGCAGTCCTATGCCCATATGTTTGCGAGCATGTGTGCCTGTCTGGAGGTGCTGTATCTCTTCACACACGCATGAGCCAAACTATGTTTTCTGTACGTACGTGTACATGCAGCCTACATTCATGAGGTAACGTAAGGTTTATATTGTTTTGGTGTGTGCATCTAGCACTGTTAGGAAAAAGGAGAGTTTATGTTTCGGGCTCTGCTACGGGGATACTGGTAATTAGTGGAAATCCCTAGGTCATGTTTACAACTCAAAGGCTCATTTTACTTCTGTATACATGTGTACATATGTGGCTTCACATATTTGTATATGACCTTGTATGTATGTACTTATGCATGTTGGTATTCGTGCAGGTACGTACATGTGTTTTCATTTATCGAGGCCGTTGTACAACCCCTAGGTAGGTATTCAGATGTACGCCGCAGTCTGTTATGTCTCCTTGCTTGTGTTTTGACACATACATGTGCATGTGTGTATATGCACTGATGTAATTGGCGAAAGTGAACACATTCAATTCTCGACAGTTCTGGCAGAGAGAGCCACCGCCACCACCAGGCCATCAAGCCACTGGGTCAGAAGTTCGCAATGTCAGAACTCGAAAGCCAATGACAGACTGCGAACCCCAAACGCAACTGGCAAGCCAACACCAATTGTACGTGCAGTCGCATTTGGCGTACTGCGCGTGGCATGCTTGAGCTGTATATGCGCTCCCCCGAAGAGTTCCGTCTAAGATGCACAAAAGAAAATCCGTTTTGCAGCTTTGCAGGGGTGACACTGAACACGGCTTCGAGTTGACAAGGACGAGTCTGGGAGCTGGCGATCGACAAGATCCACGCAGAACCCTGAGATGGTGAAGCGGGGCTCACCTTTCTTGTGCTGCCATGATGTCGCTGCAAGGGGTGTCCCGTCCACTCCATGTTTGGTTGAGGCTTCAGCTTTTTCACGTAGATGACAAGCAACAGTTCCATCCCATGGGCTTCGGTCTCGGCACCATTCAAGAAATTTGCGACTGCCTTGACTTGGCGTTCTGCTGCCTCTGAGGACCTGCCCACAGCAACCACGCAGACATAGCCGAAAAAGGGGACGGGGCTTTCAGCCACTGGCGTCTCCGGCTTAGCTTTTCCATCAGAAGCGTGTGTTTTGTTTCTTACTTGTCATCTCCTTTCTGAGAGGCCAAGGCATGAAGACAGAAAAAGGCATGAGGAAAATGAGAGCAACACATCAACAAAAGTAAGACACGCATCACCATCGTCCCCCCATTCTTAAGCTGTGATTGCCGTCGTCCTTTCCTTCATCTGCTGCGCGACAAAACGTTGACATCTATCCGGATGATGGAAATGAGCTGCGGAAGGGTCTCATGCTTCAGGTCACACGATCACTTCGGGACCCTGGTGCAAGTCGATGCTTCGCTTCTCAACGCTGCAGACCTAAGGCTTTTGCTTGTTGCAAGGACCTGAAGCAGATCCAGCAAGTTCACACCACTAGGGTTTGGGCTTGGCAATGGTCTAGGCGCAGAGTACAGCAATACCAACTGTACCTCCGAGCAGATCTCGGGTGCGAGTGGTGCGAAGCGGGCACCCTGCTAGTCGAGAGTCAGCCAGAGCCCATGGCTACACAGAGATTGCCAGCGTGGAAGTTGCAACCCCAGGCCGAAGAACGTGCCTCTCAAGAAGGTTCGTGCAATGGCCCACTGCTCGGTCTTGGGTTGGCAGTGCACCGCATTCGCAGTAAGAAGAGCTTCGAACATATTCAGCAGCTTGGGGGCAGGTTGCAGTGGTCTTCCCCATGGTGCCACCTTTTGGGTGGATAGAGTCGGGTTCTTGCATTTGCTGTGTGGGTCTGTGTGTGACAGACTGCTGTCCCGGCTTATGCCTCAGCTCAGTTCATCCGCAAGCTTGCGAGGTTCAACCGAGGGAAGCACGTGGTGCACCAGGACGTCTGTCTGCAAACGCACCAAGGGTGATCCGCACCCAGACAGCTTCAATCGTCTCGCCTTGTGTTCCAGCTGTGCATTCAGGAGGTCTTCCGAGAGCTGTTCTTACAAACTTTTCCCACAGCTGGTGTCGCGAGGCCAAAGTGTTTCATGTTTTTTTTGGTTTCATTGGATGCTCGTTGTGGCTGCAGGCCACACCTCATCGATGCTGCCGAGGACACGATCCCGAACACGAGGTGTGGATAAGAGACTGAGTGCTTAGAAAACACGGGAGCGCGGTGGTGGAATGTGGTGGACATCCTTGGTTGTGCTCAGAGCCGAGGGCCAGTCGCATGTGAAGGAGCTGCATGACTTGAGCAGACTTGGTACTCTAAGAGGTACGTCTGGCGAGTCGGTGGCAATCATGAGTTCGAGCTCCCGTTGAAAGATGGTGAGCTCTACGAGAAGAGGTGCTTCACTTGCCCACCAAGTCTGTTGCTCGGACTCTGACTTCAGAGCTCTTGGCAGAGCCGGACAGGGAACAGGAACTGTGTTTTTTTCGGAATATACGGGATGCGTGTGCATGCGGGCTTGGCACCGAGATTCGCAAGTAGACAGAAAGCCTCTGTTTGGCGTTGTCAAATGCATCATGAAATGTAAGACGAATCTCTATGGGAGGCTGCCATACCAAATCGTGGAGTGGTACGAGGAGTTCGAACGACGAGGCTGGCATCCTCAGACTCTTGGCTTCTACTGGTAGCTTTTCTGAGAGCCAGAACGCCCTGTGGCTGCCAGGCGGTGTGTTGTACCCGCCACCTGGGACTTACCTGTACTATCAAAACAAAGTGAGCCACTCAGCTCCTGTCTGTCAGGATGGAATTGGAGCGCTTAGGATGTTCTTTCCTCTTTCGTAGCTCTGGTGTATATCGAGGAGGTTCCATGCACACGCACACACAGTGTCCGTCAGCATGGCATGCCTTTGCAAGCAAAGGTGGGGTTGGCTCGCCTGTTCATCGAGCGGAAGGCAAGAGACAGAAACATTCTTCGGTGGGCCATCCTGAGATATGGCAGGGCGTCGCATAAAAACATTCAGTTCTTCACCCAAATCTTCGGGTCGTTGCTGATCGTCACTGAACACTGAAAACTATACCCAGGACCCTAAATTCCAAACTCAAAGATGAGATGAGAGTATAACTGGAGGCAGCTGTGGAGACCCTCGTTTCTTGCCAGCCGCGAAGCAAGCGACATGCAACTCCGGCAAAATCGTCTGTAGCAGGGCTGTCAAAGCAAAGCACCTTCGATGGACTCCGCGGATGCGACCTCGGGGAGTCGGTGCACACACCCGGGCCAGATGATCGAGAGTCCTCATAGTCCTAGCCGTGGTTGGCAGTTGCCAGGGTCGGGAGGTATCACAGGTTTTGAAGCCGAGACTTTCTCACAGTGTAACGACATGCGAGCGTGGTGACCTGAGTAGGAATGAGGCTTATCGTTGCATGGATTACGGCACTACTTCTCCATTGGTTGTCGTTTATTCGCTTGCAGGGCTGCAGCGCTTGTTGTTTCTTCATGCGAGCGTACATGCATGAGGTGTTAACTGTTTCGGTCTGGAAGAGTTGTTTGTGGTTGAAAGCAGGCCTGCACTAGGTTCATTGGTTCGACCAACACATTCTCTACCTGATCTGCAGGGCAACCAGCTTCAACAGCCCACACCCTGAACACGAACCCGGTGCAGGTGAAGATTCCCCCCACCTGGGTCATCACGAGCGCGGAGGAGGCTAAGCTGGTGCGGAGACTCAGGCTACCTTTTCGTCCGTAGATATGCTGTTAAACAGGCCATGGAGACGAGCCTTGCTAATACTATTATCCGTCTAATCATGTAGTCTCGCTCTCGTCATAGTTGGGTCGACCTTGAACTCGCCGTTGGTAAAGCCTTCGGCGTTCTGCTTAGTTGGCTAGCAGCTAGTAGTGTCAGGAGACCTTCTATTGAGTCTATTGTCATCAGAAGTCATACTCGTAATTGTTCGTGATCACCAGGCCCAGCTATGCTTGCTACGATCTCAGCGTTTAGGCAGCGCGTTCTGGTACTTCAAGTTGGCGAGCCCCATGTTCAAACCGCTGGTCCCGGGCGTGCTTGGTGCTGTCCAAATCCGCCCCTCCTGGGCCGGCTGCAGGAGAAAGACAACATCCGATTTCCGGTAGTCATCAAGGACCGCCAACTCTAAAACCCTACTTACTGTCACCTGACGTTGCTTGATGAGGACCCGTACGGTTTCTCCAGCGCCTGGGCCGCTTTCAGCTTTGCACGGATTAATTACGAGTGCAAGCATAGGTAGCTGCAGCATAAGCAAGCGAACAGAGCTTTATAGTGCCGTTATACTTATGTGACTTATGTGTGCATACTCGTGTCAATAGTGACCTCAACTTTCTTCTTTGCATTGCGTGCAAAACCTATTATACATGCATACATACATGCATGCATACATACATGGATACATACATGCATACATACATGCATACATACATGCATACATCAAGGATCAAAGTATTTTCTGGTAACCATGATGACGATACTAATACGACTACTATTGGAGAGAGAGTGTCCCGCTTTGTACTAATAATACTAATAGTGATGACAAGAAGAACAATACGAGTAGTAGTAGTAGTAGTAGTAGTAGTAGTAGTAGTAGTAGTAGTAGTAGTAGTAGTAGTAGAAAGAATAGTATTAGCAAAAGTCGTGGTAATAAGAATAGTATTCAGGATAAGAAGCAGTAACAAAAGCGATAATAAGAACAAGCGTAGCAAGAATAGTAAGGTTTGTAATAATACAGGCCGGTCGATGCTCGGGGCCTGCATTTGCACATGAGGTTGGTTGTAGTTGGCTACATTTTGATGGGGTTCATGATGCTTTTGCCCGAGTTTACCCTCCGTTCACGAATCATCTGTTGAACTGTTGGATGTTTGCTCTAACGATAACAGTACCATGAGGATACTGAGAACAGTAGTAATGCGAATAGAAATTAACATGACATGTGTGTGTGTGCGCGTGTGTGTGCGTGTGAACGGTTTTGCGCATGTACGATCGTGCACTCACTTAGTCTGCTGTTCTGAGTGTGCCTTTCTCAACGTCAACTTGGGTGCTCATGCGAGATGGCTTTCGAATACTGGCAGCCGACCGAGGTCTCGGCTTGCTCCAAGCAGCCAACACTGATGAATTCGTGGAGGCCTACTTTAATTTAACCGCCATTCCGGGGTACAGAGTGCCTGTCCGGCCCGGGGCCGGGACCAGGGGCGGGGGGGGGGGGGGGGCATCAGGCAAAAACGCGATCGGCGGTCAGAGGCAATACCATTTTACACAGCCTCCAGCCTCGGCTAGCGATCCATTTATCGGTCTCTCCGACTTTCTATTTAGACTCTGTGTATCTGTCTATCTGTCTATCAGTCTAGGTTTCCATCTACAAGTGCATATATGTATGTGTGTCCGCATGTCCGTATGTCTGTATGCAGGCCTGGATGTATGCATGCCTGTCTGTTTGTCGGTCGGTCTGTATGTACTATCTGTCTGTCTGTCTGTCTATCTGTCTGTCTATCTGTCTGTCTATCTGTCTGTCTATCTGTCTGTCTATCTGTCTGTCTGTCCGCCACACACACAGACAAAGAGGACAAGACGACCACAGAATGCCGCAAGCATGCAACGGTTTCATTCCCGTTGGCAGCAAAATTTCTTTTAGGCCAGGAAATACAGCAACAACAGCGAGGGTATATTTGGGCGGCCTTTCAAGAAAGCGTCACCCCTTCCTATCACAGCAAATCTGGATGGTCTTTGCCGGCAAACGAAAAGGCTACTCACCATGTTCAGACACACAAATGGTATGTGGGTGTATGCCTGTGTACCTATACATCTAGGTGTGATCTCCTCGCGGTGCGTCAGTCCACACGGTACATGTGTAGAAGCGACTGCGCAACCGTCCATGCAGCCCTTGTCCACGCGAGTTCCCGAAGATGCATGTTCAGGGGGGAGCGGGCTCTGCGATCCTGAGGGATGTTCAAAGGTTTTGGATTCACTATATGTTCACGGAGGAACGTGTGTTTTCCATACCCGGAAAATCGCACAGGGATTGTGGCGGTTGATTGTATGTTCAAGGCGGAGTGAACGTTTTCCAGACTGGGAAATGTATGGGGGTCATGAGCTCATGACCACGAGCTGCTAGCAGCACCGGACACTGTTTAAATGTCCTAGTAGTACTACAGCATCGCGCGCAGACGCCGAAACTCTCAAAACACTTGCCAGCCGAAGCCTTTCAAACACCTCCACCCACGCTGAGGTGCATTGTTGCAATTGCGACAGCGCAATCTCATCGCCAAAGGACAAAGTAGATGAAAGCAACCAAACCACGCAGGCTCGGGTGCCTTTGCGCGACATGGGAGAACTCACCCTCAGCTCCAGGTAAAAGGCAGATGGAACCAACTTAGTCACACGGAGAACGCGCTCTCAAATCTTCTTCTGACACTTGTGTATAATGTGTAAGCAAAAACAGATATGTACATACGTATGCAGATCCGTATATGCGCAGCATGAAAGAAAAGTAAAAGGGTCGCTAGCCCGTGGTGAAGATACGGTCACTCTGACAGCAGCACTTCGCTGTGCCAGAAGATGCAGCTCTACTTCTCCAAGGCCCTGCCGGATGTGGAAGCCATCGTGCAGAGCAAGGCCTTGTCTCACATCTTGGCTGGAAAGTTTGGGGGGAACCTGACGTTTTCATTGCATTGTGCCCATGTTCGAGCTTTATTTGTTGGTTATCTGCGGTGATTGCTGTGGCTTGTCGTTTGAATGTGCGAAAGTTTGTGTAGAATTGTTTTAGTGAGGCAACTTGGTGCAGTATCTGAGTGACATGTGTGCTGTTGCCGCTTAGTAAGCAATGATACCAACGCCTGCAAAATGCGGAAGATGTGGTGGGTCTGACCGGACAAGTGGGAGAAACGTAGACATGGTAGGGGCTGGACAGTCGTATTCTCAGCAAGCTGGTCAGAACGAACGCACAAATGTCGATCATGGGAGTTCTCTTGCTGGTGTCTCTGACAAGTGGCAAGCAGAGCCTGGTAGTGCGCCACCAGACGACGCAAACTCGCTTCTCTTCCGGCCTCTACTGCCAGGTGATTGCGCTGAAAGAGGCGCGGGTCACCTACGTGGACGGGCGCCCTTTCCACGGCTATTGGCGGATCAGGTGAGGGTGCCCCACGTCAGCGCCAGATGTCTGAAACGAGTGCTGGCTATGTCACGAAAGCTAGCTCTGTGGAGCTCGCGGAGTTGCCCTTTAGCAATTCACTTGTATTAAGGCACTAGGGAAAAAACAGGGTTTGCACCTTATCAGGTGGGACGTCCAAGAGTTAAGGTGGGGGGTAGGGGGGGGGGAGGGGCCCCCCCCCCCTTCACCTTGTCATTGTGCGTTTTCCCCCCCCCCCCCCCCGTGCCTGGGATAAGGTGGAGGGGGGGGGGGGCCCCCCCCCCTATCATGAGGTCCCCCCCCTCCCCCCCCCTCCTCAAGGTCCCTTGGTTTTGTTTGTGTCTGACGTTCGGCGAGGTCTTCTCTCCAGAGTAACCTCTAGTTGTCGTTCGCACATTACTTTCTCAAGAGTTAAATGAACGAGCAACGCCTGCACCCTTCACCGGCCCAAACTTTCCCTCCGCTACTGTCGTGCACATCGCTTTGCAGAGCTCAGCACCGGACCTCGTGCTTCTAGCTTTCGTGACCAGCTCTCAAGTGTGTGAACGCTTCTGTTCCATGCATGCGGTGACACTGTGAAATCAGGCAGATGCAACTCTGGCGGCTGCTCTAATAGCAAGTTTAAGAGCGAAGCGAAACAGGCAGAGCCTCAACTCCGCTTCCGCGGCCTCTCCGGCTTGCTTACCCCGTCTACATCCCGACATCGTGTCTTTTATCCGAAGCCAGGCCAGCAACCTCGGCGGTTTCCAGGATTTTAACTTCCCTTTGCAGGGACCTTGACCCTAAAAGTTCCACATTCTCTAGTTCTGTATCAAGCTGCGCCAAGGGATGCGATTGCACCCTACGTGGCGGAGTTTGCAAACAGGCAGCTCGACCGCAGGCATTCACGCATCACATCACGCCGACCGATCAAGATCTCAGAGTGAGACACGTCGGAAGTGCCAGTTGCGCAGAGTTGCCACGACCCTCCAACTAAATGTCTGCCGCGTGTTTGCGGGAGCATGCTCTCCACACCACTATGTTTATGTACGCTGTTTGATTTCATTCTTGGTGCGAGCTACGGTGTTTCCGCAATCCCAGGACAGGCATCCCTGTGGGAGGCGAACAGCTGCTTTGGTGGCAGACTTGTTGTGCTGTTTTTGTCCGTCTGGGCTCAAGATATTCAACGTTTGTTCGTATCACCAGGGCCGGTGCAGATTTTGTCCCTATTTGTCTTGTTTTTTTTAATTTTTTGGCGCTCGTGAGCACGCATGCAGACTTTGCCTCGTTTTGCTCAAGGAGTGTGTGATCCATGCTACTTTAATGACTTCTATGACAGACTCGACCAGTCTCACCGGCAGGTGATGCTGTCGTTAGTAATTCGATAGCATGGTGGACATGTCGATGCGGCTTTTTCAACGCAACCACGCACTTGCATCTGCCACTTGAGGCATCTGTAAGAGCAACGAAAAGTCAGAATGCAGAGACATGCGCAGGTGTTGATTTCATATGGGAGGAGGAGGATGCGGACGTGAAGACCATGCCGTATACTCTTGAGGCCGCATGCCTCTGTCCACCTGTCCGTTTCCACAAGTGCTAAGACGAGGTCTCCCCTACGAGCGACATAAACCCGTGCTCGGCTGAGTGGGGCAGAGACGAGACGGGTGCAGAAATGCCACTATTCTCATTATTATTCTTTTTATTGCCAGTGTTTTTCATTTTCATTGATATTGCTACACTACAACTACTACCACCACCACCACCACCACCACCACCACCACCGCCGCCACCGCAACCGCAACCGCCACCGCCACCGCCACCGCCACCGCCACCGTCACCGCCACCGCCACCGCCACCGCCACCGCCACCGCCACCGCCACCGCCACCGCCACCGCCACCGCCACCACCACCGCCACCGCCACCGCCACCGCCACCGCCACAACAACAACAACAACTACTACTGCTGCTACTGGTACTGCTACAACTGCTACAACAACTACTACAACTGCAGCAGCAACTACGGCAGAGACTCGGCCAAGCTGAGACCGGCGCCTTTGTCATGGCACAAGACCTACTCGGAGTTCAAGCACACCTCAGGCAGGTTCTGTGTGTTTGTGATACTAATGATGGTAAGAATAGATTGAATTCTTAGTCATAGTAGTACTAATAATCCCAACAATGGGAATAACCGTAAACAAGTAGTAGTAACAATGCTAGTCTTACTAGTCAGCAATGATAGTAATAGTAAAACTAAGAGTAACAGCAATTCGGCCCGGTCGCAGATGCAGGGCCCAATAGGACGACAAGCGTAGCAGCTGGGCGCGTGTCGGGGGCTGTGGAGGAGGAATCTTTGCTGAGAGGTTTGCGGCCCCTTAAACGTTAAGCGGGGTGACTGGGGAAGGGGATTCCTGGAAGCGAGAGAGGGAACCGCTGACCGCTTCGGCTGGGGCCTGCCAAGCCACCGTCCTGTATCGCAGTCAGGGCCTGGAGTTGTCGAACTTGTCGTTGCTGCTTTGCGGGGATGGTGAACAAACCGTCCTTTGAACGAGTTACATGTCGTTCTTGAGAGCAAGCTCCGAGCATAACCCTTGGCCCGGGAACACGTGCCAGAAAACTCCACTCGCAGGCTACCGGAAAGCGCACGCTCCGACCTGTTTGTGCTTCTGGAACAATAGCTTGGGAGCTACTACCACCTGGATTTGGAGCGAGAAGGTGGAATATGAAGCGTGTGAAAGCAGCTGATTCCTGAGTCTCAGCAGTTCGACGGCGGCCTCACAGAGTGCACGCTTCACGGCAGGTATCTCGAGGTACGACGACAATGGTGCAGCACTTATCTTGAGCTCGTGGTTGCCATGTTTCCGGGCGCTTTCATTCTCCACAAAAGGCGAGTCGGTAAGTGCTGATTTTTCGACCGGTGACATGCTTCACAGCATGACCTCGCTCAGGACAGAGTTTATGGTGTTAGCAGTGATCGACCGGCCGCGGCCTAACACTCGTCGATGCTTGCACCAAGCTGCATCTGAAGTGGCGGGAGTGACTGGACTGTTGTGTCCTCTGCTCATGAAATTCCTCTGAAGTGTAGAGACTAGATGAGACTAGTGTATGCCCATGACCAATCACCAGGTATCGCCGTGAACGCAGACACCTTTTTGTGGATATTGACAATGCCAGGCCCCCGAAATGCACTGTAGAGACACTTCACAGCATGTCGCAGTGCTGCAGCATTGCGTGCTGCGCATGGTCCTACAGTTGCCCGCATCTTGCGGGCGACGCGCTAAATCTTGAGCGCTTAATTATCGCCGAGGTCGTGTCTCTCTCCATGGACCGCGTCAGGCCAGCTACTGCTGTCATGCGTTGGCCTGCCGTTTGGAGTGTCCAGACATGAAGCCCCCTTCGAGGAGGCGCTTGAATCAGGCTTGATCAGTTCAGACTGCAGGTCGCAGGTGTCGCACCCTGCACCCTGCCCTGCACCCTGGCCCGCCTTTGTTCTTCTGATTCTGCAGGGCATGGCAGCAATCGGAATTTCCGGAAGAGATCTTGATAGAAAGCATCAACGCTCGAGACGCGCTAGATGCCCAAAGCAGGGTGGCGACACTATGATCCGGAAGTGGTTTGTGCACGCGACGTGCCTGGCCGGCTCGCAGCTCGCATTTCCCTTGCCCTTCGTGAATCGTGTGCCCGCCACGGTCCCATAAGTGTCTTTTTGGTG